>CM077796.1:20729233-21076733 GCA_039737535.1 Lagodon rhomboides | reverse complement strand
ACTGGAGGGTGTGTGTTTGGAGGAGCCCAACCTGTGCCTGGTCATGGAGTATGCCCGAGGCGGGACACTGAACCGGGCGTTGACCGGAAGGCGCATCCCTCCACACATCCTGGTCAACTGGGCCGTGCAGATTGCACGAGGGATGCACTACCTACACGAGGAGGCCGTGGTACCCATCATCCACCGTGACCTGAAGTCCAGCAACAGTAAGCAGCACTTCAGTTTGTGTGTGTGTGTGTGTGCTTGAGAATTAAGATAAACAGCCTAACTTTAGGGGGAAGAACCAATCCACCTGTTGCACATGCAGCAATCCATCTTAAGTTATTTTTAGTCCTGATCTGCTTGAGTAACTGTTGTTAGTATTAACTTACTCTATAAACTCTTCTTAAGTGGTTATTATAAGACTCATCCATCCCAGACAATCGCTCAATTCTATTCTCGAATGGCACCTTAACCTCGTTCTTATAGCTTATAAGGTAAACATTGTCATTACAGCTTAATTTGAGGTTGCTGAAATCTAATAATTCACTGGAGCAACCCTGCCCTTTAGAGGTGTAAAAGGTCTGTGGGTGTATGAAGGGGTGGGGGGGAGGTTACCATCGAGAGGATGTGAAATAAAGTCAGAGTTTGTTCAGCTGGGCTGCCCCCGCTGCACTCACCCCTCCTCATCCTTCAACACACACAAACACACCTTCCCAGCCCCCTCTCTACCCCGAGCTGAAATGTTGTTCAAATAAAGTCAGTGATTTACCAAACACATAGCCAGACACACTCGGTCCACACTGTCAGGCCATGTGCTTGACCAACCAGAGCTAATACCAGAGGTCACAGGGTAAAAAGAAGTCAGACAGAGAACCTATCTGGATAATAATAGAGATAGCCATTCACATTAGGGGTTTTCTGTGGTGCGGGACTCTCAGGCATGATTCTTATTCAGCAGGGATTGTCTGCATACTTTCACAACTGCTACAAACACTTAGCAAGATCATGTAGTTGGAGCTTGGTTCAGTGCAGTAGGTCACCAACTGTGCTAGTTCCTCCATGGGCTGGTAATTGACAACAGGCCAGCAAACTTTAGTTTCCCAGGACTGAATAATGAATGGACAGGACTCGATGAGAAAAAGAGTGCGAGTCCCGCTGACACAGGCTGCCCACTTCAACTCAGGTGTGTTTATGTGTGTAATATGACTCCAAACACTATTTCTCCCCTTTGTGACCAGAGCCTCTTATCAACCCGGGGCCATGTGGGGAGCAGCTCCACCGTGCTGTTTATCTCCAGCTGTGAGAGTCAAAGTGTGAATACGTGTGAAATGCACACAGACCAGACTCTGCACCAGATTAAGACATTTTGATTGCCTCGCAGTGTTTCACAGATATGGAGGGTCTCGTGTAGATTGACCATGAAAAATCTATGCAGGTCAAACACAGTGTGTCTGACTGCTGCAGACATGACTTGTGTTCATGGTTAAAGTAATAAACAGTACAGTTACATCTAATTTTACAGTGATATTAACAAGAAAACAGTAAAAGTAAACAGTTGTAAATCTAAAACAACTCCTTAAGGACTCAATACTATACTATATATTTGTACAGTATATTCATTACAGTAAAAACATGTTTGCTGTTTTTCCAGTATAAGAATAAAACTATTTCAGTCTCTTAAACTAAAACCCTCATATGATTTTGATTCCAGATAGTCAGAAATTGTGTCTGGGGAGATTTTTCGAACAATTTTCAAATAAACCTTTGCAATAATGCACTTATGTGCACGTAGAAGGGCCCAACCCTAAAAGTAGTCTTATTTAAGATGGAAGATCTGTGTTAATTATAGGGCAGATGGAGAGAAAGGATTTAACTGCTGTTGAGACAGTTTGAGCTTATCGGATGTTTGAATGTGAAGATACACAAACAAACTCCCCCGAACAGGCAGTGCTGCGAACACAAGTCAGTGGTGTCTTTATCCTGCCACTTCACTGTGAGCTAGACACAGCCTTAGCTTCAAGTAAAGATGGAGAATTTAAAACTAAACTTATGAGAGACCATTCATGGGGAAACTCAGAGTTTTATTAATATGTGTTTCTAGGTTCAGCTCATTGCTAAGCTATCCAGTTGGTCGTTTGCAACAGCACAGTTGCTAGTTTCAGGTAGTTGAGTTCCAGGGTCAGAAGTCTGAACATCTGTAGTCAATATACGGCCTTATCTAAATAAAGAGAGAATGATAGAAGCTGTATGTGTTTGCTTTGAATCAGGGCAGTGAGTTCACAAAGGACTCTCTCCTGCACACAAACACACACACACGGCACCCTGCGGTGTGTCGTGTTGTTTTCCCAGTAGAAACCCACAATAATGCAGCTTAGAGAACTTGTTGCATCTGCTAGTGTGGGCCTGTTGTTTGTTTGTCTTGGCGTTGTGTGTGCGTCGGTCAGTCCAAACGGATAAAAGGAGTGAGAATTAACTACACGGGGGGTAAAAGGAAAATTGATACAACGCAATAAGTGGTTGTTAATCAGCAATCTGTCACCTTTTTAAATATTTAATGAGCAAAATGTCTCTTTGTGTGGCTGTAGCTCTGATATGTAAGGTCAAGTAGTTTCACTCCAGTGTTTTTCCTCTCACGATACACCAGGACGTAGACAGGTACATAATGCAGAACTAAACTTGTCCATCTTCACTCAACTACTCAGCCTGTCATTTATCAACTTGCAGTGTACACATGCTCCACACAGATAAACATACAGCTATTTGATCAATGATTAGCCTGTAAAGTAATATGTTGGAAGTCAGCAAGATTTGTCCAATCTCTTTTGTGTTTTTCAACCTAATCTGTAAAATCCCAGCCTGCAGGGAGGAATGTTGCTAATGAGGGATAAAAGCTTAACATACGTTTGCACAATGGACTGGTCAAGCAGCGGTTGCTAGGCTACTGTGGCCAGAAGAATGGCGAGGACTCGGAGGGTCTCAAAGCCCTCGTTTTGTTTTGTTCCGTTCATATTTAATCTCCCAGAGAGCAGCGGTACTCTTTTATTGCCACAAACTGAGGGGGTTTCCCTTCTTACTTCGTTATTTTTCTCCTTACTTACCTTCCCTCCCTTGTTCCTTTCTGCTCCCACTTGCTTCTTATTATTTTTCATGCCTACTTTTTGGAGACAACACAATTTCTACCTTTGAAGAATAATGCTGCAGCTACTTCTTCTTTTTGATATTAATCAACAGACCTTGTCAGCACAGGAAGAAAAACAATGAATTTATCCTGCAAACAAGTATTGTCTGTGAAGCTGCAGCCTGTAGTGTAGTGTAGTGTGCCACAGAGCTCTATTGTCATCCAAAAACTATTTACAAACATTGTTCTGTTCTCATATTCTTTAATTAAAATAAGTATAGACAGTGTAGTTTTTTCAGGACAGTGGCTCCACGTTAACAGTGTTTTGCTAATTTCACAAGCTAAGAGGAGCAAACTACACTTGAAATGTTTATTGTAATGAAGGAATATGTCCTAAATGTAAAAGCCTGTCTCACCTGTGTTTTAAATGTCAATAGAGTCCTTTGGCATGGATGCATAAGTTATATCAAGCTCTGGAAAGTCAGACAATATTTGATAGCAGGCTCAAAAGTTAGCACCTGCCACCTGACAAATGCTAATAAAAGTTTATATTGGCAAATAATATATAATGAGGCCAGCTGCCATTGGCAGGTTGCTGAATAAGCCTACTTTGCTTCTAATAGAACTTGATTGACCACCAGTTGTTTGTTTTGCGTTGACTCTGCACATTTGTGACTTTCAATAAAGAATTCCAGATCGAAGTAGATGAACCTAAAATGAAAGAAAATTAAGGGCAAGGGCAATTAACCCTGATAAGGTAATGAGGAGAAATTATTTTTTTATGGCTACAATATCAGTGGAATGAGTAGCAGTGATTGCAGCAGCTCATTTTTATTTTTTTAATAACATTTTCAGGGCGCCAGGGTCTACTTTGTTTGCACATGTTGCACCGGTGCACCTGAAATTTGGTCATTAATGTAGTTTATTTTTTAAGTAGTTTTTTATTCCTGTTTACAATCATTTACACGATGTGTAAAGTAATTAGATTAAAATGTATTACTAGGTGCACCAGAATTAAAAAGTTAGGCTCACCAGTGCAACCAGTGAAAAATCAGTCTGGAGCCCTGAATGTATCTTCTGCAGTTTTATGGCTGGTTGAAAAATATTTTGGCCATTTTTTGTTGTTATTATTGTTATTTCAGTTTATCAGCTGTCAGCAGATGGACCAAAAAGTTAATTTTGTACCTCGCTAATTAGTATTCATATTCATTGTTGATTCAGGTCTGCTCAGGGATTTGTTGATTACAGGCTTTATTTTCCTCTGCGTTATCCTAGTCTTACTCATTACATCCTTTCATTGAGCCTTCCCATCTTACAACTGTGATTCAAACGCTCTCCCTAAAGCTAGGAGTGCTAGTATAAATAGAGTAATGGATAAGAGCAAGAAATCACACTGAAACCTGGCCCTGAGCCAGCGCTCATAACCTACATTAACATCAGAGTTTCACATCTTGGTGCAAGTGATAGTATGCTAGGAATGTGTGCTTGAATGCCACTGAAACTGATGGAGTTCCGTTTGGAGCGTGTGCAACAGCATTCTCCCATCAATCTTAAGCTATTGTTAGACTTCATGAACCACGCTGTCCGTGTGCTTCCCTCCCTCCCTCTGTCTCTTTCTCCACACTCCCATCACTCGGTAGTTCTGTGAAGACCTGACAGAAGTCGCAGAAGAGCAGGAAAGATTCTTCTTTTACTTAAGTACACTGAAATTAGCACAGATAATAAGTGAAAGAACAACACAACAAAAAGTGCATTTATAAGTAGACAAGACTCTCAACCAGTCACATTAATCAGCTCATTGGTATTAAACCTACTGCAAGAAGTTTTTTACTGGTTATAAAACAGTCTTAGTTTAATGTTTTTATATGACGTACATAAGCAAACGAGACCATCAGCAGGAATATTTGGTATTTTTGTAGTTATTCTTGATGCATGCCACTGGGTCGGATTCTGCACAAAAAAATGTGTCAGAAAATAGAAACAAATTCATGTTGTAGTGCTGAGGATGAAATGAAGAGTCCCTGCAGTCTGGTGGTACAGCAGCATATTGCCATGCAGCAGCATAATAACTGGCTTATAATGCATCTACCAAATTGATGTAATGTAATGAATATATTCTTGATGTGATTTTCTACTTCATGTAGTTTCTTACCCTTTAAGTTTTCTTTCCCGCTATGGTTAAATTATAACAGTAACAGAGCCACGTTTTTGCTCCAATTGCGATTGAAATCTGCATACAAAAGATTAGGGATGCAGCTATTCCACATTTTCTGTCCTGGTACCTTCATTAAGAGAAACAACAGACACTAGCTGTGTTTCCATATATTTGTCAAAGGGATTCGTCGTGTTTTCATCAAGTCGTTTGGAGTGAATACAATAGTCTGTGAAGTTGGCAGCTAGGACTATAATATGCACTGCTGCAATAATCACACGGTATGAGAGTTACAGGTTGAAAACTGAAAAAGAAGTTTGCTAACTACCAATTAGCGTCAAAGAATAAAAAAGAAATTTACTTGCTCGTACCTGTTGCTACTACCATTCATGTTTTTGCAAGTTATGGGAACATGTGAGAAGATGCCAACAGCAGAAGATGTTCTTCTTCAGCAACAGCTGATCAGATTTGTGAAGTAAATGTTGGCTATGTCAGAACTTTGGAAAAGGTGTTTCAATATGCCTTGAAGCACATAAACTGTTTTTCTTTACAAACCCCCCCCCCCAAAAAAAAACTAACAGCCTGCTGCACTGTTTACGTATGGAAATACAAAAACAATAATCGCTATCGTACACATTTGGGTTTCCCTGTGAACCACTCTACTTATGTGGGAGTAGCACTGCAGAAGAACACCTCATAAATCCTTTTTTTTCATTACTGGGTCATAACGAGTTCACCGCAGGAGAGAAAACAGTTACGCTTGATGTAGCTCAGAAAAAGTATCCCTCCAGAGAATGTTTTTCCCCTCCTGTAATTTTTCTGTTGTCGTGCTCTACTTCTGGAATAAGTGGAATCACAGAGGAAAAGTTACCAAAGCTTGACTAGGTGTTGCAGGGCAACTTTTCTCAGGCTTCCCACAATTACCCCTGGTGACACACAGACAGTTACTGCCTGTCTTTTCTCTGACGAGAGAATGGGCAGAGGGGAGAGAGGAGGAGTGGAGATGCTTTCACTGTGTTTTTTATGACCTCTCCCTGACTGCACCTATTGTTGCAGGGCAGGGTGAAAAGGAAAAGGGCCCACAGCTGAGAAGAGCTGCCTTCTGAATCAACCAATCCCCTCTGTTGCTCCCGAGCACATTGATAGATGCTAATACAGCAAAATGCACTGGCTGTACACCTTTAACACTTGTTATGTTTTAATTAGCCCAGTTATGGGTTAATTCAAGCTTAAGCAAACACAAACTAGGAGAGGAAGAGAACAGACAAAGAGTAAGTGGCCCGGAGAGACGTGACCATGATAGATGGATTTAGCCAGCCATTAGCCCTGATCCTTTTCCCATCAACCAGAATGCCTGGGGGCACTCTCATTTCAACAGGGAGAGACAGACCAGGCGGGGAATGTTTAGCAGCCTTGTTTCTGCTTACTACAGGAAGCCCTCTTGCTCTCATGCTTAGTCTGTTGGCACAGTTAGGAAAATACTGCCACGTCAAGTTAGGAGGCTGCACTTTACAGCAGCCGTGTGGCATCAATACTTGCCACACACAAAAAAAAAAGAAAGAAGTCTCAGGGTCATGCTGAAAATGGACTGCTTTATAGTAGATTAGTAGGCTGTACCATTTTTAAAAAGTTAAAGTGGGATTGTTGGCATCAAACAAGTACATCTTCACACAGCACTGTTGCTAGAGAGACAGCGGTTAAAATGTTTAACTGGTTTTGTGGTTCATTGCTCAATTCTGCTTCAAGGCTCGTCTTGGCTGTGGATATTTGACTTGTGTATTATATCCATGAAATACTTTGGAGGTATGGATGTATCCAAATGGTCTCTAACGTGTTCAAAGTACTAAAGACATGAGCAATAACTTTTGTCAGTATAAACCGAATTTAAAGGCCCATTGTTTTATTATCTATTGGCAGAAATGGAATGTAGTATAACTGTCTGAAACTAAGAATAGCTGTATTTTTGTCCACCATGTTGAACTGCCACGTTTGTACAGTAGCCATTCCTTTCACATTTTTAGCAACCCTCATAGTGGAGGGTTAAGGCGAGGGGTATTCAGTTGGTCTCAACCTGCAACCTGGCTCTATGTGCCACTAAATCTTATATGATCTTATCTAACCCTCTACCACTATACCTGTCCACACTGGACAAAAAACCAACTCGCACCCTATAACATCTGGCTTTTGTTTTCAATGTGAATGTGTATAATCTGCATTTACTCCCACGTAAAATTACTTTGTAATAGTAACAGGTATTTATTGGCTTTGGCCCGTCTTCGTGTGACGTGTGAATTTAAGGACGCTGGCTTGTTATTACTTTTAAATCAGTCTCTGTTCAAGCAGCAGTTGAACATTGTTCAGTTGGCACTGAGTTTAAAAGAGAAACTAAAGTAAACGATATTTAATTAGTGTCAGTTGTTAGTGGCTTCTGTGCTTGCCAGCTGTCTGATCGGCGCTGGGCAAATGCATCTAACAACAGAGATAAGAAAGAAGCGTGATTTTCTGCAGACATATGGAGTAAAATCTATATGAGAAGCTATTTTTATATCTTTGAGTAGAGAAGGATTGGTCATGTTTTTCCAAAAAGTGTATTTTTTTCTTTTTACCTTGAGGGGTAGAAAGCAATGGGAAGAAGCGTGGGACCTGCTTTGAAGGCAGCAGCTCTGCGTCTGATCTTCCCACTGTTCCACCATGAAAGATGGGTCTGCCTGAAGATTCACTGTTGGAAAGGGGAATTAAATGGGGGTTGGACTGAGGGTGGGGTCTGCCTTGCAGGCATATCCATCTCCAATTGCGTTGCACTGTTGTCCGCTTCAAAACATTTTTTTCTTTTGAAAAGAGTGAGAAAATATAGACTGAGAGAAAGCAGAAGAAGCACAGAAAACAACATACAGCCCGAGTTCTAACCTATTGAGACATGACAGGAGTTTTACGGGACTTGTATAATGTAAACAAACAATTTACTATGTTAAAAAATATTGTAAAACATTCTTAAAGTAATCTAATCCCTTTAAATGTTTTTTAATCACACCACAAAGGTTTCACACATCACCTGTAGCTTGTGCAGCTACCAAATCAAATAATCTAGACAGAAAGAATATACACGTTAGGTTGTTTTGCCCATAGAAATTACTCTAGTATACCTGCAAATTCACATATGCCAGTTTATTTTCCTTGCATGTGTGTGGATGTGCACTTCTTAAAATGTACTGAGATGGCCTAAAAACAAGTAATAGCTATGTTTACCCCACTTCTCCTTGTCAAACATGTCCCATCCAAACAGCCCTGAGATTACCTGTACGACCAAAACATTACTTGAGATTTAATAGCCACTAGCTTGATTTTATGCATTAGCTGAGCACAGGTGCTGGATCTGTCTTTCCAATACAGGGTGGGGTTTTGGCCTGTGGCTGGACTTCTAGGATGCCCCTAAATCAAAGTCAACCAGAGCATATCTTTGTACAATTTGGATGCGGTTTTGAAGCTTCAGTGTCATGTATTGCCACATGATTATTTTTGGCAATAGTACATAGACATTGTTTTAGTGTTTCTGCATAGTTTCCTTGTTATGAAAGAAAAATAAAGAGAAGGGAGAGAGAGAGTGGTGTTTTGAAGAATAGCTTCATTTCAGTTTAAAGTTCTTTTAACATGCAGCCTTTTCCTGTAGGCCGTTCTTTTATTACAAGGCTAGGTAAAATAACTTGATATGAGGCTTCTTGATGAGATTAACCTTTCCTAAACACCGTAGGAATTAGAACAGGGTGAAGAGGTCATGGGAGGTGGACTTCAAAGAACACCTGGTGGCCTATATTGGCTGGAGGAGAGCGATTAGTCATTGAAGAGGAGACCTTGATGAGTGTGTCCTTTACCACCTATTATTACAAAAAGTATGATCTGATAATTAGTTAAATTAGACTGGTCTAGTTTTATGATATAGTTCGCCATTTACAACATTAAAATGAAGGATATGTATAGAGATGTGCAGTCCTGTAAAAATGTGTTCTCTTCAGTTTGTTGTACTTGAGAATGATATTTAAAATGATTGTTTATTGCACGTTGAGACCCTTTAATTTTCACTTATGGTATCATTAACCTTAGTGAACTGTACAGCAATAAAACTAAATAAATGCAACTAAAACAATCACGAACAATACATGCTAAACATACAGATACAAAACAAAATGTTAAAGAGCAGCTTCAATACCTTTGAGTAGACATCCAAATGCTTGTCTGTACAGGCGTGTTTTAAAAGCTTTTTAATTGCGGCACTGACTCAGCTGATCAAATATTTCAAGGGAGTTGTTCCATAGCATTGACGCCAAAACACTTAAAACGTGATCCCCCTTTGTTTAAACCGTAGAACTGGGTACCAACATTTATTTCTCTTTTATTTAGGTCTCAGAGAATAATAAGGGGTAAGGGGTTCAGAAATGTAAAGCAGACTCAGACCATGTAGGGATTTAAAAGTAATCAATAAAATCTTAAAACCACAACAAAGCTTTTTACTTTAGTGAAAAAAAACTCTAAAAAAGGCTTTGTGATGGGCATCTTTTGCAAACAGTTCTTGAGAAAATGGTAATATTTGTAGCCTTAATTGCCCTTTTTATGTAATTGTCTTTAATTGAATCATTATGCCTTTATTTAACAGTTCATCATTTGATTAACACACATCACATCACAACGTCACATCACAGGAATCACAGGTTAACTTGCAGTGCCTATGTTTGTTTGTTTGTTACTACCTCCAAATAGACTTAAACAAAATGGCTGGCCAGGATTCAAGGGTGTTTTGTAGCATAACGTCAGCATTGGAGTCATGTAGACGGGAGCTAGGTCTTCTATCAGATATTTCTAGAGGGCTGACACTGAAGAATCACTGCGCTACAAAGAAAGTATTTGGCACGATATTCTATCGGCCAATCAGCACAGACGGGTCTATCCCAAAACCACTGTTCTTCTCAGTTGTGTAACTAACCCATCATAAGTCATTATAAAGCTACTGAGCCTGCTGGGAGGAATCTATGGAATCACTGAGAGAGGACTTGACAACAGGAAGTAGGAGTATATCATTGGTGTAGTGAAACCTGTTTGTAATGGAATTCCTATTGTTGCAGCCTGGGTAGAGGATCCCCTCTGTGCCCGGGGCTAGTAATGGCACCAATACCGCGGTTATTAGTGGAGACCCATTGGAGTCACACTACGGGTAAAATGCTGCTTGACATCATTTCAGATCCATTGAAAAAAGTTTGGGATGCTCAGAAAAACTGATTTCCTGTGTTAATTGGGATGACTGCAGTTGTGTTCATACCAGACAAGCCACATGACTTTGTCCTTCCTTAAAGAGTCGACTTGAGATGAGAGTGAGGATTGCAGAGTATTAGGAAATGTTATTAAGACATACACATTAATGGACACATTTATGGTAGTAATGTTTAGACAAAATAATCATCAGTCATGATTTTAGGGCTGGAACCAGCAAAAGTGTTTTGCCTGAATAAACCTTATGAATTTTATCGATTATCAAAACATGATGATTATCTGTGAGAGGAAAAATCTGCTTGTTTGTTTCAGTTTCTTTAATCCACAGATTTTCATTGTGGAGTCTGAGTTATAAGAATCTGGCAGAAGGTCTCTAAGCCTTTTCCCGACCACATTATCTGTTCTTGAACTCAACAGCTATCCTCTTCTCCAGCCCTCCTACATTTTTCAGTACATCTGGTCTAGTCTTGACTAAATTTGTTGTGCAAGTGGTCACAATGTATTCTTCAGGAGGGTTGAAAATCAGTATGCGTCAGTATAAGTGTAAAATAGGTGCAGGTTTGTGTTTGAAAAGTGAAGAAAAATGTGTGTTTTGGCAGTTTTTAGTTTGGTGCTGCTGTGGAGGAGTGAGTCCAAGGTCAGTGAGTGATAATACAACAGCAGCGCAGCTACTTCTTTCATGTAATACTTGCCTACAGACGTCAGAGAGCCTCTGCTAACAAATACCTTTCTAACTGAGTGGCACAAAACCCTTTTCAAGTGTACACTGTGATACAGAACTTGAAGAAACTCAAATGACTTTATCAGCGCGTTTGTCAGCACTATGTATATTTATCACTATATCCGTTGTTCCCATGGGAATGTGCCAACAATACACTCAGGTGTTTCACAGCCAGGATTAAAACAAACACCTAAGTGCCTCTGTCAAACCTCCTGAAGGGGCAATTAGAGCGAAGAGTTGTAGTGTCTCTGCTGTGGGATCAACACAGCTGGCAGGACGTGTTCGAATTGACCTGCAGTGGTGGGACTACGTGTAAATAATGAAATGGGACAGTTTGTAATGTGAGGAGATCTTGGCACAGGCAAAAACAAATGTTGAAAATAATACCAAGAGGATAAAAGGATCAAAGAGTCTGTTTTGGCTGTTGATGCACCTCGTGGAGAAGGCTTCTTCTTGAATATTTGGCGGTTGGTGGATCCACACACACACACACACAGAGGTTTATTTCTGTTGACAGAAGAGAAATGTTACTACTCCCCAGTCGTCACGTCGTCTTTGGCAGCACATGTCATATCATTGTCATCAGACTATATCATCTTTCTACTGTCTATTGCATATTATATCGTGGTAAGAGTTGTCTTTTCATGGTTTTAAAGGAGCATTACAGTAAAGTGATGTCATTTTCTGAACTACCAGATTACTGGTTCTGAAATTTCCTTTGCCCATGTAGTCATTACATCCACACTGCTGATGATTCATCAGAAATCTCATTGTTTTAACCAAAAGTCATCCCTACAATATTGTCACAACATCAAGGTTTTAAGGTTGTAATATTTGATTTTATTGTCAATTCCTAACATTTATGAAGTGCTTTTGAGATGATTAGAACATTGAGATAGATATTGTGTCTTACAATATAGCCAACATGCCGAGCCTGACTGTTGGTTTTACTTTTTGTCTGTTTAATGTTACTTCTGCACTTCTTCGTTAACCGTGACTTAACTTTCTCTTTTGAAATTGAATTGAATTGTTTTAGTCTTTTTCCTTTTTATCTTTTCTCTTCTTTGATCAAAAATAACAAATATTCCCAATTTTGAGGGTTTGCTGCTTTTCTCTTTCACATATCATTTAAATTGAGTCATATTCAAAACAGCTTTAGGGAATAGCATTGATTTTTTTATAGAACAAACAATTAAGTCATTCATCAAGAAAAGAAAAATTGAACCTCTACATTTTATATGTGACTCCTTATTTAAGTATGACATTTTCTCAGTAGTTAATCAGTTTACTCTTTTTGACTGTCATGTGCTTGTCTTTATTTTCTCACTATAAATTGTATGAAGAGCAAAATGTATATAGCTGAGTTGAAGCTGGTTTATAATCAGAAACATTTCTTTATGTAAGAGCATTTAGGGATTAGTAGAGCTGCAGAGTTTGTTGAAATTGAGATACGCTGACGTGTCATGTTCTCCAGATGTAAGAAAATATGTTTTTAGTACAGACCCCAACAAATGTCGCGTCATCATAGTTTGTTGCTTGTTCAGTGAAAATGTAAACTGTGCACTAGTTGTGAATCACATCACAATTCCCTTTTTTACCATTTCATGCAGCCTGAAGAATTAACAATAACAGGATCAGGGTGAACAAAATAACAGGAACACTTCACAATATTTGCGAGCAATTTTCAACACGTGGCAGCAGCAAAACAGGACATGTTGTTTCTTGTGTAGTTAGTATTTGATGCAGTACCAGTATTTATTTGAGTGTGTTCAACTCCTGAACAGCAGGAGTTCAACATCAGATCAACTTTGACATGAGAAGTAAAACTGATCCTGTTAGAGTACTTTAAGAATGATCTTAAATCCTGTTTATCTTTCTTATATTAGTTTTTGTGAAGTCATCATGTGTTTACTGTTTTGTCCTCACCAAGAACCAGTCAGAAAAATGTTTGTGCATGTAAGTCATTTTATTTATTCCAGCACATGATTGGCACGGAGGGTCTTGACACGTCGATAGGTTGTAGCTTCACTGTGGCGGGTGTAGCGTTACAGGCAGGTTTGGAGGGTTCTGGCTTTCTTTAATGTGCTAAACAGTCTTAGGACCCGAGGACAGGTGCTTTGTGGTCCTGTCACCCTTCTGTTTCTACAGTAATAAATGACCTGCATACCTCTGCTGGCCCTGTTGAATATCAACTATCATCTCCTCACCTGCACGGTTGTCTTCTTCTCTGTCCCCCACTCTTTGTATCTCCCTTTCTCTTTCACTGGCCTTTCTCTTCTACCCCCTCTCACATCTGTCACTTACATCCCAATCCTGTCCTTCCACTTTTCCTTTTCTCTCAGTCACTCAGTGCTTGCTGTTCCCTTTTTCCTCACATATCTTCCGTTTTTTTTTTCTTGCCCTCTAACGTATCCCTTCCGTGTCCTCTCTCATTTCAGTTTTATTACTTGAAAAGATTGAGAATGACGACATCGGGAGGAAGACCTTGAAGATCACAGATTTCGGCCTGGCCAGGGAGTGGCACAAAACCACGAAAATGTCAGCTGCAGGCACCTACTCCTGGATGGCCCCTGAGGTCATCAAGTCATCTCTGTTCTCCAAAGGCAGTGACGTCTGGGGGTAATGACAAAACAACACACCACACACAGACCCAAGAATAAAAAGTCTACTCTTTATTTATTTCTCTAACATTTTTACTTTGTTTAATACTCTGTCTTTTTTCCCCTCCACCAGCTACGGTGTCTTGCTGTGGGAGCTGTTAACAGGGGAGGTGCCGTACCGCGGGATAGACGGCCTGGCTGTCGCTTACGGTGTCGCAGTCAATAAGTTAACTCTACCAATCCCCTCCACCTGCCCTGAACCCTTCGCCAAGCTCATGGAAGGTAAATTAACAGAAGAAGACATGCATGCATGATGTTGGTTGTTTTCTTTTTTTTAAAGTAATTTCATTTGTTTTGTTATTGCTGTTTTATTTGTCTTCTGCATTATGACCAAATCCCTGAGGAGAAGTGTTGTAACTTTAAGTTACTTTTCAGTCTTATTGAATATGTATAGTAATGCATTACTGATTACACTACTTTTGCATTACTTAAACCAAAGTAATAGCAGAAGTAGGACTAGGCATCATAAAATGGAAAAGGTAATATTGTTTCATAGCGGGTAATCAAAGCACAGAAAAGACAACTCAACCTTTTTTTCAAAATAACTCATCAGCAAAGAAAGTATTTTTTACAAAACTGCCTGTTTCTATAGCTAATGTTAATACACTTGAACGTAACTGCACACACAGGCATCTTTGACTTAAGCTAAAGAGTTAAATTCAGCTTCACAGTATGTGTGTGGTAGTGGAAGTAATGAAGACTTTTTCAGGACAAATTTTGTGGAGATGCACATCTCCAATATCATTTTTTGATTAGATTTGCACTCCTATTTTGTGCTTCTAATTATGTTGTCTATTTGTTGGGACCTGGAGTCGTCCTGGGGTCCACACTTTAAAAAGAACATACATACAGATATAAAAACATGCATCTACAATATACATTAATCATTACAACCCGTAAATATCATCAAATTTGAAAAAACAAACTAAACTAAAGATATGTCACATTGTTGTCATTACAGTCCGCTCCTCGTTTTTTCAACCAAAGCTTAATGTAGATGAAACGGTACTTACTGTGTATACGCTGATGACTGTGTTAATGTGTCTATACATTGTAATGTGTGTGTGTCCAGAGTGTTGGGACCAGGACCCCCACGTGCGTCCCTCCTTCTCCTGCATCCTGGAGCAGCTGTCGGCCATCGAGGAGGCGGTGATGGCCACCATGCCCCAGGACTCCTTCCACAGCATGCAGGATGACTGGCGTGTGGAGATCCAGGAGATGTTTGATGAGCTCAGGACCAAAGAGAAGGTATATTTTAAGTACATGGAACGTTCTTCGTATTTTTTTTATATATTGTCTGCGCTTTTATTCTTTAGTGATGATGCACATTGAGAAGTCCGTTATTTAAATGAGATGCAGGATCACTTGGGACAGCTTTGACGGACTAAAACATTTAATTGGTTACTTTCAGTGGACGAGCTAATCGCACAGTTAACAAAACAAAGCCATTAATGCCGAGTTGCTTTAGCGTACTTCCCCTTGTTAAGACCTTAATCTGCTTCCTGTATAAGTCTCCCGTCGTTGGCTTAAATAGGAGGGTTAATTAGTGTTTGTAGAAACAGCAGGATCAGCACACAGAGCTGTGTCGATGAATGGTGAACTGAATGACACGGATACTGAAAACTCAACAGGTGCAGGTGTTGTTAGTTTTTTGAGAGATTTGTTTTGTGCCTTTTGTTGAATTATTTTCTTTTTTCCTACCTGCTTTTTTCAGGGCTAAACCATATTTTGTATCCTTGTGTTATATATATCGTCCAATCAAAGAAATTCACATATAACCGTTCCCTGTCCTATAATCTGCGCAGCTTCACTATGAGAAAACTCTTTAAGGTTAGTTCAGTATGTGACGCGTTCATAAATCAAGAGAAGGAAAAAAAAACAATGTAACCCAACATTTTCCCATCGTAAATTTTCATGAGATTCTTACATCAGCAGATTTCCTGTAAACATCCCACAGTAATCTGTGTCTAGGTGGGTGGCTGGAGGGGCTTGACTGTAAAGCTGCTTTATGGAAGTCATCCAGTAAGGATTATTATTACTCAGCTGAGTGCAATTAGAGAGAAAACAGAGGGAATGAAGAAAGCTAAAGAGAGTCATGTCTCCTCCCATGGCTTACTCTGTGTAACACAGCCTGAAACAGCAGGCAGTAATCTCCTGAACTTGTAATAGACGGAGTTATCTAATACACTGCTAACACTCCCACCTGTTTTTATAAATGTCTGTTTGCAACCGCTTTACTCTTGTTGGAAGGGAATTATAAGATGTACTTCTGTTTGTTTTTCTGCAATCCATATTCTCTTTTCTTAAAAGGTAATAGTGTACAAGCCCTCATATCTAACGTGGTCATGTGTTGATTTTAGTGTAAATTCATCCTTTAAATAAATAATACTCAAACTTTTTCACACCAAGGACTCTTAAACTGACACTAATTAAACACCACGGACCCCCTTTTGATGAGATTTTGACCCAGGCCCGTCCATCTTATGGAACGGGGTTTAATATTCCCTATTCGTGGGTGGACTATCCAACAATCAATACATTAAATCCAGTTATCTAGCGGTAACTTTGCTGACACCTCCTGCTTAAAACCTAAAAAGTCAGAGGGATTGTGTGATTGTTCTTTTAGATGTTTTATTAAAGAAAGTATGAAACACTGACCAAAACAGTCATACATTCTGTTATTGTCTTAGTCAACTATTTCCTCTTTTGCTGGTGAACCCCTTGAAGGACCCCTGTGTACCTCACTCTGTTTTGATGAAGCTATCTGAAACAGGCTTCACTGGAGCAGAAGATGGTCTGTTACACTGTCTAACCGAGCACTTGCCAAATATTTATTTTTCTCCATTTGGCTAATGTAGATTTTTAATTTCAGATAAGACAACTGATGCACAACATCCACAATCAGCCTTCTCTCTGGCTCTGTCAGAGTGTACCCAAGAGATTACGACCACAGAAGCTAATTTAAGCATGTATGTATCTGGTTCCTCCAGGAGCTGCGTTCCAGAGAAGAGGAGCTGACGCGGGCCGCCCTCCAGCAGAAGTCTCAGGAGGAGCTGCTGAAGCGTCGCGAGCAGCAGCTGGCAGAGCGGGAGATCAA
The DNA here is from genome assembly GCA_039737535.1 of Lagodon rhomboides. Lineage (NCBI taxonomy): Eukaryota > Metazoa > Chordata > Actinopteri > Spariformes > Sparidae > Lagodon > Lagodon rhomboides. Next base: position 21,059,744 of record CM077796.1, on the reverse strand, counting down.
CGTGCTGGAGAGAGAGCTCAACATCCTCATTTTCCAGCTCAACAAAGACAAGCCCAACGTGAAGAAGAGGAAAGGCAAATTCAAACGCTCCCGCCTTAAACTGAAGGATGGAAACCGCATCAGCCTGCCCTCAGGTGAGTGAACAGATGTCTTGAACGTGGTCCTGTAGAGAACATTTCTACTGTGTTGAACATTTTATGAAGGAAACATGTTGGTGTGTAATCTCTTACTGTGTAAATGTATTGCAGACTTCCAGCACAAGATCACTGTGCAGGCGTCACCTTCCATGGACAAGAGGCGAAGCCTTCATAGCACCAGCTCCTCTCCTCCCAGCAGCCCCACGCTCATCCCCCGACTACGAGCCATTCAGCGTGAGTTCACTGTCTGTTTGTTTCTCCACAATCACATTTTCGAGAGTGTGAGCTCTGATTTTCTCCTCCACATCTGTGTCAGTGTTCTTGTCGATCTGTGTTTTCTGTAATTGGCTTGGATAAAATTAAATCTGCTTCTTTAGAAACACAAGGATTCTGAGGAAAAAACATTGTCTCTTAGAAATTGTGAACTGGGAACATGGAGACATGTCTTTCATAACGGTGTCTTTCACACTGACAAGAGCTGTGTGACCAAACGCTACAGAGCCACGAGCAGTCAGCCAGTTGTTTGAACAGTTTGATAATGTTGTTAGTCGCGGACCAACGCCCCTGCACTAACTGGAACAAATTCCTCTTGAGCATTTCATGGTAGGTCCTAATAATCAGACAGAGGGTGCAGATTGTTGTTCAGAAACACCTTTAATTTGTAACGATTAAACCCTTACGGATAAACAAATTGAAATGGTGTCAAAAGATACCACACAGCGTCCTTTAAATCTGGAGGGAGACGTGTGGAAAGCTTCTTTAACATTTACAGAATCAGAATAAGTGTATTTAATGATAATTGTTTAGGTTGTAGCTTGGGCCTAGAAAAAGACACTGGACAAAGACATGGACCCAACTGTCCCAAGTATAGATGTCTTAACAGGTGCTTTGAGTAACAAGATTACATCGATGGTCTTTATTGTTAAAGAGGAGATTGGTTTTCCCAGAAACACACAGATGTGAACAATAAATGAAATAAACATTTGATTATGGATCATACATTTCAGTATGGATTGATGGATTTTCTTAGCTAAGGACAGTATGTTTGTCCCAGGAGAGGTTTTGTTTACATCATACACATAAATACATCCACTCATGGCCTTACATTTAGTTTTAGTTGCGCCGTTACCTTGAGTAAACTTGTGATAATGTAAGTACACAACTCAAAGAATTACATAACGAAGGTCTGGTTGTTTTTCAGACATTTTAATGCAGAATTTAATACATAATTTACTGTTTCAGTGCACTGATGTCATTTCATACATTCAAGTTTATCGTTTAACTGTTAAATATCTTTGTCACAAGTGTTTCATAACAACATTTGGGGGTCATTGCAAAAAAATTGTTTAGGTCGATATGTGTCGGCATTTTGGTATCGGCATCGGCTCGAAATATTGAGCATCAGTCTGGCTCTAGCAGGTTTCAGGCAAATATGTACATGTGCTTCCAAATACATGCATCCCTACATACAATGCTCATAAATGTTTTCACCATAAAGCTAATGTTGGTCAGAGGTAACGTATATGTTTCCCTCCTCAGCGACCTCCTATATGCAGAGCTTGCATGTTTACGAACAGGATGTTGATCTGACCAGCGAGCTCACAGCCCACTGTGGGCTCGGGAGGAAAGGCAAGCGATTGGCTACCCACACGCAGCGTGGGTGTGGCTAACAGCACCAAACGCTGCATGTGATGTTTGGCTAACTTTGACGATTAAAATGGTTTGGTGCCTGGATTGTTTGTGCTGATTGGCGAGGTTTTTCTTGAAGTGTGGATTATACCAAGACTGTGGTGTTTGCTGCTGGTTTAAATTGTCTCACAGGTTTCTGCTTTACCTGAAAATCAAACTAGCAAGTGACCATGATAAGGTTCATGCCACAGATTCGGGCCAATCTGCCATTCTAATTTTTAATTTTAAATTTTATTAAATTTGTTTGAATTTTTATGAGAACTTTGGCCCCAATCTGTTGCCCTGACATCTTTAAACCTGCCTCTCCTAAAAACTTCACGATGACTAACACACACCTCTAAGAAGCTTTTTTAACAACAGCATTTTGGGTATTTGTTCCTGATTTTTGATTTTACATTCACAGAAATTAATATATATTGGTGATGATTAAAACCATTCTGGAGACAGATCACTACCAGGGATTTTACAGGTGGCAAAATGCCTTTAAATAATCCACTAGAACTTCTTTCCTTGAAAGGGCCGACTGCAGTTGTTTGAGTGTGTGGTAACACTCGTGGTCACTGTGTTCACAGTTACTCAAGATGAAAGCAACCGTACGTGGGGCCGCAGCTCCCTCTTCAGGCCGGAGGAGTTTGATGATGTGAAAAAGGGAATCAAGAAGAAAGGAAGGACCTGGGGCCCCAGTTCAGTACAGAGCAAAGAGCGGCCTGCTGCTGCTGAGAGGTAGAGTTTATACACACACACACACACACAGTCCGGCGACTCAGTTGACAGCACCATCTTGAGTCTATGCGTTGTTACACTGGAGCTTACAGTATACAGACTAGACAGAGAGAATGTAGTTTATATGTGTGACTGAGGGTTTATTCTTTTCTGATCAGGACGTTTTAAAGAATGCTGTCAGAGTTATATGCAGTGAATTTATTCATGAGGACCCTCATTGTCTCGATGCATTCCCTAGCCCATAACAACTAAATGCCCCAGCCGTTACCTTACTCTAAATAGAGCACCGTGACATTTATTTTCAATATAGATCACTCCGCAAATCACTTTCTCAATTAGGCGATGTCAAAAAAATTCCCAGATCCCAAAGTGACATCTTTTAAATTGCTTCTTTTGTCCAACCAACAGTCCAAAACCCAAAGACTCTTCATTCACTCTCATTAATGACAAAGAAAAGCAGCAAATCCTCACATTTAACAAGCTGGAACCAGAAAAAGTTTGATATATTTGCTTGAAAAAACAGATATGCAGACAGCATACTTTTCTTATGATGGCGTAATCGTTTCATCGATCACATGTTGCAGCTCGAAACCGAAATGTAACACTAACCTAAACCTCAAAACCAAGTGTTAACCTTCAGGCAGTCCTCTGTTTTAAAACAGAAATTGGTTCTCATAAAGATAGCAGTGCAGGCCTACAGACTTGGTGTGTTTCATGTTTTCTGGTCTGTGGTTTTCAGAGTGCGTCCTCTGTCAGACGGCAGTAACCCCTGGTCCACCAGCCTGGTCAAGTCCCAGAAGTCTGTCCCCCTCGCCGCCCTGTTTGCTGAACAAGGTGAGCTGAAAATCCAATGTGATGCTCTACATTTTAATCGAATAAGATCTTTTGTTTGATTTTGGATTAATTATTGTGGAAATTTGCTTTGTTTGTCAATATTATGTCTAATGTTTTTTAAAATCTAAAAAATAAGATTTAAGTCATTTGGCAAGTACTCGTACTCATCCAGTAACACTTAGGGGCTCGTTTGGAGAACGGTCTCTCAGTCATGTGTTTACATTAATCTATAATAGTGATTTGCACTTGTGTGTTTTCAGCAGGGGCCGGTAAAGATGAGGCATTCTCGCAGGAATGTCCTGACAACAGCTCCAAGCCAAAGCAGCTCAAGTTCCCCAACCAGGTGTACATCGATCTACCTCTGTGGAGGGACGAGCAGCAGCAGCCTCAGAGCCCTGGTGGGCATTGTGGGCCGGGAGATCCCGGGGTCGGGGCCGGAGGTCAGGGTGGCCCAACAGAGACCGCAGACGACCCCTACACCACCACATCCACCTCGTCCACCTCCACCACCCCGCAGCTCACCCCCACTAATAGCCTGAAGCGGACGTCAGCTCGACGTAGGACCGACTCCGTGCTGTACGGCTGCGGCTCGCTGCTGGCGTCAGTCGTGCTCGGATACGACATCAGGGAGGCTCTCAAAAACTCGGCCCCTGGGGAAGAGGGCGAGCCCCAGCGCGAGGAGAAAGAGAAAGAGAAGAAGAAGAAGGAGGGCCTGTTTCAGCGTGCGACCCGGTTCCGCCGCAGCACCTCACCGCCAAGTGGCGGTCGCTCGCGCAAAGACGAGGCATCGTCAAACCAGACCTCCACCCAGCCCGTCAATCTCATCTCCATGTCGGCCATTATGGAATGCAACTCCACCAAGTGTCTCTTACAGTCTGAGGCGGAGGTGTCAGAGTCCAGCCCCGGGAAGGCGGAGCTCGTGGCGGTCAATCATCACGCAGAGCCAACCAGACCTGGACCAGCAGCTTCTACAGAAGGCCAGAGTAACAAGACTGCAGCGAACACACAGACACCAGTGCAAACCCAAAGCCAGCCGCCAGAGCAGAGCAACCACAACACAGGAACACGTCTGCGCAGGAAGAAGTACACCAGCAACCACAACAGTGAGTAACAGAAAAGAGGGCAAGGAAAGTAAGCATGTATACCAGGGCTGTCACGCAATTTAAAAAATAATGAATAATTAATTACATGCTGTGTCATCAATTAATCTCTATATTTGCCGTGAGAAGAATTTTAAAAAAACTTCTATAAGCCTCAGTTAACCCCCCATCCTCTGCCACCTATATCGGCCTACGGTCCACCGCAATCCATTTGTGGTTGAGTTGATTGGTTGATCAGTAGATTTACTCAGTTAACATCTGAACGCCTGTTCCAGCGTGGCTCATAGAGCGCGATTAGTCTGATTTGTTTCTTCTATAATCTGTATCACCCTACAGTTACAACCCTAATAAATCCATTCTGAAAAAATAAATCAATGCTCACCTAAATGTCTGTCTGTTTCCAGCCAATGGCCCAACCACTCTGCCCCCTCCAGCCTCACAGAAGAAGCAGGACAAAGAGAAGGACGGAGTGTCAGAGAAGCCCTCGAGTGGGGAGGCCTTCTCCCGACCGCGGCCGGTTTCGTTCCGGGCCAAACCCCACGCCTGGGCCCTGCTGCGAGGACGCAACAAGAGCTACTCCCTGGGCCACTACTCCGGAGAGAAGACGGCACAGAACCTGAACGTGGTGCTGTCCTCGGAGGTGGGGATGGGCTGCTCCCTGCTGGACATGGACACAGAGGGCCAGAAACGAGACTGCACTGTGCCGCTGTGCCGCATTCAGAGCTCCCCGGCACGGGCCTCCGTCTTCGAGCTGGAGAAAGAGTTCCTCTCTTGAAAGGTGGTCAGCTGTGGTCATCCTACGTATTGTAGAGTGTTCCAGAACAGACAGACACAATTTTTTTGGCCTAAAACTCCTGGAGGGTTTAGAACCAGGCTGCCTTTCCCCCCCCAGTTCTATAACATAGAACCCAGCTTTGTCTTAGCCCTAGAACATAAAGATGTTCGTGTTCTGGAGCGTAACAAGTCTGAGACTTCTAGACGACATCGACGATACTCACCTCAGTTTGAGGACAGTCTTCCTACGTCTGAGGCCTTACACACTGCCTTGTCTTCATGCAGAACACACACAGTTCTGACAGTGAAGCAGAACGTTAGAGTCGGACCAGCAGCTCCTCCTCTCACCCCTCGGTGCTCGACTGCCACCTCTGTTCGCTCATCTCTCTCTCACCCTCTTCGTTTCTCGTTCTGTTGGTGCAGCTCAACGTTGACCGCTGCTGCAGCTTTCGCAACACAGTACCCTCACCTTTTTATTTATATATATATTTTTATAGGTAATTTAATATGAAGAGACTTGACCTTACCTTAGCGACCAGCAGGACGTACATTCCATGTCAGTTTCAAAGTTGTGCGATCACGCTTTTTAGATATTTTTGACTTGAGAATCATGCATGCATGTACCCTTAAAATGTTGAACAAAAAAAAAAGAATTATGCCTTGTTTGTAAATATTTCTTTCTATTCATTATCAGCCTAATGCTGGCAGTTGTTTTGTATTGCATTTATGCCGTTTTATGACTGTTTTAAAAGTCAGCGATGCTGCAGTACAGTTTGTATTCGAGGGACAGGTTACATACTGGATCGCTGCAGGGATGCAAGTGCATTCCCTCCCAGAATGCCCTGAAGATTTTAGAGGTGCAGGTAGAAAAACACTGGAAGTCCTACTGAGCAAACATGGAATCTTTTCTCCTAAAAGTTGGATCAAATTTTTAAATGACCATTGAGGTCATGGGTTACTAAAATGGAGTATTTATAGAAGCTTTTTTTTGTGTTAATATTTCTCGTACTCGGCACACTGCAGCAACAAGCCAATTGGCAGAAGAAATGTTGGGATGTACGTTTCTGCAAACCACAGCCATGTTGCAACTTTATGTTTCTTTATGCTCAGTTCTCAATGTTCCTCTGGTCTGAGCATGTGGTTGAGGCACAAAAACCACTTGGTCAGGGTTACAAAAAGATCACGTGTTGGCTTCAAATACCCGGTGTCGTTGCCCCTAAAACGTCGGGAAAATGTCCCAGCGTCTTGTTAAAAATGTCCTGTATTTTAGTTTACAAATGTTGAAATGCATGTATCGTTAGCGCAATATGACACGTAGTGTAGTCAATATGGTACGTATGACACGTACAAATTCGAGCATATCGGTTTTGGTTTGCAGAAACAAAATGCTGCCATTTCATTCTGGCCACTGGGCTGGCAGCAAAGTGGGGAGACACTTCAGCCACACACGTTCATGTCAGGAAAAGCTGCCCTATAGTAATGAATTTATCATCCAGTCCCCCTGATGACAGCTGATCAGCTGGAACTGCATTGACACAGCATAAATTCAGATTACAGTCATGAAAGGATTTCTACACAGCCCGGGAGTGACCACACGGAGACTTTTTATAATTAGTCTGTAGTGCACAAAATATCTCTACTGTAAACCAGATGCACCCTGTGCAGCCATGTGCTAAAGTTTCTTTCCTTTTATGTCTAATTCATGTCCTCAATTTTATAACCATGCACAAAACTTTGCAATTTATGCAAATTTTTTTTTTTTAAAGCTCAACTTTGACTCGGCGTCTCAGATTTCTCCCTTATTGCCATTACTAGTTTAATATACCTAACGGCACTGTTACGTTTAACTGGTTTGTCATTTAATTTTGTTGTTGTTTTTAATTTATATAGACCGAATCGCATTGTTTACAATAACATTAGGTTGGAGACCTACTTTACCTGCCACCGACTTCAGAAAATGTCGACTAAGTTAACCAAAACTAGCAGTTTGACCAAGATGTGCTGTCAGTAGATATCAGAGCACAGCACATAAAATAAGCAAAGAAAAAGCATCACATAAGTTGGACCACTGTGTTTTACTGTGTATCTCTAAATATTGTAGTTGGAGCTGAAAATTACAACACAAACAGGTTTTCTGATGTCACAGATCTCCACAATGCAAATTAACGGCCAGTTTTCTACCCTGAAGTAACTGAAGCTGTTACTGTGGCGTCATGATGATTCGGTCTACTTGTACAATTTTTTTTAAAGCAAGATTGACATTAGGAAATGGTTTCACAGAAAAGCCCCTCTCGTCAAGCTCTCAGGAATTTTTGGAAAACTTTGAGGACAGAATTTGGCTTTTTGAGTAGAGAGTGAAGACAAAGTTTGTAAACTTCTGGCCTGTTAAATGGCCTCCTCAGGATGAACAATGAATTCATTATCCTGATTTCATTTTCACAGGTTTTTCTCCGGTTTGTCTTACTATGCAGCAGATACTGTACCTCCTCCATGGTCACTCCCGGGCCTCTCTCCCTAAACAATGAACGAATCAGTTAACATCGATTTTTAAATGTTGATTCTACTCCCCCAACTTTTTTATCACCGTCTACCTTCAGTCTGCTTTTGAGACGTTCATCAGAGGTGTCTAACTTTTCAAGGACAAAACAAGGGCTCACTTACAGCGACATGAATTCCCAAATGGTGTAAATATAGCTGTGACTCCTGATGTGTGTGTCACTGTGACATCGGTGGATGAGTTAGAATGTGAAGTATCCCATGTTGTGTGTGTGTGTTATGACCACTGACTGTCAGACCAACACTGTAAAGGCCTTACTAATCACCAAGCTGTTAGAGGTGCAGTTTACAAGCCAAGACATCACCCGATTCACCCTGTTTTTATGAATGAAGGGGTATTCTGTAAATACCACAACGCACTGGTACTGTACATTGAACATTCCCCTCAAAGCCTGCAGTTTGTCGGCCACCGTCTAGTGGTAACGAAAAGGTTTTTGTGTATTATAAACATTCCACTACATTAGACAAACTGCAGCGAGAATATTTGTGATACGAGTTATCAATATGGTGCATTCAGGCTTCTGGCTACGGGACCAAATTCAAGTGTACCAGCACTATGGCCTCTCTGTCTTCAGGACCAAAACCACTAAATGAACTTAGCTGCTAGTGAGGAGTTCTTACAAAGAAAACGACTCTGTACGAAAACTTCACAAACAACCTCAGAGGCGCGGTGCGGCGCCTGTTTGCTGAAAGACCCAATCAACCTTCAGAACAAATAACAAGACTTCCTGTTAAGTGCAACAACTTCCTGTAAATCTTTTCTGTCACGCTGAACGTGTCAGATTTTAGCTTTGAGTACATCTGTTTCAGTGAACCGTTTTTTGTTATCATTACAGTATTGGTTATTTCACGCCTGATTGATCAAGAGTATCAAGTTTATCAAATATTTTGAATAAAGTCGAAATCAAGACTAAAGTTGCCTTTTTGTTCTTCTTTTGAAGCTGAATTTCCACCAACATTTGCTGCTGTTTTTTTTCTTTAAAAGGTGCAAGATGAAAGAATTGGTCACCTGTTGAGTTCATACTCCAAACCACCAGGGGGCAGCATATCGCCATAGTGGCCACCAACTGTAGCTGCCATCAGCTAGCTTTAGTTTAGCTTATTTGGTAATTTTCCAACTTTATAAAATGGAAATACACTGGTAGATGGACGATAAATTAACTTAATGCTTTCTAGCTTCAGAAAACAAATCAAACAAACAAAGACAAATTAGCTCAGTTAGCCCAATTAGCTGTGCAGCTAGCAGTCCGGACAAGGACCTTGAAGCAGCAGGGGAGTGCTGCTGTTAACAAAACTAGCTAAGGAGTTTTTTGGACCATAGCTGGTTAGCATGCTAACTTCAGTAAATATCTCAGTACATCAAAACTGTTCCTTCTTCACACTCTGATCATTTTAGTCAAATTTTGGGATGTTTTCCATTACAGTTCTTACATATTGCACCTCTACATTTAAAGGTATTACAATCATCTATGTTACTTAAAAGTAGCAACACCACAAGAATTATGAGTTAAACATAATGGTCTCTGTTACTGACAGATTACATTATTGATAAATCGATGCACATGTAGCATTGTTTTGGGTTTCTGCATTTTGCTGCTTGCTACTAAAGATATTTCACAGCAGATAAAATACTGGATGAATAATTGCTTGATTAATTATATTTAATGATTCAAAATGAGCAATTTAATATTAGAAAAAAAGATGATAAAAATCTGTTTCCTCAAAAGATAAGTTCAGTTTTTAAGTCCACTTCTACCTCAGCTGTTTAGGAGAATGCTTCACCCGACTTTCCATCGGCATGAGGGTGAGCATTTAATTTAATTTTTAAGTGAACTTATCCTTTAATGCCAATGCATTCAAAGGAATGATCTCTATCATTGTCCTAAAAAACAGCAATTTTGAGTCATCCTGTCAGAAACATTAGCTTGCGCACCAAATGTGTATTCATCCGCGACTGAAAATAGTCCCCTACGAGCGCACTATTTAGCCATGTCTGAGTAACATTTGTTAAAAACTACAGTCCCCATCTGTTTTAGGTATTGAATCAGCCTTCTTTGAAAAGGAAACCGTAAACTTGAGGTCATTTTGAGTCGGCGTTAGAAACACGTGGGGTTTGGGGCTGATTACCACCGACTGTAAACTGTAAAGTGGCTGTGTTAAAACGTCGTCATCATCCTTTCACAGGATTTGAGATTTTACAGGCTGGTGTATTTTAAGTATAAACAGACAGACCTAACAAATGTGAGACAGAGTTAACTGGTGTGAGTGTGTGGCTTTTATTTTGAAATGACACAAGGCAACAAATACATTTGGCAGCATACATTCTCAAAGTTGTGCATCTGAGCAGTGTCAACTCACGACGCTTCACAGTAAAGTCCCTGTGACGGCAGTTTTTAATAAAGCTCTCAGCTAAGAGTTGAGATGACGTTCATCGATCCTCACAGGTGGAGAAACAAACCGACCTGATCGTGTGCGTGTGACAATAAAGTGTAACAAAGTCTGCATATATGAAAAGTAATGCTCTGGTTACGTACCCAAACACACTGTGTAGGATCTGTTAGATTAAATAAAGACTTCTGACTAATTAAAATCCAATCAATAAAACCAATTAGCTGTCGTTATAATAATCCTTGTTGGTGACAGGAGTCAATCTCTCAGCTATTCCACAATTCTAAAGACTTTACATTTGACTAAAAAGAAAACTGAGTCTGCTGTTTTAGTCAAAATGCAACTCTGGAGGTTTTATCAGTTCACTGTAAACAAACAAAACATGTTCAGACCAACAAATACAACACAATAAAATAAGTGGCAAACTATCCGTAGAGAAAGCTGAGCTGGACAAAAGTGTTTTAGTGATTTCTTGTTTTTCCGTGATAGTTTAAAGTGTTGCTATGTAATCGTGTGGAAGGAGTTCAAACTCATAATTGTAGTATTTACAATAATAATGAGGTAATATATCAAATCAGAATTATTGTTTTTTTTTCCATAACTGAATAAACAAGCTGTTCTCAGAGGAATATAAGGTCCAGAACACGTGGTCAGCCATCGAGGTAGCGGTGGATTATTAGAGCAAAACTTATGTAGCCGGTGTTTCACGTTGGTGGAGTTTGTCTACAGCACAGAGAAAAAGAAAAGACAAGAGAGAGGAGGGGGAGGAAAAGATTAATGAAGTGCACAAAGGAATAACCGTCCAGACTGACATTATCAGCGCTCTACACATCCGTGGCAGATCTTAAAATAGTGACGGAGGGCGGGGCTAGCAGGTATAATTAGAGTCTTTGTGGAGGATCTCTCCTGCTAAGATTTCTCCTCCAGGAGTTTCATTTTCCCTCCCCGTTTCTGTCTCACTGCCTCGGGCGATTGTCGCAGGACAGCTGATACTTGACTTCTCATTTGGTAATCTTTTGTCGCTGCAGAGAGGTTAGCTTTCACTCGCTAACCATACCGTCCAGCCGGTGTGTGTGCTTGTGTGTGTGTGCAGCGCAGACACAATCACACAAAGCGGACGCTTGTAACACATTCTCACGGATAGAGTGGCACTTTTACTACAGCAGGAGTTTGCCTTCAGACAGTGAGATGCAATCTAAATATATATATGGGATATTATCCTAGAACACCAGTCTGTCCCAGAGCAAACGCAAAGCTGTTGTTGAACCATTTGGTGTACAGACATGGAAAGTTTTGAACTCTTTTGAATGGTTATAAGCTGATCTTTCTGTCAGTGCTTCTGTCATTGATCTGTAGGAGTTTAAACACACTGAATTATTTATTTTTCTTTTAGGGAAAGATAAGCCTGCAGATGACCTGTGACTGTCCCTGTTAGCCAGAAAACAGAACGGGCCCAAGTTCAAAATGTGACAACATCACTGAAAATGAGCACTTAACACTTTTTTTTCCTAAGATATATTCACATATTTTGAGACTAACAGGGGCATTGAACTCATCATAGTTCTTTATACTCACTTTGTGCATATAAAATATTCAAAAACAAGTGCTTGGGTGAAAAATAATGGCATAAAATTTCATAAACTTGATGATGAAAAATGATATATTCATGGATTTGAAATCATTGGCTGCAAGGTTGGCATGTAAGTGGCTCAGGTGAGAGAAGATGGAAAGAGGAGTCTATGAAATCACTCGTTGGCTGTTGCAGGTAACAGGGCGGGCATATAAGACTTTTCTCACAGACAAAAGCATAAAAAGACATTTGTGATCGCAGCTCGTTGTCGCTTTGTCGCCATTTATGCATAAAGTACAGCGTGTTTTAACTAAATGCTTTACTGAAATGGATCTACTGAGATCAAGATAGATGGATCGATAGATTTAGGCCTGTCAGCCCGCGCGCTTAGCTTAGTTAGTAAACAGGAGACCTCAACATTCGCATCAATCATGAGTGTGTTGGTTCATACCTGTGTGATCAGAGCGTGGTGACGCATTTCACGGAGCCACGAGCGCTGCTCTTATCCTGGAAGGGGATCATGGTCTGGGCCTGCAGGCAGTACTTCTCCTTGTGCTTCAGCTCCTTGAGAGTCAGCTTGTGGAGGCAGCAGTCCAGCTCGAACACCTGAATATACGACAACAGACGGATTGTGAGATTTTGTGAAACAATCTCGAGATGTTGTGAGCAGACCGAGCCTTAATGCAAGATGTTCGTGGAGAAAGTGTCTTCACGGTGTGCTCGTTCTCTTTTTGTTGTTACTGTTCGTGTTTTTGTTGTTCTTCCTCTTTCCATCATCTTCTTCTTCCTCTTCTATTACAGATCACTGGCAGTGGCATTTAAAATGTACACATGGATGTACACGTTTAACTTTTGTTTCAGTCGTTTATTGGGCAAAACCACCGTCGTTATCTGACTCCAGCTTTTTTTTCTGTTTTAAATCATTAACTGGATCTAATAAGGTTTTGGACGACTGATTGGACTAAACATCACATTTGGAGATTTTCATATTTTCTGAGACGTGACATTGGCATTTAATACGTTCAAAGACTAATCGAAGAAACCAACGCAATCTCGCGGTTCATGTGAGATAAAGAGTAATAATTGAAAAAGAGATAGAACAAAGCAAAAACATCACAGGAAAACAAACGAAAGTGTGTGTGTGTGTATACCTGCTTTCCCCCGGTGTGCATGAGGTAGATCTCGTACTGCAGGCTGCTGTGCATCTTCCTGACGTTCTGCTTCGGAGGCTTCACGCGGACCACAATGCCTTGCTCTGTGACGTTGAGCTTCAGCACAGGAGGGCTGATGATTGCTGCGGAGACAAGACGATCGTTTGGTTTTTCTTTGCGCACGATGACGAAGCACAACAGAGAAGAAGACAGGAAGTAGAGGAGTTTATTCTGTAGCCATCGCCAAAAAAAGTGGAAGTTGACCTTCTGTAGTATTTATAGCGGAGAAACTGTTTTGTTTCCTCAAATAGTAGTAGTAGTTCAATCCTCACTCATTGTTTGTGTTTGTTTGTTTGTTTGTTTGTTTGTTTGTAGGGCGTTGAGTTTGTCTCTCTGGACAATTGCAAATAAATACTGTCGTGATGAATAACAGACTGTCGTGCTGTGAATGCAGTTTAAAAAGAAGATGATTTCGGGTTGATTTATCAATCCTGAAGTAAATCTTTATGTAGATCTTCAAACTTTAATTCTTGAAACTCTTGTGCTTTACCCGTAGCCCCAAATATTTTATATTGTCATTGAAATGATTTGCATCAGTTTGGGGAAGGAAGTAGACAAAGAAGACAGGATGCAGACGATAAGGATGCAGACGATAAGGATGCGGAGGAGAAGGATGCGGAGGAGGAGGAGGCGGACTCACTGTCCCAGAGCGGGTTGAATCTCGGGGAGAGTGCCCAGGCTGATTTGCTGGAGGGCAGAGAGGAAGCGTGCACTCTGGCGTAGTACCACTCCATGGGCTCGGAGGTCACGGCGCTGAGGTCACAGTGCTGCTTCTGGATCCCCTGACAGCCGTCAACGTCCAGCCACTCAGGCTCGCCGTAACTGAGGACACAATATTCAATATTTTCTTCAGTTCACAGTTGAAACATCATAAAACCATTTTCCAAAGGAAACCCCAACTGCTCCTCCACCAGCGAACAGACATCATTAAAACACCAGTTTGATAAAAACATCCAGACTCTTCATCAGTCTGTGAAAGTTAAAATCAATAAAAACTCTCGCCCTGACTAAAGCAACAAACACTCTTCCTAAAACACGAGAGAGAGAGCGAGAGCGAGAGAGAGAGAGAGAGAGAGAGAGAGAGAGAGAGAGAGAGCGAGAGAGAGAGAGAGAGAGAGAGGTGTTATATTAAGAAATCTACAGGTTTATTTCACTCTGTGCAACTCGAACAACAGTTACATGTGATCCTGACAGCTCTGGAGGAAGTACTGCAATACAACAGTGTGGAAACACTCGGTCAAAGCTTTTAAGATGCACCTTGTATTCTCTGACTCTTAACCTTGTTCAGTCTGTTTTTATTTGAACAGAAACAAAGAAACACACGCTGAGGGTTTGTACTGTGTGTGTGTGCAATGTCTCACATCTTCCACTGGACGTAGTACTGCAGGGAGGAGGTGCTGTTGGCGGGTGGAGACCAGTGCAGGATGTTCTTATAGTCCACAGAGTCGAACCTCACCCGAGTGGGCGGAGCGAGCGTCACTGGAGCTGAGGAAGTGATTGATTACAGAGCGGTCTGTGAGTGGATAGCAGCATCATGAAAAGATCTTAAAGAAGAAGTGATTATATATTTACTACCTACATGTGGCAGCATGGTGTCTCTAATAAAAGTCAATCATAACTCATTTGTATTCCACGGCATCCAAATAGCTTCTGAATGATATCAATAATTCAATGTTTGGTTGAACAGAAGAGATCTCCTGAGCCTCTGATTGATGATTAATAAAAGATGGCTCGTGGAGAAAGATGTCTTTCACCTTTTAGCAAAACTTAACTACGGTCCTGGTTTATCTTTAGACTGTAGTGGCAAAAATAACAAATCAAGTTCTATCTAAATAAGTTAAAGTGGAACAAAATCAAACAAAAAAAAACCAGTTCACATTGTTGTTCACATTAAATTGAACTACAGTTTCGTTGGTGTCTTTTATTTTCTCTCTGGGGTCAAAAGATTCTCAGAAAACCTCCCTGGGAAGATTTTCAATGTGGGTCATCAGTCCTGAAAACACTCAGCTTGTTTTTCCAAACCTGGCATGGAGATATCTCAGACAAATCTCTTCACACACACACACACGCCTTTGTTTTGTTTCCTGACCACAGACATCAGTCTTATAAGGCTGAAGTCAGCAAAACGTCTGCTTTGTTCTAGTCCTGTTCGTTAAGTTCGACTTCCCTTGATGATGTAGACACGAGTTCATTAACCTCTTGATCAGGTCCTCTTCTGTTGCCTTTTATTATATTTTATACAAAAACCCTTCAGTAATTCAGACAAGATGTTTAAATAAATAATAATTCTGTTATCAGTTGGTTTGTTTTTCACCACAGACCAAAAATATTTCAAGGTTAAAGGAGCACAAAGTCGTTTTGGAGAAGAACTTAAAACTCAGAATTGATATATTTACAACATTAATGAGGTTATAAAACAAACGCAGAAATATTTTTGTTTTCCATAACTGAGTAGAGGTGGTGTTTCTAGAAAGATGGCAGGGTCCGCCATGTGTAAACAAAGCAGAACAGCACTGACTTGTGTTGTCAGTCTGTTCATTCAGTGACGAAAAGCAAAGAGAGCTTGTTTATTTAGTTTGTTTAGGCATTACATTTCTTCCCCAAAACCTCATAGTGCACCTTTAACCCATAAATATCAGCGGAGCGTCGATGTTAAAAAAAAAAACTCAGTACAGATTTTCAAAGCATGAGCCGTGATCTGAGAGAGAACTTTGGAGATTTAAAGACAACATAACGTAGAAAATCGGCATTTTGTGCGACAGGTCTGTAACGATTTGTCAGGAGTAAGAATAATATCAAGTGATGAAAGCTGGTGTCTTGAAGTAAACGTGACGTGACGTCAGGAACCGATCGGTCGGATTAGAGCAGATAAACATGAGCACACGAGTGGTTACCTGACACTGTGACGCGCAGGTTTCCCATCAGCACAGCTCCGAGCAGCAGACGGTTCATGGTGTTGATGCTGTTGGTGGATGAGAGAGAGGAGGCCGACAAACGCAAACCAACCGCACCGGACTGATGCTGCAGAAAAACGCCGACGCTTTTAAGTGCCACCAACTTCCCCTTCCCCAGAATGGCATCATGACTGGACCATTTATGGCAAGGCTAAACAAGGACACTACAGCTCTGTAACACGGCGTCACTCTTTTTTTTTTTTTTAAACAGAAGTACGCTTTTGTGTAACGCACACGTGTCAGGATCATTACAAAACAGTGACGGATCACTTTACCAATGTTCCAGCCTTATCTGTGATGCATTCACTGACCGTACCTTCACAATAGAGACTCCGCCTTCAGTTTCTTTTCAAGATTTTCAGTCTCATATTTCTCATTTTTGTCTGGTGGAAAAATGGTTCAGCAGTCTTGGGGCTGAATGAGTTTGTTTTTGCGTACTGACAGGTGAAATGGCACAAATACACGGGTATACGTAGAAAAACGGTAAATTTGGAGGTTAAATTTTTTTTTAAAAAAACGGGAGAAATGTGTTCCATTTCTCAACATAGTGGTTCCTAAACTCCATCTGTTTATCCATCTTCCTTTGAAAGCTGAGAGAAATACACCAGCACCACCATGCAATGGGAACAGGGGAAGTCTCTGAAAGATGCAAGTCATACTCACCCCACATTGTTTCTCCCTGTTTGTCACCATCAGAGCATCAAATTAAATCACCTGTGCTTTGGATTTTTCTTCTTTCGGGTCCAGGCGGATGTTTAAAGGTCACATCTAAAGATTAATAAAAAAAGCAGGCATGAATGTTCGTCTTTGATTTATCACAGCAGACGTTTGACTTGTCGTAGTAGGAGGAACACAGGTACATAACATTAATGATGGCTCAGCGTGACAGTGAGCTATCGGGCACAATCACAGGACCCAGAAGCTGCAGCAGCCAAATTAAATCCAGCCGTCATTATTTCATTATTCAAACCTCGGTTTTTCCAACATGTCAAAAAATATTTCATGAAAAAGATCTATTTCGACATCCCTTAAATGAAATTATGTTATTTTCTGTGAGGACGTATACCTGCTCTCTTCTGTGTTCTCTGATGGTTAGAATAATTGCCACACCGGGTGTTACAGGAAGAGGCGATCGCTCTCGGCCGTCCGATCATTTCACTGGAAACGTCAACATTTTACTGGAAAAGTGTTGCATAATCAGTCTCAATGACGAATAACAAACACGAAGTGAGTGTACATCTTTACACTCAATTCATGTTTCCGCTCCATGTTAATCATTAATTGTGCTGTTAATAGGTTCATAAATATTTGCAGAAGCTGCTGAGATTATATTTGGCAGTTTTACAACTTGCACATCCTTTTTCTGCACAATTAATAGCTTACAGGTGGAATGGTTTGTGTCGCTCGCACATGCTGTCAGATTAACAACAAACCTTTAAAATAATAGATAAAGAATTGAATAACAGAGTGCATGAAAACAGAGTTAGCAAAGAAGTCTTAAAAGCGAAATGCGATTTATAAAACGGCTGAAATAGCAAGACAAAAGTAAAAACACGACTGGTTCAAATAGTGAAGTCATGCTGGACAAGCTACAAGTAAATAAAGTCGATATAGTGAGCTAAAAGTGGTTGATAACTGCTTGGAGTAACAAAGTAATGGACCAGGGGTTAAAATCGTTTAGGAAGCAGATAAATAGATAATGGGCAGTGGGTTAAAATAATGAGCCAAAGGTTGATATTAAATTATTCAAATTGTTGGAAAAAGAAGTGGATAAAAGGTTTATATTATTAGCCAAAAGTAATCAGTTAATGGTTATAATTGATAGCTAATAATAGCCTAATGGATAAATAGTGAAAGTGTTCAGGCTCTCCCACTCGCAGTAGTAGCAGTGCTCATATCAAACAACAGTTGGGAACCGCAGCTGCAGATTACCAGAAACCCTGAGATTTCAACAATCAGCTGAGGATGCACACCTATCAGTGAAGTCTGTTATCATCTGTTACGGGAAACAAAAAAAGGTCAAACAAAGAGGAAGGAAGCATAACTTACAGACATCTATGCAAACATACACAAAGGAGGTCTCCCTTGTCACTCATGTTACTGGTTCCAGAACAAGGAACAAAGTGGTCGCTCAAATGTCATGAACGATTATGACATGCGAGCTTCTTCCCTTACGCTGCATGACAGAGTCTGACGTAGCGATTTACAAAGCGGGTCAGCTCGTAACTCTGCTCTCAATTTGGCCGCGTAGCGACACTGAAATAACAACTTCCCTTTCTTTAATGGGTAGCGTTTCACGTGCAGTAATTTAATGAACACAAGATTTAGGACACTTGAATTTGGGTCACAGGATGTTTTGCACCAAACCCAGTTTTTGCTTCTCACAAACGCGCTTCCTGTTTGTAAAGCACCTGAAGAGAATACAAAACCAAAACAAAAGGCAGAAAATACACATTTTAACACACTTTATTGAAATGAGTAAAAAAAAAAAAATGGCATTACAAAGCAGACACATGGACGAAGGCACCATGATAACAAGACAAATGATTATGAAGTTACGTAACAGTAAACAAATCAAGAAATCAAGTGCTTGAGTTCAATGGGCTGTCTACTTTTTCCAGATCCAAACATGATCACCCTGACTGGCAATTACATCCGTTTTCTCTCCTTATGAAATTCATGGACTGGAATAAGTTGCACATATAAAAGCATTGTGTCCCAGTTTCACAGCATCAGCATCAAAACTGTGTCACTGGATCGCTTCTGTCGGACCGTGCATTCATACACTCCACACTGTGAGCGACTCCATAACAACAGAGCTACCCTCAAAATAAAAATAAACAAGATGTATACAAGTCAGAAACTGACCGAGACAAGGCACAAGACTGCAACGCTGCATCAAATGACTTCATCCTGTGGTGCGAGACAGCCACTCATTTCATGAGAAAATTCATTGAGCTCTGCTCTAAAACGGCACTTCGTGCATTTAATAAGGTGCAATGTGTCAGAATTGGCCAGCTGCAGGATTCATACTCTGAATAAAAGATGTGAAATCAGGTGAAACAGTGACGTTTCCTCAAAAGAGGAAGCTGCCCAAAGATCTGGAGCGGCTGGACTAACAGTTTTTACCATATATGTATTTACATACAAGTCAAAAAGAACATTGTCTGTTATACTGTTGTAACTATTGACAGTTAATACTATACATTTCGACCCCTGTAAGAATGCCTCACTGGAGATTTCGCCATTCTTACAGGGGTTTAACTCTCCATTAAGGAGCCCAGCACCGGCTGCAGACGTGCTAACGTCAGCTGTGGACACTATGACGATCCCTATTTAACACTTATAAGTACTATGTTTGGTACCCAACTCTACTCTTAACAACACAGCGGCTAACTAGGCTTGGGCGATATCCAGTACTTTCTTACAATATATAATTGCAGTATTTTATTTTATTTCTATTTCATGTTGTTTAGTAGCATCAATCATTTGATAAAGGACTGACGAGTTGATAGGCGGCATTTGATTAAATCTAAAATCGGCTGCCACTCGCTAGTGAGCTCAGTTAGCCGCGCAGCTAGCGGTCGCGTTTAGCTGACTGGGAGCTCGGAGTGCCAGGGGAGTGAGTGTTGGGATTTGCTTTCGGACTATCATTTCTTGAGGTGCAAAAAGGCTACAGGCCTGTTTAGCATTCTACCCTCAACAGCTGTCTCTGCAACACAACACATAGACGTCTTCAACATGTCAACTGTAACAAAAAGCAGCAAGAAGAATTACCATATGCAATATGTTTGATGATTTTAGGGGATTTTTTTTGTGTGCAGACAATTTGAAAGAAAGTTAAAAAAAAATAAAATAAAAAACAACCAAATAAAAGGCTAAACAGACATATTTCACATAAAGCTAACTGTTATTCCTGCTATACAGTTGAAACTTTATTTTTGTGAATGTTCAAGAATAAAAATTATTTACACATTGCCCTTTAAAAAATCAAATTCTATTCATTTGTCCCTTTGCTTATTGTTCAATTGTCAAAAAAAAAAAAAAACTTTTTGAAAGTTTTTGGGAAACGCCTCCGGAACTCTAGAGGCTCTACATCAGGGGTCTGCAACCTGCGGCTCTTTTGCCCCTCTGCAGTGGCTCCCTCTGGCTTTGACATTTTACATGGAAATTAGTAATATATTTCATTTATCATCATCACTCTTTTAGGCCTACAGTGCTTCTTACATTCTCCGACAGTAAAAATGCACAGCCTACACATAGAATTGTATGTGTTCTATAAAGTTGTGATTTATTGAATGATCCTGAGTTAATATCATTGTGTTTCATGCTCAAGCTGGAGGATTGATTGCTGTAAGGATTAACTCCCACTGAAATGGACTAAAATAAAATGTAAATTGTATCTTTTTTAGCCTTTTCACAGTTTTACTGTTTTTAAATCTAGGCTGCGGCTATGTGTTTTATGTATTAACAAATGAGGCTACTTTTTATTTTGTACATTTTCACAAACACAGGGAGGACACATGTGGTCTGCATATATCGTTCTGTATTGCTACTCTATTTCTATTTATTGTAGGCTCATTCTTTGGTTTCATAGATGCACCAAAACATGGCAGCATTAGAAAGAATATGCAAAGTTCAAGTTCCTTATACTGTAAGTGTCAGTAGCCCACTGCAGAGTTGCCACATCATGTCAAAATATAAATGAATGCTCATTTAGGCCTATTAATAATCTTGATAGGCTAATTTAGACTTTTTAGGCTGCGTTACCTTCATTATTAGACACAAATATGTTTTGCGGCTCCAGACAGATTTTTTGGTGAGGGACGGGGGCAACAACGGCTCTTTTGATAGTAAAGGTTGCTGACCCCTGCTCTACATACATCCATCTAAACAAATGTAATCTGGTGCAACAGCCAACACCAGAGGTATAAAACCACCCGAGGTGAAGATGGAGGCAAACAATCCTCTACAGATCTGCACTGCTCTGTGTTCACCGAGCCACAATCCCTTTTTTTTAGTGATCAAATCAAATCTGAAGGACTTTTATCAAATCCCAAACCCGCCCCCAAATATTTCATTCCACTTTGTTAAAGACTCCCGAACTTCAGTTTTACTGTAAAAATACAGGTGTGCAAATAAGCAACAGAACATTTGCATGTACACAGTGAATACAGTATTTTGACCACCCAGCAGAGTAACTGATCGCTGCATGCATCCCACAGATATATAGATGTTACTGCATGACGGATATGTACAACACAGTATGTAGGTAACAGGTA
Source organism: Lagodon rhomboides (assembly GCA_039737535.1). Lineage (NCBI taxonomy): Eukaryota > Metazoa > Chordata > Actinopteri > Spariformes > Sparidae > Lagodon > Lagodon rhomboides. Next base: position 21,038,526 of record CM077796.1, on the reverse strand, counting down.
TCACCACAGATGTTAAATACGTTGCATGCTTTATAGGAGCTGAAGCATTAGGAACTTTGCCTTAGAGACATTATGTAGGACTTTCTGCAGTAAAGTCTTCTAAGTGGAGTCTGTCGGTGTTATCACGATCAGTTTTTCTCCACAGTGACGCTGTTTTTTTAAAAAAAGAAGAAAACGTTAAAATGTTTTACTTAATCACATTTTTCTGATTTGGCAGCAATGATGCAACTAAGCCATCCACCTATTGAATCCCATTAAACGGCGTAAATTGCAAGAAATGGCCAGAAACTGGAGGTAGCAACAAAACCATACTGTTACTTCATCACTTATCAGAGTAGTAGGCAAAGTAAGCAAACTTGCTGCTGTAGGATTATCACCTCTCGAGTTACAAAGTGGTATTACGAGTCAGGACGGGTCAGAGCTAGCTTGTTAGCATGCTCACTTCAGTAGATATCCCTGCAACACAGTACAAAGATTTAATCTTTGACTTAATTTCAACACTTTCACTCCCATTCTTGATATCATCAATTCATTTTTTTTAGATTTTAAACTAAATTCTGGCCATATCTTACAGATCACTAATTTTACCATCCCCATGCTGGAGCTTAGCATGAAAACTTACTGATGTGTCATTTATATGCATGTGCAGGCATTTTAAGTTCTGTTGGACAAAAGTGCAACTGCTATGCCTACAGTACTTGGGATTCCAGCAGAATCAATCATAAGCTGCAGGGGTTGAAAGACAAATGTCAGAAATGAGTAATTAATAAGTGGAAATATTACCGCACAGGATTAGGCATAATGTTCGATTCATCTTAGGCCATTCAACTGGCATAACTACAATGTATTCTGCAGAGGCTTCTTGTTGTGCTGATTTGACATATTAGTCTATTCTACTTGGCGTTGACAGCATGTGAGAGAGACTACTTGACTACGTTGACACGGTCCAACAAGAACACAACACAAACCAAAAATGTGTAACTACGACTCCCCTGCAAATTTTTCAGTTTAAATAACAGCAAGGTTGCAGGAATGCAAACAGTCAATGTCACAACATACAGTTCCACCCTCAGCCACGGTAACCTTCAGCCTTTTCGCCTTGTCCCATGTCCACAACCACCGGACGTTTTTCGTAACCAGTGGCGGGTGCATCCGATGATTCCGTCTGGTCATCCTCCAGGTTTCTGCCGTGCATGTACCAAGATTCTTCGCAATTCCCTACCTCTATGTCCTGACACACGCCTTCATCCATGTTTGACACCCCTTCGTCCTTCCCGTTCCACAGACGGGGTTCAGGCTCAGCAGTGATGGTAGCAGTAGGTGTGAATTCTTTCTCTTCTTTCTCCTCTGGAGTTGGTAGTAGAGGCGTGGGTGAGGCAGGCTCCACACTTGGAACAATTACCTGTTCCTCAGGCATTCGCAAGGCCAACTGCCTCACTCGACCATAGAATGTCTTTAACACAAAGAGAATTTGTTAGATTAGTGTTAAAATTGTTAAAACACTGTTCCTGCAGGGGCATGAAATTATTTGAGCGTATTCAAACCTAAAAATTTCCATTTAAGTGAGGCTGAAGAAAATCAAACAGAGTTGGACATGCATACCATAGAGTTTGGAATAGAACTGGACGGTTTGGTCTTCTTTTTGTACACCATGAAGAAGACAAAGGCAAATAAAAGCAAGACCAAGAGGCCGACCCCGATGAGGATGAAGGCGAAACCTAGATGCAACAGATACATTTTGTAAATACATTTACAGACAGACTAGTAGCCATGAATACACACACTAACCAAATAAATCCATGTCTCTGATTCACTGTGGCTCTTGAAGGAGGGGGTTTTGTTACTACAGTAAATTAAAACACATGACAAAACATGCGAAAGTGCCAACCAATGGCGAGGCTCGATACGGACTCCGCTGCTGACTATCAAACTTTAAACCTGATGTCTGCCCTGCTCTTATCCACACACCTGACTGTACCTGTCTGCTTGTCACTACGCTTCCAAACCTCTGAACTTAAATACTACCTTGTGGTTGTGTGCCGCCACACACCAATCAGGCTGCGTTGATGGGATGATATAAGATTACATTGCAATAAAAAAAAAAACACACATTAAGTTGAACATGGTGAATTTTCATTTTTCATTTTCCTTTACTCTAAACTATCAACAAACCACAACTCTTCAAAGCTGATATGACAGCTTGACTGTTGTGTATCTCAACAATCTTGACTGGAGAAAAGACACAAGAACAACAATGCAAAATGAAAGAAAAAAGAAAATGTACTCAACCTTTATCCTGTTGTGGTTTTTCAGGTATTGGCTCGGCGCAGTACGACTGTGTAGCTTTAACTTCCATTCCGTCCATCTCTCCATCGACATCCAGACAGTATTTCTTCTGTGCTTGATCCACTAAGATTAACTTGTCCTTACACACACTGTCCTCACAGAAGAACCTCTGTTTCGTCTACGCACACAAAGAGAGAGACAGGCTTTGTTTCAACAAAACTTCACAGTGACACAGGCAAGTCCTTTGTACGCATGTTGCACTAGCACCCATATAATGGTTTAGCAGTTTTACTAGTAATTCATATTAATACAACATTAGCAGAAAGTATGACTGAGTATTAGTTACATGGGTTTAATGAGTCTGCAGCTCATTTCCTCTGCAGTTTCATCAATGTCATAACAAACTTCAGAAAAGAAGAAACTGTTTGAAGTCTGACCTTGCTGTCGATCGCAACGTTGTACTGAAATTCAGGTATTGGTTTGCTGTCTCTTTTCTTCACTGTACCACTGGTCAACTTATAGTTGTACAACAGCCAGGGATGTGTAAAGCTGAACATGACGTGGTCATCCTGTTCAGTGACGTTCACCGCTGGGAAGTCCAGAAAGCCTGGAAATCAACATGGACATGACTTAAATCTCGACATACGGAGATGATGAATAGCTAACCTTGACTCTGATATGTTACAGTCTGAGTGACTTGGTATAGAAGACAAAAACAAAAGTGATTGTTCTGTGAGTGTTACAAATGTATCAAGTCATTATTTTTTAACTCAAACTTGTAGTTTGCATCCCTCATAAAATACTTGCATTTGAACTAATTAATTACAAAAGTTAAATGTCCTTATCATAAGCTTGGTGAATACAGACATCACTACTCACATTTCTGATCTGATGGAGAGCTCTTAAAATAGCTGAATTTGATTCCACCGGGAGGAGCACCCACAGACTCGTTCTGTCCAATCACAGCTTTTACATTGAGAAAATAGTCATCTTTTGGATCAGATGAAAATGAAACATCAGCTTGGAGATTTGGTGGGTCCACCCAAATCTTCTTAGGAGAACTGGGGAAACAAATAAGTCAAGGGAAGTTTTGTCAAGAGAAAATAATCGGCACAACCCTGATGATGTCCTGTATGAGTTATCTCAGCTCAGACTGAAAGACTGAAGGCCAACATTACAAAAAGGGGTGTGGAAATGTAAAGATGTTAGTGTTGAAGTGCTACGATTTATGAACAATTCAGACCCTAAGCAAGCATTTGTGTCTATCCGTCCATCCATCCAGCTACCCTTTGGATTTTTAGTATACACAGACTGGTTTAGTATGAATTACTATACAGCAGATTGCTCTTAAGACAGTAGCCACATTCACACAGCTCGTTCAGTGCGGGAATCATGCGCCCGATTCTTGCCACTGCCGTCTGTGTGAAAGTTTCAGATGCGGAGAAGGGGGATAGTTTCGCAGCGGTTCTGATGCACATCCGGAGATAGTATCAGAGCCGCAGCAGAAGTGAACCGGCATCTGCGTGAATGGAAAAGCTGGAGGCGCAGAGCGGGGCAACATAAATGAGGGAAAAAAATACCAAAGTTATACGTGGAAGAGCGTCTGTCATCCCGCCTGTCCTACCAAGTCTTTGTCCAAAAATGAATGGCGTTGATTGTGTGACTCGATTCAAAGCAAAAAACTTTAATGCTTGCCTTTGTCTCCTTCCACTATTGTGTTGTTGTAGTTACTGTCTCTGGAAGCTTGTATTGAAAAATCACAGTGACGGTCAGTCCTCGGCCGACTAAAAATGGATACAGCGTTATGACGTGTACCGTCACGCTTCTTTTGGATCTGCAGCTGTAGTTGCTGCTGTATGTGTTGACACACTGGTGCGGCTTTATGCCGGAGCTGCTTGGTTCAGTGTGAACAAGCAAAGGCAGAGAAATGGTGAGACTTCACTGCGCCGATAACGCGGAGTCTCTGTGTGAAAAGGGCTACTGATTATTTATCCAACTAAGTGTGCATCTTCTGAGCCTATTTGTATTCTGTCCATTTAGAGCGGAGGCATTATCCAGGATTATTCAATTATCTGAACTGTTTAAAGTAGAGACCATCTTAGAAAATATGGTTTTAAAACAGGCAAACACAGAAATTTAGCTGGTCATGTGTAATTTGTATCTAACCTTGACACTGAACCGACAAAGACTTTAAATCTGAGCCCCGGCAGGAATTCCCCGTAACTCCATTTCACAACGTTATGCAGGTTGTGGCAGTGCAGGGTCACGTTGGTCGGCGGCTCCACTGTGGAAACACAAACACAAACGTCAGACTGCAGATATTCTGAGGCATTCACAGTTTGCGCTGAACGTCACCAAGCACCAAAATTATGAAACTATTATGAGACCGGTTAATTGTTATGCCATAGGTGAATCTCCTCTTCCCCTTTTTTCAATTAAAGTCATTGACAGACTCTCAGCTCAACCTTCACGCTGCCTCTTTTTGTTAGTTTGCGACTGTAATACTCAGGGAGGATGGGTATCGTTAAGTACCAGTAATCTGCCACTAGGGGACACTGGCAGACAATATACTCCAGGTCAACCTCCTCCAGCGTTTCCCCACACAGACACAGTGGCCTACACAATTCTAAAATACACCAAAAGAGAAGAAAAATGTCAGGAAATATTCAGGCTTTCTGTAGTGGAATAGTGCCGATACAGCTCAGTTTCTTTCATCACTCCTGCACAAGATTCTTTGGTCTACTACCAGAAACTTGATGTAATTTTCCCTTAATCAATTTCAAAATGGAATCTGTGCACACTTCCTCCAATTCAAAGTAGCAGAAGCCCAAAAACAAGCAGTGATTTACCCTTTTAACCCCCCAGTAAATGATCCTCATCCTCATTACAGTTTTATTTAATTATAGCAGCATTACGAGAATAAATGGCTCCCAATAGCTGGGCAGATTGGAAAGCTGCTACCGGTTTGTTATCCTGTTCATGTTTACACAATCCTGTTTCAGGAAGGACATGCTTCATAGCTATGCAGAGTGTCCACACACCATAAACACACATATTCAACGCCCTGATTCTTCTGCTCACTTCCGTTTTTAAACAAAGAACCACTCCGCCAAGAGCTGCGCGCATGCCCCTACATTAGGCCAAATAACCTGGTGCAACTTCCCAAAAATTGTTGAGCGTTGCCTCTGCTGCCACTGTCTTTTCAAAATAAAAGTCAGAAGATTCTGTAACAGCTGTTCCATATTGTGAAGAATACTGCATATGAAGGCAAATACTATAATATTCAATAATATTAAACACAAACAAAACACAGCCTCTTCCCAATTTAAAGTTTTTGTTTTTTCGAAGTTAATCCCGAGAAAAACTAAATATAACTGCTTCTTAATCCAGCCTTTTTATCCTTGTTATTACTAAAGCAATACTGGCAATGACCGTCGTGATGTTTGCATGTTTAACATGCAGGCAGCAGAAATGTTTGTTGCTCGTTTTCATGAGGCTGGCATATTGCATGTGGGCATCGTTGGATTGGTAACAAAGTGAAAACCAAATCCACTACGCATCTGAAAGGCATTATTACCACAATGAGGATATTTTCTCTTTGCTTGTTAAAGGTGCTATTTGCAAGAAATACTCCAGAAAGAGTCAAAAATCAACTTTTCTTACAAATGGCAATAACATTTTAGAAAACATTAACAGTTAACATTTCTAAAAAAGACCTTGATTAAAAAAACTAAAGAGAAAACCGCGGCGTTCTCAGCAGTAGCTACAGGCCTGGTCACGAGTCATTCCTGTTATCACATGTCTTAGGAGATGAAAAAGGTACATTTCAGTTTCATTTCCCCCGTGAAGTACGATTTACATGCAGGCACGTGACAACATGTACGCCCACACAAACACAGAGAAACTCAAAAGCACGCTGACATGAGAGTGAAAGAGAAATCACAGATAGCAGCCTTATGGGCTGAAAAAGAAGTGATAACCGCAGCAGCAAAGTTTGGTCACTGAGGGCTGTCACCACAAGGTAGCTCTAGTCACACACACACCCACACACCATTTCATGTATCTCGCAAGTTTAACTTCCGTTTTAGCTTCTCGCACTTGGGTGGATATTTTTTAACAATAGCTGAAAGTGCAAAAAAATGTGGCTCACTGAATGGAGAGAATACATTTGAACTTCCTCACTGCAAGTATTCAAATTACCCACCCATTAAATAGTATACGTGCAAGAACGCAACAAATACTGGAGAAAAGTCATAACTTAACGTACGGTCTAACAATGTTCCAATTTACTGTTTTCAAGGCTCCTTTACAGTTTTAATTCTAGGTCCATCTGCTGTCTAAAAACAAAACTGGAGAACTGATTTTAATCAAAAACGTCAACATTTTGGGAACAAGGTCAACCCTCCAAACTGACACACTGAGCATGTTTGCATGTGTTTTCTACTGAAGAAGGTTTTAAGTGTCAGCTTAAAAAGATAAAAAACAGAAGCAACAGTAGGGTTTATGCTTACAAAGCACAAACCTCTCCTACGCAGGAAGAGAGAGCAGATGCTATCAGAAGTAGAAACGAGGACACTGGTGATGAGGAACACAAACACACACACACACACACACACACTCAACTAGTAGTGATTAGTTGTTGCAGCTCAAAAGTGGTAGCATGCAGCGACGATAAGTTTACATTATTCCACACTTCATCATCTGTTTGCATGCCAGTATTTTGATATTCATATTGATGTTAATACCTGAAGGTGTTTCCTTGTTTTAGGATTAATGTCTGAATTTCTTGTTAAATTTGTTGTTTTGATGTTTTTATATTCTTGTTCCTAGGACTTTTATCATGTTATTTCCACATCCCTGGTTGGCCTTGTAACCAATTGGACGATGCAACTGCAGTTTGCCTCTCTTGAAACTTGCCGTGAGTACGCGATTTCAGCACAACCACAGACACCGAAACTGACGCAAAACACTTGAAGAAGTGAAAAGGAAGCAAAAAGAGGAGATGGATGGGAAGATAAAGACACTGCTGCACAATGCAGACGTTCACAATCACAAGTTTCAAGAAACTGCTTGAAACATGAAAGACTAAGTGAATGTCAAAAACGTGAACATGGATTCAACGACACAGAGCAGTGAGCTACACAACATACTGCTTTAAGGTCAGTGCAGTGTCTCGGCCATATTAACTGTGTCAGCCATAGATCTTTTGATCTGTGGCATGAAAAGCACAGAGTAAGGACTACTAAGTCAGTAAAAATAGGGAATAAATCATATCACCTTGTCACTTTAATCCCTGACGATTCTGAAAAGACATAGTAGAGTTTCTGCATTGAGTTGCTGAAAAAAGTGGCTAAACCTATCATTGCATATTTTGTTGAGTCGTGTATTCACATTGCCCCAAATGTTTCAAACTATTTTCAAACCCAGAGAAAGTTTATTCGAGGCAACAGTATATTTCGTGCAGTCGCCTGTCACTATAATTTTCGGGAAAGAGTCAGAGAGTGAGGAAGGAAATCAGCAAACGAGACTAAGCGTAACGTGACTGAAAAAAAAAACATCCCCTCAGAAAGATTTCCCATCAGAAATGGTGGTTTTAATGACGTGTTCTCCACCACAGTGTTTATTTGCCCCCCAAAAGAGTGATTATTTCACTGTGCATTAGGCGTAGACTAGGGAGTACCGGCATGCATCAAGGGTGTGTGTGTCTGTGGCCGCATTCACACTGCCCTTTCAAGGCGGGAATCTTGCGCTGTTATTCCGTCAAATAAAAAAAATTTAAAAAATTTGCACACTTCAACCCACAATGCAAAGTTACAAGACCAAACAACAGTAATGTGGCAGCAGGTCATGTCTTCACAATCCTATATGAGGGAAAAAAATACAGAATTTATATGTGGAAAAGTGGCTGGCTGTTCTACCGACTCTTCTTCACATTTCTGATAAACGAGAATGAAGATAAATCCACTTTTGAATTCCTCCAGACGGTCTGGACGGTTGACCTGGACGGTCTGGCTCTGCACCCGACTCCCTTTCAGAACTGGCCGACTTAACTTAAAAATGGCTTGATAATATAATGAATATATACCTGCCACAAACAACAATTACCCTGCATTCACAATAACAGAGGTTTGGATCTAGCTCAACAGCTGTGCTTCTCTGCTGTGACATGCCAAAATGTCTGCTGTGGAAAAGGTCAGTGGAACATTTAATTGTAAAATGTCAGCTGTCCCAAGCTGCTACACGACAACTTTTTAATCGATAGACTGAATCACAATGTTTGCTGGCAATAACTTCAATAAGTAAATTTCTATTGATGCTGTTTCAAAGTGTAAGCATGTTACTCATCTAAAACGCATGATTGATGCCGTCATATCTTATTAATAACAAAACTTTCACTAACGTTCCTTTGGAGACCTTGTTTATCTGTTGGGCTGTTAGCTGAAGAAAATGACAGCTTGGGTTTAACCACACTAGCAGTAAGTCTGAGATGTGATGTTGTGTAGATATCAAAGATGCCAGCAAATCAACACAGCACATTTTGCCAATTTACTGATTTCACAGATCTCCACAATGCAAATCAACGTACAGTTTTCTACCTGGAAGTAACTGGAGGATTAACCACGACATCATGGTGATTAGGTCAATAAAATGAGTCTAAAACAGAAAAGACTTCAAAATAAATCCAGAACTACCACCAAAAAGAGTATTAATCTAACCAGATATTTGATGCCAGTTTGCATTGCTTGGCAGAAATAAGCTCAAACTGCCCACCACCATTTCCTAAGCTGACATCTGAAGATTTCTTGTTTTGCCCGACCAACAGTCCAAAAGCCAATAATATTCTAATAAAATTATTTTTTAAAAAACAGAAAGGAAAAACTTCCTCACAATTGAAAAGCTGGAATTTGGTCATGATTTGCATTTTTTATTTGAAAAAATTATTGAACAATTAATCGTTTATCATAATAGTTTCTGGCGAATTTACTGTCAACTGACTAGTCAGCTAATCAACCATTTGTTTCCGGTCTATTTGACTTGTTTTTGTTCTTACTCAGTGTTCAAGGTCGAAACCCAGCCGGAATGACGCTTCTTGTAAACTGTCAGGCAGGTAAACTGATAAGTATTTCGCATTTCCTCCCACTCACTTTGCCTTTACAATAAGCGCTGTGATGGATTATTACATGCGACATGACACTTCAATGGAATAAAAATATCCCAAGGCATAAATGAAAGAAAACTCAATTGTTAGGTGGATATTTCTTGGAAAGCCCCAGTCATGGTACCACAAGTGGAGCTATTAGATGGTGACTCATCAAAATTGTGTACATGGCTTCAGAGGAATGCATTCACAACCACGCAGCCTGATTCATATGTCAACACACAGAACAACAGGAGACCAATCGAATCCTGTTTGATGAATACTGACAATAATCTTCACTGTATAAAAACACCAAGAACTTTTAAAAGCCACAGTGGTAAGTTCAAACCCAGACAGTCTGTCATTACTTACCAGAGGTCCACAGATGTTCCCACAAGACCCTTCGCTAGGGCTGGGCGATAAGGCCAAAAGTTTGATCACAATATGTTTTTTTATATTGATCGATGTCGATAATTATCACAATATATATTTAACAATAATAATAATGTTGAATTTACAGTTTTAAGATTATTCTCCTTGGGACAGAAGCCAAAACGAACCAGAAGGTTAATTATGGTTTATAAAGTACAATTATTTATTGTCAGAATGAATAGATGACAAACATTCAGCAGAACCAACCAACCAACCATTTTAGAGGTAGTGTACTGAACTGAACATTGATTAAAGAAAATAAAATAAAAAGTTAAATGTTGAGGATGATTATGCTACTGTACTCTGTGAATATTGCACATTCTTGAGCTTGCAGGTAGTTGTTCAGTTCAGCTTCATTAGCCTCCTGTTCTGTAAGATCTGATATGGTTTGGACGTGCGGTCCAGTACGTAATTACACTGGTTACGTCTTTGTATCGCTTCGGTTTCTTCTCACATTTTTTTCCTTTTTTTAAATAAAATAAATCGAAAATAAATGTCATAAATATATCCTCGTTATCGTTGAAAATTTTATCGTGAAAATTATCGAGACCGTTTTATCGCCCAGCCCTACTCCTCACACACACACACACACACACACACACACACACACACAGGATACAGTACGCACCATCGCCGCAACACACTGTATCACGTCTCTAAATGACAGGATGTTGATGAAAACTCAGTCTTACAAACTACAAACTACAAAGTTTCTAACTGCTCACCACTCATCTACGCAGCATATAGGACACATTAAGGAGATGCCAAAGATAGTAATGATTCCTAGATAAGGTTTTAAATTGTGAGAATGTCTGAGAATGTTTGGCCAGTCAGCAACAATTTCCTGCTCCTAGACGCTTTACTAAAACAGGCCCTGATGTATCATGAATGTGTCGCCATCAGATAAGACAAAAAGGCAAGCCAGACGAAGAAAAGCAGAAATATCCACAACTGAAAAGCTGGAATAAAGGAGTGTTTTGCTTTAGATTTGATTTGAATGATTCATCAATTATCCAGATAGTCTTATAGCATTAACATAATATTGCATCTTTATCTTTAGTCTATATTGAGCTACACAATATTTGTCAATATTTTCAAATCTTCTCATGCACATGTCAAAAATGTTAGGACTGGCTGACAAAGTCATTGTCACAACAACAGCAACACACTTTTTGCAGTGATCCCTCAAATGTGATTATCAAACAGATCTGACAGAGATACATAATGGAGCCAGTATTTTACAGTTAAACAATAAACTTCACTTTGTGTAAACTATAAACTTTACTGCCTAAAATGACACCACTTCACTGAAACAGTAACCTTGCTGAGAAATTATTAATTATCCCAAGAATCTTTTTCTTTATTCCAATTTCTAAACAAAACATAGAGATCGCATATCGGCACATATCAGACAACATACCGATATATCTTTAAACAGCCAATATCCAAATACTGGTTAGGCTCTACAATATATATTCTCATATCATGATAACAATACAATATATATGAGCCCGGGACTATCGTTGGTTATTTCTCTCACTTAACTAACTTCAGTACACTTTACAAGGATTGAAGACTCCTTCGCAGCAGTCGGGGACAAATTTGTTCTGCTGACCTCATACCAACAATCTGCATATCACAGCTGACTACTCATTAAAGTCCAGCGGGCTACTTTTTCATTTGAATAATTGATTTAATATCTAATTTGAGATTGTGTCCTGCCAAGAGTCGTGTTCAGAGTTTGGCATAAACTTGCAAAATAATTGGTGAAAAAAAAGCGATGAGAGTGGTGGATCGGTGACATTCTCATAAGACGGGCTTGTTCAGAAAACACTGGTGGCAGTAATTTCAATTGTACAGGAAAAAGTGGTTTTAAAGAATAGAAAAGTATGGCAAGCCCACAGACTCCCTTGCAGGCTATTTCCCCCCTTGGTTGACAATTCCATATCCTTGTTAAAAAGCATAATAGCCCTATAACAGATATAAGGCATAAAGCAAAGGGCTGACACAAATGGAAATTATAATTTGGGGTGACCATTGACAGCAACTGGCTGAACATTCTGCTGACTGTTGTGCAACCTTTGTTGGATCAAAGTCCTGATTGATTTTTTTTTGACATTTTGTTCTCTTGTTTGTGTGTGAAGAGCTGCTTCCTTTTTTTTCAGCCATTTTCTACAAAGAAGTGAACATGTGCATGTGCAGACTATATATATTCCAGTTTGTGTCCAAATCCCCAGGTGTAGCTGCACGAATGTTTGGCTGCTGCAGGGTTTGACTGCTGCCCAGTGCATGTTGCTAAATGTTTTTGCTTACGTGATCTTACACGGAAAATTAGACAACTGTGCACAAAATGCATCACACAAAGCCTCTTGGGTAACACTGAAAAGTACAAAGAGGAAATGAAGAAAACCCCCCCAAAAAAACAGAAGGCAAATGTACTTCATCAGCCATACGTGACCTTCAAATACTCTTATTATGATCCTGAACAATTCATTCATGATTATGTGGCATGTTAAAGAGCTGCCCTGGTGTTCACAACAGATACTCCTGCTTAGATGTGACATATTTCTTACCAAGTTGAACCTTTTTTTGTGGCAACTCAAACAAAATGTACAGCAGTTGTGCACAACGTTAGCTCCACAACACCTGCCATTCTAGCTGCAACGTCTTCAGGGGGAAACTAGAATCAGGTTTCCACTAACACATATTATCTCAACTTTAAATAAGCACCACTGCTGGTAAGTAACAGGGAAAATCACCTGATAGCGACTGGGCGCTGTTAGCTAGTTGGGATTTACGGTGTTTTCCAGTCCGTCCTCATGCCACCTCTTCAACAAAAACATGCCTCTTACAGCCCGACAGGCCCACTAAATGGACATTTCGTGAGTCGTGTGCCAAATAATGTTTTATTCGGCTGCTGTTAATGTACGACCAGGCTAATATAAGCTAGCTAGTGCGCAAAAGGGAACATAGTTGGCTAACGTCAACGTAACTCACCGTGGGCTGATACAGCTTGGGACCAGGCGAGAAGGAGGAGGAAAACGGGATGAAATGTCGCCATTTTCAGCCGGCAAACGAATGCTGGTTGTTTTTTTTCTCAAAGATTATAGCAAATGGAGGCATTAACGCGAACTAATCAGATGTCAATCTGCGAAGCCGCAGGTTGGAAACGGCAGCGTCTCCCGAACCCAACGGCTCGTTTCGTTGTGATCCGTGGACACAAATGAGGAACAGCCCATGGTGCTGCCTTCACTAAGCATCGTAATTCACACCTCCGAGTACCTCAGATGCCAATTTGCGCTCGTTTCATTGGCGAATTGAAGCTGTATCGAGCTGAACATGATTTTTTAAATACAGCCTATCTGATAAAGAACCAAAAAATATCTCACAACTTGAGTGCTACTTCACTTTATAAGGTTAGTTTTTCTGCGCTCTAGTAGAGAATGCAGACATGTCCGACAGCACATGAATGCATCGCTGTAACGGGAAGTTACTAAAAATCCTAACAGGAATGACGTTTACTCTTTTGGCAGCATGTTGATTATCTGACACAAAATTATTTAAAAGGCAATTCTGTGAAGTTTTTCTTTGTAAATATGATTTCACATACAGAATTTTACAAAATGCAACTTTAGGCTGTACTGTGCTGTGAGCATACTAGTGTGGGATTTAAAAAAAAAAATTTTTTAAACCCTTCTGATAAAAAATAAATACAAATGAAATGAACCACTTTTTCTGTCTGTCAATGAAAAGTACACTCTCTGTTGGGTCCTCTTTGATTCAGGTCTGCTCTGATGGGAACAAACATAAAGCTGCCTAAGTTTGTACACAGCATTTGAGGCTGAACTCAGTCTGCACTTAATGTGAGTTACAGCCTCCTCTGTTGGATACTTCCCACATCCTGACGTCAGCTGGATGTGTGATTTTTCCTCCCCATCCCAGCCTCAGACTGACGCATTCACATATCAGCTCTTCAGCAGCAACTTGAGGTGAGTTACATACCAGAAAACCGGGAAAACTTACTGTGTGCTATCATTGACGACCATTTAGTGTGTTTTACCAACTTTTCTAAAAGATGCGTTTGTGTCCTGCAGTCAACTCCAGTAGTCTCTAAAAAGGCACAGACGGCCAAAACTGCTCTAAATTCTCATATTACGTTGTGCATTCCTGTGTCTGTGTTATGTAATAGAAACACTCTCGCAAATCTGTTCTTATAGAAAATGTGTCAAGTGTGCTAATGATGCTGGATACAAATCCTGTAGGAGTCTGTGAATAGTTGAGATGGTAGAAGTGGTGAATGTACTGATTTCAGTGAGTTTCATCGAGGCATTTTTCTGTGTCAGGGGTTAACCCTGACACAGAAAAATGATTCAATAGCTAAATGTTTGAGGTTTGAGTCAGCTCAGGTCAGCTCCAGTCATTCCAAGTTAGGCCAGATATGTGGTGAGACACTCACTCACATTTTCAGGAAAGGGAAAAACAAGAAGTGGCCCTCTGAATCCTGTCACTCACCACTTCTTGTCTGGTGGTGAAGCTCTTAGGTTTAAATCAGTAGAAACTCCTTGTAAATACTGCAAGCAATTTTTTTTTTTCAATGAAAAAGAATCAACAAAGCTTTTGTTCTATTCTATCTTTTCTTAGATTCTTTTGCTCTTTCTATGTTACGTGGATCTATTTTTTGCCTCATGTCCTTCCTCTTGAAGTCACAAAAGGTCCAATGTCAGTTTAAGCAAAGATGTTTTTAAAGTTATAGTTCAAAATAAGGGGGAACTCTCTTTCTTGCCATTATGATGCGACAATATCCAACTGTCAGCGTAGCTTAGCATAAAGACAGTAAGACACTTGGAAACAAACTGAGGAATTTACAGGGCATCCGGTGCTGGACTATTTCTTGGCTTGTAACGGTAACCTCCTGAATCCTCTGCACGTTTCCTGCTTAAAATGATTTTTTTGCACGTGTTGAATATCACATGTTATTGGTCATTTTGTCACCTCCAGCCAGAGCGAGGCTTGCTGTTTCCTCCTGGGCTAGGCTTGGTTAATCATCCACCTCCTGGGTAGGCCTGCACGATATGAGCAAAATGTGCGATGTGCGATGACACCTTTCAATTTTGCGATGACGATATGACTTGCGATAAATAAGAAAATATTTAAGTTTGCATACAGTTCCTGTGTCTTTCAGATTTTTCTGCATTAATAGATTCCCTGCTTTGAGGTACTCTTAAACACTTAATAGCTGATGACAATTAAATAAAAAAAATAGAAAAAAATATTTTTGAGCATGCTTTTATTGAACAAAACCCTTCTAACATTAATTTACACATGTTACTGTTGCTGCAGTGATGGTCGCGTTACTTGACTGCAGCTCGACGTTTGCGCTCGAGACTGACTGGCCTTAAATTGCTCGTGCAGCTTATGATGGTGCGTAGGTGGTGACGGAGGTTGGTGGTGTTACCTCTGGACGTTGCTACAACTGTTCTGCAGGTCCTGCACAGTACCTGGGTCTGTAAATTGTCTTCTGGCTTGAGTCCAAAGTATCTCCAAACCGCGGACCTGCAATTTTTTTTTTTTTTGCCACAAGCGTTTAGTCGGCATTTTAACCGCTCTGCTCTCCTGCCTCCGCCGTCCTGTTTACTCTGGCTGCTAATTTTCACGCAGGAACGTGAGCAGAGCTGGGCGTCATCTGATTGGCTAAACGGTGTGCATGCATTGCCCATGTGTCAATGGCCGCATCTGATTGGCCAAATGTCAGCACGCTGAGTGTGAAAGCATGGCGGATGTAAACAAAACTTATCGCGCTTCAGACCAGCTTTTGCGATGGGTTCATTGCGCACGTTCACATCGCGATGACGATGAAAATACGATTAATCGTGCAGGCCTACTCCTGGGTATCTTATTTACTGACTCCAGTTTGACATCTCTTCTCATCAGCACAAAAGATCACAGAAAGCGTTCTCCAAAATGTCAAACCATCGCTTTAAAGTAACTAGTTCAACAAATCATTTGTCCACGTCCTCCTGAGCTCCACATAGAAGCGTCTTCTGATCCGATGCCCCTATCGACAGGAGGACACATTTGTCTGTGTCAAATCCGTCAAACGTTACTGGTAAAAAAAAAAAAAAAATCCCTTTATGGTTAAGGTTTGTAAGGTTTAGCCACAAAAACAACTCGATACATTTTTGGCAATGATCATGTTTGGGTATAAATTACTACTTTGTCATGGTGAAGGGAACACTGTCGTCCTGTATTCAATAACAAACACATGGTTGAGGTCGGGGGAGGATTGTGTCTAAGCTTTAAAAAAAACAACGGCCCTCTTTTGCTATCGGTCTCCGTCACTTGAACATAAACATGTTTTTTTTGGATACTGGAGCAAACAATGCTGCTGTTCTCCTTGGGAGGGCTGTCTCAACTAGTACTGTATGATCCTGGAAATTAACAAAATATAAGGTTACACTGGTTCTCATCTTGAATGTGGTCCTCTCCCTGCCTGTAACACCCCACTCAATATGTCACATTATGTGTTCTCTAATGCAGTCACGTCAACAGAATTAGGGCTTTATAACGTTTGTGACTTGCTCCTATGAAGAGGATGGTAGCTGTAGTCAACTTCACAGCAGTCCTAACTGAGGCTAATGGTGATACAGAGCCAAGAGACATGTTAGATGTTCGGACTTTAAGTCAATTAAAAGTTCTCAAGCATGCAACGCAATCCACTTCTCCTCAGTTATTGGGAAAACAAAATTTTGAAGGAGGCTAAGACTGGAAATATTCTGTATTTCAGCTCTCAATACACAACCTCCCTAGTCTGTCTGTGGCTGTGTCAACCACACATATTTGTTCCTGCTGAAGACCAATCCTCAGGGCGCCAACAGACCCCTTTACCAAGCCTAATCCAATATCAAACTCAAATAGCCTTAAATTTTAAACCACCCATAACTGCTTAACCATAATTCACTCATAGATACCAGCCTCTAAATATGCCTGAATTCTTGGATTAAGATCCAAGAATTATAAACAGTATAGCTTCATGTTTTAGAGAGGCTTGATGAACAGAATTACAAATGCATTTGTAAGAAGCGGATTTGGTGCGCTAATGAGTATTTTTACGACATCGGGATGATGTACATAGCATTATTGGAACTCAGAATGAACTATGGCACATAAAAATAGCCTCACAGACGATACTTGATGCTGGTGTGATTATGGGATTTATAAACCTAAGAAAACACAAACGGGGCGCCGTTTAGCTCAGTTGGTAGAGCGGGCATCCTATGCACAGAGACTTTGTCCTCGCTGAAGCGGACCTGGGTTCGAGTCCTGGCCTGGGGACCATTTGCTGCGTGTCACTCCCCCTCTCTCTCATCCTGTTTCCTGTTGTATCTTGAGCCTGTTCTGTCAATAAAGCCATATAAAGGCCAAAAAAATACTTTTAAAAGAAAACACAGATTATGATTAGTCTCAATCTACAAGCACAGCTGACCGCCAAATGTACACGACCCTGCATTCATCTTATGACTTTAATGAGTCTAATAGCTCCATTTAACATTTCTTCATACAGCTTATCTACTCCGAGATATTTTTATTAGCCAGCATCAAAACAGCGAAAAGAAAAGAACCCAAAAAGCCCCTATGAACTTCCCCGAACCGCTGGTGGGTCAGTAAGTACAAACTCAGCCAGTGCGGCCAATGTTCAAACCCACAAAGCTGTGTTTTAAAATCCAGCAAAGATCCCAAATTTCTGCAAAGATGCCAGGGTGAACTTGGTGTATGAACTTGGTGTTACACAAGCCACCGTCAATTCCAAAATCGTGGCATCTGAAATATTTCACTCAGTTTAAACCCCACAGAGCTTCACCGAGGAGCTGAAACAAGCCGGTACAGAATACATATGATCCTGCCAGACATGCGAAATAGGAATTTTCCAACTTTGAGCCAATATGAGAAAAGTGGACGTTAAATATACAGAAGATGATAATTAACTTCTGTTTTTAATGTCGCAGAAGGCCGAAGGAAGAATGTGGTGGTCAACTGTGCTTCAGAATGAGGCAGAAAGTAATGTTCCCGGTCTGATATTACTGCCAAACCAGAAAATCGCCCTGACCTTTGTAAAAGCCGAGGTTTCAAAACAATGTTTTCCCTGGAATCTCGCGGCGATCTCCACAGTTATAATTTTCTAAATGTGTGTTGGTGTGTGTGAAATTCAATGTGGGCTGCCAGTGCCAAACAATGTATCCCTAACTGTAGTGCAGGAAGAACACACCCATCACAGACTCAGTGTGTGTGTGTGTGTGTATGTGTGTGTGTGTGTGTGTGTGACGGACAAATTCCTGATCCAAACCAGCTGTCAGTATGTCCACATCCCCTCTCTTCACGTCTCGGTAAGAAAATACTTAATAGATGAGAAACACACAGGGGAGCGACCTCGGAGTGTTTCACTCTGTGTGTGCGTGCGTGAAAGTTGACCTGAGCTGAACGAGGGCAGGGTTACTTCATGACCCGACCATTTTGTTTTCTTATAAACACCCCGTACTCAAAAAATACTACTCAGATCTCAGAGTCACACCCCTTCTGGTGGACCCCCTGGGACCTTATTCCAGGAAAACTTTGGGTGATGGTGAATGGAGAAAGAGTTGTGTGTCAAACCGCTCGGTGAACCGCATCGTCTCGCTCAACACACATCACCAAGACCAACATGGCCGCCTACTCGGCACAGAAAACGTACAAAAAAAGATAAAAAATCTCGATAAATCTGGTCATATCGACAATTGCAGTTACATGAAAGGAGAGTCGGTCAGTTCTGTGAGACAAAATACAAGCAAATTAAGAAAACATCTTCATCAGTTTGACAACACACGCGCAGCATTTAGAAAAAGCACTGTAATGACCACAATGCAACACATTAGAAAAAAGAAAAAGTGATGCAAATGCAAAAGGTCTTCGCAGCACTTTTTGTCTAATGTGTTGTGTTGCAGTCTATTTGCATCGTGTTTTTCCAATGTGTTGTGTTGCGGTCTATTTGCATCGCTTTTTTCTAATGTGTTGCGTTGTGGTCTTTGCAGCACTTCTTCTAAATGCTGCGCATGTGTTGTCAATTGACTCAAAATCGGTGTGAGATCATAGTACTCCACTGGCTGCATGAGATACACCTCTTATTTTTACATTTTAAATCTCTAAATATTTTTAATTAATTTTTATATGTAAATATTAGCATTTTAGCTCAATCGCTTCCGGGTCATGTGATCAATTGACTCAAAATCGGTGTGGGATCATAGTACTCCACTGGCTGCATGAGATACACCTCTTGTTTTTACATTTTAGATCTGTTCATATTTTTAATTAATTTTTATATGTAAATATTAGAATTTTATTAGCATTTTAGCTCAATAGCTTCCAGGTCATGTGATCAATTGACTCAAAATCAGTGTGGGATCATAGTACTCCACTGGCTGCATGAGACATACCTCTTGTTTTTACATTTTAGATCTGTTCATATTTTTTTATTAATTTTTATATGTAAATATTAGCATTTTAACTCAATAGCTTCCAGGTCATGTGATCAATTGACTCAAAATCAGTGTGGGATCATAGTACTCCACTGGCTGCATGAGACACACCTCTTGTTTTTACATTTTAGATCTGTTCATATTTTTAGTTAATTGTTATATGTAAATATTAGACAAAATACAAGCAAATTAAGAAAACATCTTCATCAGTTTGACAACACACGCGCAGCATTTAGAAAAAGCACTGTAATGACCACAATGCAACACATTAGAAAAAAGAAAAAGTGATGCAAATGCAAAAGGTCTTCGCAGCACTTTTTGTCTAATGTGTTGTGTTGCAGTCTATTTGCATCGCTTTTTTCTAATGTGTTGCGTTGTGGTCTTTGCAGCACTTCTTCTAAATGCTGCGCATGTGTTGTCAATTGACTCAAAATCGGTGTGGGATCATAGTACTCCACTGGTTGTCGAATATCCAACTTAAAACTAACTTCACGGCGGTAAGAAGAGGGTGATACCATTTGCTAAGCGGGGGTGTTTTCATTTTCGTCCTTAACATATACATTTTAAGCCACAAACTACGGAGTAGCCTATGTTTTGGACATTATTTAACCTTCTCAAAGACGAACAAAATAGAATAAGAATAACATTTCTTACTCCAAGTTTTAGGGGTGCTGAGACCCTTTTTAGGGCCTAGGCTACTGCTGTGTGTTAGCAGCTAATGTTACTACACAGACACAAACAACCCGTTAGCCTGTGGCTACAGCCAGCTGCTAACGTCACCTCCCGGATAACAGGTTGGACTTTCGGTCCCATATCTAAAGGGACATATTTCTAACTATTCGGTTTCAGACTAAAGGACCGTGGAAAATGCGCAGTCTGTAACTATTCAGTGTTACACAGCGGTGGACTAAGCTACATGTTAGCAGCTAACGCTATTTGCACGTTAGGTCACTCCGAGTCCTCGGTGATCTCATATGATCTTCAAATCAAGCTCTAAACATGAGCTGTAATGTTTTCTTACCTGGTTACAACGAAATTAGCTAGTCAGCATCTGTTTTCAGTCCCAATTCAAGTTGAAGCTGCCTCCATGAGTCGAACGATTCAGGTGCCGCCCGGCTTTGGTCGTAATTTCGTTTCGACTCTCGACTTGCCGCTGATAAAACCTTCGTTTTCTCCTTAGTGTGACTTTTTAGTGGACTTTATGTGGTGGTGGGTCGTTTTCTGGCCGTAGCAGAATCCATTACTACCCAAACACTAGTTTGGGTCCACCGCGCTTGTCTTCTTCCTGTATCCAAGCTGTCGAGGACGCGCGTTCAGCGTCATCTGACGTCACGTCCGCAGGACTGCACGGGAAATTCAGACCTAAATTGCAGTGCATTATGCAGCACACAGCCTGTTCAAGGCAATGGAGAGATACGTGGGTGGGCTCATTCTGTTTGGTTTTGAACGTTTCATCACCCATTAACATTTAAAAACTTAAAATGCATGTTTATTTTTTCACAAATCCTGCCTCAAGTCCCTTTAAGCTCTAACAAACCACCTAAAATGTATCACTATCAGTGTGCCGGTGAAAAACCCTGCATAGAATGCCTTTAAAAATGGTGCATCAGTGTGTGTTTTACTGCTGCAGATGTTTAAGGTTGAGCTCATTTTAACTACTTTATATACTGATGGGAATTTTAATCTACAGCAGTGCATCTAATTCTCAGAGCTCATCGATCCACATATCTCTAAAAAGTCAACTTTTCACAAACTAAGAAAAAAAAGCCTTGGTTTCAGCATTGTTGCGGTGCATTTTCCAGCTAATCCAGGAGGGTTTGAAAATATTTTGTGTAGTTTAAGAAGAAAGAGACATTTTCTAAACCCACAAAGGAACACTTAATCCTTCAGTTTAAAAGATCACATTCAAAATCTTCAAGTTCTGAGGTTTTCACTGGACGGGAACGATAGGAAAACAATTCTGACAAGATTAAAAGTAGCCTAACTAAAGTGTATTTGTCTCTGAAAAATGAAATGGAAATACTCATGTGAAGTACCTCAGTAAATGTACTATATCACGTTCAGCCACTGCAAATGTTTCACTCAGTCATGCTGTATTTAACCGTTAATGGGAGTTACAGTCTCAAGCTAATTCAGTATTGTACTTGTTGATGCAAAACAACCCGCAGCAACATGGAACAAGTTCACACCCGCTCCCTGGGAGCAGTCAAGAGGCCAGGCAGTAAATCATTTACTGGATTAAAAAGTCATGATGAGACATGTTTAAACAAAGGATGAAATTAAAACATTAAGTCACTTGGATCCTTTTTTCTTGAAGGGGAATTCTGCAGATTTTACACATCAGTCTGTTTACTATAGTCTGTAAAACTGCATAAGGAAAATAAGTAAGTCTACCAGACTGCTGTATCCCGCTACACAATCTCCACAGCAGTCAATACATGACTGAGGATGAAAACGCAATAAGGCCAAAGGAATTATTTCTATTGAGGTCCTTGTGTATAACACATAACACACCTCAAAATAACAGCAAAACAACAGGAACAACAACATGGTAAGCAAGACAAAGCAATAAATATAGAAATAAAAAAACAAGCAGGCGTCAGGACGGATTGTGTACCATTTCTTTACTGTCCCCAGAGAAACACTCAATAACAATAAACACAATAAGAGAAAATAAACAAAATATAAAGCACATTATGTAAAAATGTTAAGAAACAGAGGTAAAAAAAAAAAAAAAAAATTGTCTTGAAAAAATTGTTAAACTATTTAACTTGGTTAAATGCGTTATATTAATGGGGATTGACGAACGTATTTGTGTTAAAATAAGATTATACAACATACCTACAACCTACAGGTGTCAGGAGTGGAGTAAAACACACATTTTTTCCATAATAAATAAATTAGTATTAAATGGAAATACTCAAAATATTTCAAGTATTTTAAAACTTTGCATCATCTCAATACTTAAGCATGAGTATTTTGTCCCTCTCCACTGCGTCCATTGAACATCTCAGACCTCCGTCTCACAGACAAGAGAATGAAAACATTTATACGACTGACAGAGAGGCTGATTAACGAGATGAGACTCAGTCAGGCATCAGAGCGCTTCACATCACAACAGGCGGTCTGAACTAATGATGACAAATTGTGCCCGTCACTGTCCCTTATAGAGCCGGAGGTCTTGGCTGATATATAACAAGCTCTTTTTATGACGGTGCCACGGACAAATGTCAGATCTCGAAGAAAATGCTAAGAAGGAGCCACTGAAAACAGTAAATAACAGTCTCAGCCTGTCTGAGCTCAAACAGGATTCAAACGGGATGCAAAACAGTCTTTTCCAGAAACCACAGTGGCTTCTTCTCATTTAGGGATTCTCAAGCCCACCGCACATAAAGTGGACGTTTGTGTTTGACGCTGTGGTTCGCATAATGAAACCATTAAAGTGTCAGTCTACTAGTTTTTCTGTTTCCTCATTTCATTTTCTTCTCTCTGCTTCTGTAGAATCCTTCTCTTTCCTGCTTCTTTCCTACCCGACTTCCCTTAACTTACTTCCTTATTTCCTCTCCTATTACTTCCTCATGTCTGTTTATCCTTCCCTCTTTCCTTCCTTATTTAACCTTACCTCCTTACTTCCTCTTCCCTCACTTTATTTTGTCTTTACTTCCTTCCACCTATGGATCACATATTTTCCCTCCCTCCGTCCTTCCTGACTTCTCTTGCCTTACCTCCCGACCTCCTCCCTTACTTCTTAACCTCAGCTTACCTCTTTGCTTCTTTCCTTACACCCTTACCTCCTTCCATACTGCCTCACCTTACCTCCCTACTTCCTTATCCCTTACCCTATTCTTTCTTTACTCCTTTCCTTACTTCCTTCCTCTTATGCATCACATATTTTCCTTCCCTCCTTCCTTCCTGACTTCTCTTACTATGCCTCCTTCCCTACTTATTTACCGTACTTTTATACATTCCCTGACTTACCTCCTTACTTCCTTAGCCTCTTACCTACGTCATTTCTTCCTCCCTCCCTCCCTCACTTCCTTAATTCTCCTTAAATCCTTCCTTATTTCCTCCACACCTTCCTTACTTCTGTCCTTGTTTCTGACCTTACATACCTTACCCCTTTTCTTCCTTTCTTCCTTATGCATCCATATATTACCTCCATTCATTAAGTCTTACCTCCTTCCTTCCTTTTTTACCCTCTCTACCTTACTTACCTTAACTCTTTCCCTCTTTCCTCACCCCTTACCTCCTTACTTACTTCTACACCTCCCAACTTCATTACCTCTTTCTTTCTTCCTCCATCCCTTCCTTTCTTAATTCTTTGCCTTACTTACCATGCCCTCTTCCTTACTTCCTTAACACTGTCCTTAACTCTTTCCTTACCTCTCTTTTCCTTACTCTTACCTTTTTCCTTATATCTTTATTCCTCCCTTAATTCTTTATATAACTTCCTCGCTGTCTGGGTCATATTTCTAGATTAGATGGACAATTTCAAACCCACATTCACTTTTGTGCTCTTAATGGTTGAGTATTCTTACACTGTGGCATTAATACTTTTACTGAGTTCTTCCTCCACTCGTTGCCTTTGCACACACTTGCCAAACTTAACATAAATTAAAAACAGGATGATGAGAGTCAGTTGTGAATTCCTTGTCTCTTTTCTTTCTGAAATATAATGTGTGTGTTCTCTTTTCTCCAGGCTGCAGCCACACACACGTCCTCACATGAACACGACCATCATGCTCCCTGAGACTGTCCTCCAGCAGTGATGCCTGCCGTCAGCCCTCCTGCCCCTCTGCTCTGTGTGCTGCTGTGTGTCTCCATGGCCCTGCAGCGCTCTGACCTGCGCCTGGCTTACGTCACCCACAACAGCTTCTTCTACTACTCCTGCAGCCAGGACCCTCAGCCCTGCAGCGTCTCCTCACTCGCCGACTGCAAATGTAAGGACATCCAGCTGTCCTCGCTGCACCGCCCTCAGTCGCACTCGTCTCCTGTGTTCAGGATGAGACGTTTAACCATTTGGTTCACGTCACCGTTCAACACGGCACGTCTGCTCAACAACTCGGAGGTGAGGCATCTCACTCTGATCCACTGTGGCCCCGGAGGATCCAGAGGGACGCCCTCCCCCTCCCTGGAGGGGCATTTTGCTGTGCAGCACCTGGAGAGGCTGACGCTGGTGAACCTGCAGCAGAGGCCGGTTCACAGCTGCCCAGATGCAAACAGAGCCAAGAACACAGACACAGACAGAGAAAACGGTGCTCACCTGGACTCACATAGGTACAACCGGGAGAGAGACACAAACCTGCATCTGATTGCGGACATGAAGAGGGATTCCTCGGTGTTGTCCTCACCCCAGGTCCAGGACATCCTCCTGGGCAGGGAGCTGGGAGCGGCGTATCACGAACAGGCCCGACTGGGAGTCATCCACAGCTCTGTGCTGGAGTGGGGAGCAGTGGTCAAAGCCTACACCGTCCAGACTCACATAGACACTGACGGCATGCTGCCCTTCCCTGACCTCCACCTGCCAAAACTACCAGAGACATCCGTCATATACGTCAGCTTTGTCTATTGACACCACTGAGGATGCAGGGGGGAGATGATTCATAGTTCAGCACCTGCAGACAGGCACTTTCTTGCTCCCTAGAGTTCCTATATTTTATATTGAATTTAAGAATTTTGAGTCTGTTTTGTCGCAGACCTACTCCTCACATTAATATTTTGTCGGGGAGACACGACAGGCAAAGACATTGTTTTCCACGCAACGGTTAAATTTGAGATTTTGGACTGTTTTCCTTCCATGGTATCATTTCAGAGACGTGGAAAGAAAACCTCCAAAATCACATTTAGGTGCAAATTTTGGTCCTGATTTCTGTTCCAGAAATGGAAGCGAATTAGCACATTTTTGATGAGAAAGTGCCTCATTAGCACAGAAGACAAAAAAAAACTAATTACAGCTGTGTGCGTGTAAGTAACTAGCGAAGATTTCATGGTGATATCTAGTTTTTTTGTTTTGTTTGTTTGTTTTTGTTTCTTTTACGTTATTTACCATTTTTGCCAAAGAGATTGCGTCAAATTTTACAGGACATTTCCTCAAAATTAGTTGTTTCTTTTGTCATATTCTGAGCCAGAAATCTCCAAATCAGCACACACCAAACTTTCCAGCTTTGTTCCTATCTATATTCTGAAGGTTTCTATGGAGGCGTTTGTTCGTATATCACCCACAGCTTGATTTATAGAACATTTTTATTCATATCAACATGCAAAAAACAAAAAGAAAAAAAAAAAAGAATGGTTGTTTTTTATTGCTGTGGTTTGTCCACACTTCTGTTCTGGAAATGAGGGCAAACTACAGCATCTTTCGGTAGATAATGCCCCATTTACATGTTTAAACATAACATTGCAGAAAACTTGTAATACAAAAAATAATAGTTTATGTGTCAGTAATCAACTATTCACCCGCAGTCTCTCTTCGAGTATGTGATATGAGAAATGGGAGATAAAGTGGTCATGGGTTTACAGGTTATGTCACGTATAATGTCAGGCTCATGAATACGTTTTCTTTCGAGAGTTAACACAAAGAAACACTGACACAATGCACCTGACCTGAAGCTGTTTGCACAGCCTCCCACTACGCTGTTTTTGTCAGTTTAAGGCGTAAAACTGCCGTAATTTTCTGAGGAAATGAGGAAAAGGAAATTTGATCTGTTTTGAAGGATTTTTTCCATTTGTTTTTACTTGCGGTGACTCCCAGAGTTAAAGCACATTTTGGCACCAATACTTAAACACACTCAAGACAAAATGAGATGTTCTAGGCCAATGGCTTTAATCATCTTTTTCCCGAGTGGCCGAAAAAACTTTGCACAGCTGTTTATCAGCATGTCAGAACGGAGTGTGTCAGCTAATGAGAGACCCTCTGAGGGAGGAGAGGAGCCTGCCAACCCCCTCCAGCTGAAGGGCCCTTTGTTTCCAAACGTTGTGCGTCTTAAGTTGACGATGATCGACCCCAAATTAAATTAAAGTGACATGTTTATATAATTCCCTTGTTTTTCCTCTTCATCACAAAGAGAGGAAATGTGAAGTCCATCCTGCAGAAAGCTCTGATCCAGTGGCTGAATCAACGCTGATGACTGATACTTATACAGATTAACGTATACTGTGGCATTTCTTTGTACCAGACGCTGTGAAGAGATGCAATGTCAAGTGTGTTTGACTAAGACCTTCAAGTCATGAATCAAGAATTTGATTCACTATTGTCTTGAGCTTTAAACATGAGAGAAAA
Source organism: Lagodon rhomboides (assembly GCA_039737535.1). Classification (NCBI taxonomy): domain Eukaryota; kingdom Metazoa; phylum Chordata; class Actinopteri; order Spariformes; family Sparidae; genus Lagodon; species Lagodon rhomboides. The sequence goes on along the minus strand of CM077796.1, from coordinate 21,011,885 downwards.
CCACCTTTCATGCTTCCAGAATTTCTCCACAAGATGGCAGCAGATACATCTGAGTAAACTGAGGCGTCGAGGCAGGACTGAGCTGACTGACAGCACGAGGAAAAGGTTGCCTCATCTCCTTCCTTTTACTTATCTGCCACTTTTTAAAGGGTCAGACAAACGTTTAAATGCAACAAGTGTGTCCTGACGCATCTCAGCACTTTAAAATCGTGTGAGGAATCGTGTTTTTGAGGGACGGAGGTCTGTTCGTTGAGAGTTAATAAAGTACGGCCAGGTATTTATTTGTTTTGAGAAATGAATTTACAATGTCATGACTTGTTTACAACAAAACAGAAATAAATGATTTACGTATCAATAACGTCAATTTATGTTGTTGTTTTTTTAAAAAATATTTTGTTTCTCCACTCCAATGATTTGAGCAGATTAAATCACAGACATGAGTCAGACATATAAAAAGTGAATTTGATTAATGACGCCTATATTTATTATTTTAATGAAAAGCGCCACAGAACTGAAACTGTGAAGACATGTGGAAACACACAACAAAATGACATTTCAAACATTTTTTTGATTTCACGTATTTATCATGCAATAAAAAAACACAATAAAAGGTACTAAAAACACTGGATCAAATCAAAATATTCTGAAGTTATTCTGAATCCAGTGGTAGCATGCATTTTATGTAACTCCTTGTAGTTTCTGTGTTGTGTTATATTTTGTTGTTGGTCACATTGGATTTTTCTTTATTATTATTATTTAAAAAAATAATAAACACAGATGCCTTTGATTCCTTGTCACTCGTGAGTAAAAAGGATGTGAAGAAAAAAGTCTGAACTGCTTCACACTTCGACTGATCTGAGAAGTATAAATGATTTGATTTGTTCTTTGCTGAAAAGCATAAAATTCACCTGTGGACGTTAATGGGTTAAAAAGGACTGTGGCAGAAAAACATTCTCTATATTTGACCATATGTGTAGGTGCATGATGATTTTATAGACATTTAAACATTTTATAGTTTATAATGAATTAAATGTTGTATATATTGAAGGCGTCGCATGCTGCAGGTCTGGTGACGAGGAAACTGCACCTGAAGTCAGTTTTTAAAGGTGTTTTCAGTCACTTGGAGGATCGATGTGGTAAGCTGAGTGTGTGTTTTTGTTGTTGAATGTGCAGATGCATGAAATCAATTTTTTTCAACCGGTACCAAAAAAATGCAATTATCTGTTTCGCATGGCCGATATCGATAAGATAACCAATAATTTCAAATTTTTCCAATTTAAAAATAATTTCATTATTCTGTAGATTTTACAAACCTGTGGATGGAATCCCGCAGCTCTTGTGAACTTTTGTTAATGTTAAAATTTTTGCGAACCTTTGTAGAACATGCAGTTATGTTGCATTCCTCTGAAACTCTAAAAAAAAAAAAAAAAAAAACGTCCACCGTTTGGCTCTCTAGTTTTCTTCTTCTTCTTCTTCTTCTTCTTCTTCTTCTTCTTCTTCTTCTTCTTCTTCCTCCAATTTAAAAGGCGCATACCACCACCCACCATATTGGAGTGTGTAAATGCTGCACTTGTTATATCAGTGAAAGCAGATTATCGGCCTTATTATCGGCCGAAAACCGATAAATGAATATAAAAACCTCCCAATCCGGCCGATAAATCGCCTCTCTCTGCTCGTTTACCGTCACTGGTCATTAAGATCCACAGCTGCAGTCGTCGGGTTAAAACCTCAGCGTGTTTACGGTTACATTTGTCAATTTAATAATGATGATGATGATGATTGCAGTCCTGTTCAAAGACGGCTGCACGCGCGCACGCACGCATTGCGTACGCGTGCGCGCCGAGTGTGTGTGTGTGTGTGTGTGTCTGACACCTGCCACGGAGCCGCTTATTTGCATGATAAACATGCAGCCCATCTTGTTAAGCGCCCCGTGAATGCAAACTGATGTCGCCTGTTGATCCTGCACCTGAGAGGTCAGCAGCACCCAGCAGCACCCAGCCGCACGCACACACCGGGAGAGATCCCCGGTGGAGGTGTGGAGGTGGGTCTGTGGCTTCTCGTCTGTGATCCCTGACCTCCACTTGGGATAATCTGCAGCCTGTAAAAACAAATCAATTACATGTTCAGTGTGATGTCCGTGATGTATGGACCTCTCTGAAGGCCCACTGTAAATATTCATGTCAGTCTAAAAAAAAAAGAAAGAAAAGGTGGACAGGCCGAGACTAAGCTGGATTGATTTTAGGTGCAGGGCTCTCCCTCCTCCGCTCCCCTCCAAGTGAGCCTTTAACCACGCTGCCGCCGTCTCCTCACCGGCAGTTTAGCAGTAAAACATTTTTATAATCAGACGTTATTGTTCGCCGCCTCCTTGTGGGAGATGCGCCCATGTTCATTTTTTAAAAGGGCAAATCAGCCATAATTCAGTTTATAAACTGCAGCGCGCAGGGGAGAAATGCCTGGATGAATATTCATTAGAGTCCGCCCGAACTGCCACGCTCGGTGATTCATTGGGCATATGTAAATATCACTCACTTTAATTGCCCCTAAACTGACTCAACATAATGTTGTCATTAGCAAATTATTACTTATTTGTGATACTAATGGTACGGTATGGCGCGCAGTGCTGGAGCTCCACATACATGATTGCAATTACAGCTCTTTTTATTCACAGGGTGGCTGCGGAATCTGATGGATCAGATGTGCGTGTGTGTGTGTGTGTGTGTGTTTGTGTGCGCGGTGTGTGTGGCTGAGGTGCCAACAATTAATTTCCCTGACGCACGCACGGAGGACTGGAGTCGATCCACCCATTAGACACAAAAACACAACACATACACACACACACACACACACACACACACACACACACCGACTGAACTCGGCTTTATGGACGTTTTAATGTATTTTTAATGCATCTGTATCATCTGGATTGACTTTAGAATTAACAAAAATTCATTCTTCCCTCAAACTTCTTCCGCCTGAATTTAGTTTCTTACATCAGCAATTATTTCCCTTTTAGTGGCTGAATAAAAACAACTAAAAACTAAATTAACGTAATTGATTTCTTTTATAATAGAAAATATATTTCAGACGCACAAACATCACGCCGGATAAAAAAAACAGCAAAATTCATGGGTAATTTGAAGCAATTATTAACATAATAAGGAAACTATAGTTTTTAAGATGAGATGTGTGCAAAAATAAAGACAACCAAAACGTTTTTCTTCTTAATAAAAATATATCACAGATTTTGCATTAAATTGTGTGTAACTGTATCTAAATCAATCGGATAAGGACGTCTAACTGAAGTCCTTTAAAAGTGCAGATCAATTAAATTTAACTGGAATCTGCATAAAAGAACCCTTGTGTGAATTAAATTACTTTCAAAGAGCAACAATCAGCATTTTGATCATCCACAGAGAAACATTCGACCATTTCATATTTTATACAGTTACGTCTTCATCAAACATAAGGGTACAAAAAGTGCAAGAATAGGGAGGATTTTTTTTTCTCCTATCTTTCAAATAGTGTGATATTACTGCTCTGAAATTAGGACTACTTTTAGACAGTTGTGATCAGGTTACCAAAGAAAAGTTTCACTGCTGTTCTGAAATGTTTGTGTTTCAATAGTTTGTCCTAAATCCCTTCAAAACTCCCCTAAAAACTGACTTGTTTATGTTAATTTGAAGACAAACTGTGAGGGATTAATGATACGTCTGTGTGGTGAGATTTATTCATTTGCACACAAAGAAAGTTTCGCTCCGGAAAAACAAAGCTCAGCATCAGATTTCCGACATTTACCTAAATCCTCTCCCCCATGACTCATAGTGAAACCAGGGGCTGTCGTATTTTTTTAAACAAACTGTTGTATTTATATAAAAAAAATCCCTCCCTGCTTGTCACAGTCTGCACAACACGACCCGGTCTGGAGTTGTTTTATAGAGGCAGCAGCAGTTTGAAACAACAACCATGACAAAACAGGCCTACAAAACAGAGGGAGAGAGAGAGAAGGACAGGCAGAGACAAATAATGATGTGTGTGTGTGTGTGTGTGTGTGTGTGTGTGTGTGTGTGCACGTGGGTGTGTGCACGCATGTGTGCATCTGTGAGAGAGTGTGAGGGAGCTAATAAAGTAATGTGATGGATGATCCCCTTTCTCCCAGAGGGACCAGCACCATGTAAATTGGCCCACACAATGCATTATGGATAAGGCAGTTGAGATTATAGCTTGTTAATGTGTCCCTCCCTCGTCCCCTCCCTCTCCTCCTCTCCCCTCTCTTCTTGCATCTCTCTCTCTCTCTCTCTCTCTCTCTCTCTCTCTCTCTCCGTCTCTCCCTCTCTCCATCCCTCTGCTTCGGCTCAGGCAGTGACATGGTCACCTCATTGTCGGGGCGCGTGGGTCTTTTAGATGCAGATGGAGAGGGAGAGGAGCTGTACTGCAGCGATCTGCCAAGCTTAGTGGAGTAAGTTTGTGTATCTGTGTGTGTGTGTGTAAGTCTTATATCACTCACATTGTGGGGACATGTGACATTGTGAGGACCGTCCTCCCATTTAGGTACAAAACGCAGGTCCCCACAAGGTAAACTAGTCAAGATATTGATTAATTTAGTCTGTTAATCGACGTAATGTCCTCCTAAGTGACAAAAACAAGTAAATAAAGTGTGTGTGTGTGTGTGTGTGTGTGTGTGTGTGTGTGTGTGTGTGTGTGTGTGAGAAAGCGAGCCAGCCACCAGGCAGCCAGCAGAGACAGTCCGTCGGCAGGGGCCAGGACTGTGGACATATGTCTCCTCCCTCCCTCGCTCACCCCACACCCCCCTCAGTCCTCCTAAGAGGGTGCCAACCCCCCCACAACCTCCCTCCGTCCCCCTTCAACTCCCCCGTACTCCCATCCCCCCTCCTCCACTCCCCTCCCTCCACCTTGCAGGCCTGTCCAGGGACCTGTCGGGCCATCTGTTGAAGCAGGACCAGGGAAGCTGGTCTAGAGGAAACGCTACTGTAGCATGGCTATGTGGCTAGCCTGGCACTCGCTTACTAGCAGGATATTTAATGTGTTTTGTGTGTGTGTGTGTGTGTGTGTGTGTGTCAGGGCGTCCCAGGGTAGATGGTCCCTGGCATATTTGTCCAAAAACTATTTTTGCAGGACTTTAATCATCTAAACTTGGTCGTAAAGGACCATACCATTAAAATTGTGCCTGTATAACTTATTAATGAGAAATGCATTTTTCTCACTTCATATATCGGAAGTTGAATTTATAAGCAGTTAAACACCAACAAAAATTCAGAACACATCTTTATACAGTCGAGCCCTGTTAGACGTTCACCTTGTTATGTCAATCAGGTGACAATTTAACATGTTGGCCTTCACATAAATGTAAAAGTGAACTAGACCATTTGTGAATATTTCCATAGTCTGAAAAGCTGAATGCACAGGGTTGAACATGCACAGATAAACATTCAATGAACAAAACAAATGCATGGGACAAAAGAAAAAGCACCCACACTAACTAACAAGTAAGTCAAGACTTTCACAGCTTGGAGGTAAAACTATCGACTAAGTGAAGAGACGATCTTAAAACTTGTGCCGGGACTTGGAAAATGGTCAGCAGGGATGTGAAACATATGCAATCGGTACTCGACTGGCCAGACACATTCACAGCCAGCTGTATGGTCCTTTAAGCCGTTTAATAAACAAGTGTACAGGAACCAGCAGGAAAATGGCTGAACGATCCCACTGAGAGCTCAACACCTGCACACACTCAGCTCACCGAGACAGCTGCTCGCATACACAGCGATGTCGCTTTCTCAGTTCGGAGATCTGCGCACTAGATCTGGTCTTTGATTACACTGTGTGACTTTTAAAACGACAAAAAAAGAATGTTAATATCACATTTTTATGTGTTTTTTAACACATCATTGCAGCTTCACCATGCGACATTACATTTAATGGAAAGCTGAGGATGCCCTGTGTATAATTTTATCAATTTCATCACAGTTAAACCTTGTATATTTGATATTTCTTAGAAATCTTGACAGCTTGTTGAGAATTTGAGATAATTTTCTGTCGGTTTGCACATCGTTTGTCCACAGTGCCTGAAACTGTAACGTTAGACCATTCGTAGGATCCAGCACAGTTTAAGAGGTTGTTCCTGCATGGGGATGCATAAGCAGAGCTGTGGCATTAAACCAACTCCATTTCCAGACATTTGGGTTTTTTTTTTCTGTTGAAACAAAGATACAAACAAAAGCTGTGACGTGCAGAAACTTTCAAAATCCTCAACAACCTGTGGGTGTCACAGCCTGCATTCATATTCTTGTATTTAATCAGCTCAAAAGTTGAAGAAATCAAACAGGAATAAAGAGGTTTAAATAGTAGAGTAGCAGCAATTATTTACATTGCTAATTAATCTGTGAATAATTCCCCATCTGTAAAATGTCTTCAGATTGTTTGTTTACTTGGACCAACTGCCCAAAATCCAAAGACATTCATTTTACAAGGATATAAATCAGAGAAAAGCTGCGGATCTTAACATTTCAGGAGCTGAAACCGGAGTCTATTTGACACTTTTTCTCCTTATTATTTACATTTTTGGTGATACATCTTTCCATCAGTTGACTAACGATTAAATCAACTAATGGTTTCAGCAGCCGACAAGTGTTTTGGCTGTCAGGGCAGATTCTTGACAACCTTGAAAACCAGTTGTTAAGGGTTATAATGGAGGTTTAAATCATGCTGCGTGTTCCCGGCTTGCTACGTCTTACTCGAGCTGGACTAAGCCAAGCGAGCTTAGTGAGGTCTGGTGTGTGTGTGTGTATATGTTTGTGTGTGTGTGTGTTGGCTGGACCCTCCGCGGCTGTGTGTGTGGGTGGTTGCCTCCACCCATTAGAACGGGTCATCTCTCTCTCATGGAGAGTTTTCACGGCTGTGGAGCGGATTAGGAGCCGGGAGCGAGAGGAGGAGAGAGAGGAGGAGAGATTATTGGGGCAGGCCGGGAGGAGGACGGAGGGAACGACAAAAAGAGAGCATTAGCATCTACACTTCAGCGTTTGTTTGTGGTTATGTAGCTGACACTCATCCGGAGTGCCCGCGTTTACAGTGCGTACAAATGGAGGAACAAGTGAATGCTTGCATCTCATCACAAGTGGCCTTTTTAACAAAGCGGAGGAGGAGAGGAGGTCCGAGGAGACGAGAGAGGAGAGTGTTGGGTTAAACAGAGACTATCCTAACACAGTTATAATTACATATCTACACAATACCACAACACTTTAAAAGAGATGAAATAAGACTGACGTTCCCATCCGACTGTTTAAAGCCGCAGACAATCATCTTTTATATTCTGACAGTTAACAGCTGTGTGTCCACAACATTTGAGATTTAAAGATATTTTACATGATTTTATCTCACCATCAGCTCATGCAAAGACAACTTTCTGCTATTTGATTAGCTTTCTTTTTTCACACTTAATTGTGTTTAATAAGAATTCCTGCAACTGAGTAACACCGATTTACATTCCTGTATTTTGGCGCTGTTTGTCATCATTTCTATTTTAAAAATTGATTTCACCAGAATAAAATGTTGTGAGTAAATATTTCTGCAAACCACTGATACGTTGATATATCTACATGTCAAGGGCAACGTACCATACTGAGATTTTTGTAATACGTGTTATATAACATTACCTGTTCATGACCTGCTTTTCGTATCAGGAGGGCAGCGTTTTAACATCGTAAGTGTGAGTCCACTGAATTTGGTTTTTGGTTGTATTTGTGGCAACAAAACCGGGCGTTTTTAACGAAACCCTGTCACATCTCCAGCCGTGTTTGTGGCAACAATCGTCAGAAAAAATGTTAGTCAAGTACATCTCTGCAAAACCGCAGAAAGGTTAGAGCCAGATTTCCTTCAAAAAAGCACAGTTTTATTGCCACAAAAACGGCTGGAGAAGGTTCGACTTCCCGTGAAAAAAAGCAGAGTCGAAGTACCACCACCAATCTTTCCAACTCCCTGACTGAAAGTCATCTAATAAATATATACATTAATGTAATGTGATATGCCAAATGTCAACCCTGGATGCATCTGTGGTTTGCAGAAACGTTGAAAAACATTTGAAAACTGAAACTAAAAAATGGTTTCAACATATCAGTGGTTTTGCCTGTGGTTTTCTGGTGGTTGGGTTGGACCAGGGTCGGCCTCAAAACTATTTGTGATGTCACAAATCGGCCTCTTAAAACCAGATTTTCAATGAGCACAGAGAAAGTTTCCACTCGCACCAGTGAGAAGTTAAGACAGCCTTTTAGTGTCAAACAGTTTAAACAAACATTAACGTGAAGGAACGAGAAGAAATCAGTGTACGCTCAACCTTTAGCAGGTGCACCAGACAAAGCAAAAGGCAGGTGTAAGTATCTTTAAGACATAATACTAACTATGACCATTTTCTGAATCTAGAATCAATTATTTATATCACAGTTCAGGACTATTTTTTGTTGTTCAGAATAACCCTTCTAGTGATTAGTGTAGTGATATGAGGCCATCTTTCAGCTGTGTATTCCACTCTCTCTCTCGGTGTGTTATGGACACATCAGAAAACATCTGTCAACATGCCACGACACCCTAAACAAAAGAGACAAATCCGATCACCTTAAAGTGTCATCACGCCCCATCTATATCCATAATGAATTGCTGCCGTGATATTCAGAGATGCTCTAACGAGAATATACGACTTTCTCTTTATGGAATGTTTACTTCACATCTCAGCGAGTTTCTGAATGGAGCCTGAAGGCGATTAAGACTTAAAGTGAACTAAACATTAAACCAGACAAAGTTTCTCATTTACAATTAGAGTTTGAACTATAGTCTTAACTGCTGTCTCTCTCGTTGACACACACAAACACAAACACACACACACACACACACACACACACGAGGAGCAGCACCAGCCGCCAGTTGGTCTTAAAGAGGCAAATTCCTCCGCAGCATTTTCTCAACATCGTAAAGCGTCTGCCGTTAAAGCGATGTTTTTTCAATCCGTCTGCTCTCCCTGACATTTCCAGATAACGTCGGCGGTCGGTTGATTTGGGGGAAATTTCCGCGCCATATGCTGCTGTGTCAAACACCTACATTTAAGCGGGATACGGCTCTGCATCGCCTAATAGCAGCATCATCGGAGCTTGTTTATCTAATGCGCCTGTTAATGTTATTTATTGGGAGTCTGCCCGCTATCCAGTTCCTCCATGCATGCTAAGGAGACAGACATAAGATATGCAAATGCTAACGTCGGCCCAACTTCACGGCAGTAAAACAGAGCATTTGCATTTGATGTAGCACATAATAAACTGGTTATTAGCATTTTAAATGCGTCAAACAAACTTGAAAAATGTGGCCTGTGCTGGTGTGATTTTTATTATTGCTGCGTGCGGTCAAAACACACATACACGCGCCACACGTGCCTTCAAACACGTACAGAAAAGTGTGCATGAGCAGACGCATAAATATCAAAGTGCTGTACACGGGAGCAAACCGGTGTCACAAGGCAAAGAGTCACAGGACAGACGATGTGTGTGATGAAGTTGTTTCTTCACTCTCGCTCGCTCTCTCTCTCTCTGTGCCATAAACCTTCTCGCAGAGCATTAAAATATGCAGACGATTCATTTCATCGAAGATTCATCCTTCCGGGGCCCAGAAAAGAAGGTATGGTTTTTAGCTACGGCAGGCGGCAACGACGAACAATCCGAGTTAACAGTAACTGTTTCTGTCACTGTACCACAAGGCCTGCTGGTGGTTCATCAGTGAGCCTCGAGTCGGACGACTGGCGACCTTTAAACTGCTGAAACACAAGGTCAAGGTCTGATGGAACTATCTGACTGAGCTGAACCTGCCAAAATAAAAGCAGTAAAAGGTTAAAAAGTCTTCGGTCATCTAGTGGAATCCCGTTAAAAAATTTTTTTTTGTATTATAACCTCATTAATATTAAAATTTTGAGTTTGAATTTCTTCTGATAGCGCCCCTTTAAAACGAACATACAGTAAATCCCATATTTACGTCACGTTATTATCATTGTTTTCCATCTTTTCAGGTTTGACTGGCAGTCTTTTAAGTACGTCATCTCGTTGTGCCCTCTTCTTTTAAAAAGGTTCGATTTGATGGCACCTGACTGGAGAATCAGTATCAGTATTTGCGTAATGAAGGTGGATGAAACCGCTTATTTATTCACATTTTCTCTTGCTGATTTAAGGGAAAGTCGGCTGAAACTTGGGGTGCATTTGGATTGAAACTGGGAAACTACCCTCTGTTTAATGACTGTTTCTCTTCTCTTCTCTTCTCTTCTCTTCTCTTCTCTTCTCTTCTCTTCTCTTCTCTTCTCTTCTCTTCTCTTCTCTTCTCTTCTCTTGCTTTAGATGCTTTATGTTTTATTGCCTCTGTTAGTGAGAAAAATCTCATACCGAGCGAGAGAGAGCGCGAACGCAGGAGGAGAGCCGTCTGAATTGGTTTTTCATTAGCAGTTAATGATGTGATAATCTCTCTAACAGTATCAGGCCTTACACCCTGCAGCCTAATGGAGTGTGTGTGTGTGTTTTCATGTGTGTGTCTGCAGTGGCACATACACATGTTTGTATGACAGCGCTGTATCGGCGACTGGTTACATCCTTGTGAGTGTGACGATCTTGTTACATTAAGATTGAGATGGATGGACACGCACGCAAGCGAGCAAAGCAAGCCCGACGTGATCCGAGCTTTCCTCCCTGTGTCACCTCGCTCACACACCCTCACCCCGTCACGCCGGCTTAAATCCCACATGTTAATCTCTCTCCTTCTCCCTCTCTTTCTCCCAAACACACACAAACATACTCGCTTTCATTCCCCGCTTGCTGAGACCCCTGCTTCATTTTCTGGTCATGTGAACCCATTGCGAGGGGGCGAAGCGGACACAAAGTGACACAGGGAGCAGTGTGAGGAGGAGGAGGAGGTGGAGGAGGAGGAGGAGGTAGAGGAGGGGGCGAGTCTGCAGCCTGAAAGGAGGCGATGGGAGGTGTCCGATTGTCCCGGCCTGAAAGGGACAGTTAAAAGGAGAACCTTGTTGCAAAAGCTGGTGGGCCGGGCTGGAGGCTGGTTAAGTGCTGGTGGTGGTGTGTGTGTATGTGTGTGTGTGCTGTGAGAGCGTCTAATGAGGAGAAGGAGGGTGACTGATGACCGAGGCGAGGATGACACTGGAGTATATAGATTAAAGGAATAGTTTGACGTTTTGGGATACATGAGAATAAATATATTGGCTACAGATAAAGCTACTGCCAGCAGCTAGTTAGCTTAGCTTAGCTTAGCTTAGCGCAAAAGACTGGAAACAAAGGGAAACAGCTAGCCTGGCTCTCTCCAAAACATAGACTGGAAAATAAAAAGTAAAAGAGAAGCTGATGCAGAAGTGACTTAAACCTGCAGTCTTTCTGATGGCCAGCAGGTGGCGACTCCACTGGTTTCAAAAAATTGTAAGCTTATGAGAAAATGACCCTACGTCTTACTTGATTCATAACTTCATTTAACAGTTTCCTTATGAGTTTATGGTCTCAATCACTAGTTTCAAGTCATATAGATGATACGTCTACGTCTCTACTACGTCGTGTTCTTGGGTTCTCGGTCAAATCCAATCAAAAAATCTTCCCCAGCTTCACGTCTAGTCGAAATGTGCTCACCTCCAGCCCCCAAAAAACAAGACTCGAAGTTCTAAAGTGGTAGTCGCAGGCCGAGGAGGGTGCCCACTCGCAGTATTGCAGCAAAACCTAACCAGGTAGTTTTGTTGCCTAAACCTAACCAAACTGCAACAGAACACTGAAACTGAAAATATACTTCTAATATTAAGACCTTTAACCACAGACGGGATGCATTCATCTCACACAACTTGCTTAGAAGATTGTCCATCTTTATACTACATCCTAACTTTAAAGGCTTTTCAATGGAAAACCTCTCATATAACCACCCAATCAGTCTTACAAGGCAGACTATCACTTTCCATGCACAGAGATTTGAGGCCAAATACACAAATTACCGAAAGATGACGTGCGCTCATGGGCTCAGACTGCCACGGTCCACGGAGCTTGCCAAAGCCTCACGGTGGAGACTTCAGAAGTGTACAGGTCGTGGTCAAGAAATCTTCCGACACGTCTTAGCTTTTTCCCCCCTGTTGCTGGTGTTAATGCTAAACTAAGCTAACTGGCTGACAAATGTGAGAGTCATTTTAATCTTCTCGTCTAAACTCTCCACCAGAAAGTGAATACATGTTCGTCCCCGCAAAATAGAATAAAAAAACTTTTGCTTGAGATTCACTTTAAGAATTGAGTAAAAAAATAATTTTAGCTGAAAAGAGATTTTTCTTCGACTTGAAATCTTTCCTTCAAGCTGGATTTTAGAGCTCTTGGATCCAATGGCGGCAAAGCAAAGGATTAAGATTAAAAAGTGACTTTTTGTTCACACAGCGGTAAATATTTGTGTAAAGAAAAGCGGAGGAACAAACACCTTGAGCAAGTTATGCATCGGGATGAAAAAATTCATAACAGAAAACTTAATCGCCTCTGTTTGATAAAACTCATCATCAACATGCTTCAGAAAGCTTTGAGATGCCGAATTTGTATCAGAGCGCGTTCAGACAGAGCGAAATAAGAACATGAAGGTATGTTTCTTCATTAGTGAAATGTTAATTTGACTTGTTTTTGCCTAATTAACGCCAATGTCTTCCAAGAACAAAACAGCCCCACAAATATTAATTAGGACCTCAATATTCATGTTGGCGGAGATGGTTGTGAGGTCTGTAATTAACGAGCGTTTAATTGTTTGATCGTCTCCTTAATTAAAGGCTTGCTATAATTTGAAGGTTTGTTTACTTTCCGCAAAACAGGAAATCTTATTGATATTCTCTTTTACCCAGAATTCACCCACAGGAAACGAAGACGGAAAAATAAGGCTTTTAAAAGTTACCCGAGCATTTCGGAGAGGCGCGGCACATCTTCTTTACTTTTCAAATGTTCAGCTTTCATTTCAAAACACAAATCTGAGAGCTACTTTCGACGGAGGCCAGAGGGTTTTCGCTCGGCTTCGCTCTCAGATCTCAGTCCTCGCGTCGCTGTCTTCCATCTGCCGCTCGAATGCTTCAACCTCTGTAAAAATCTCTTTTTGTGGAGCTTCAAACTGCAGTTTGATGGTGTCTTTGATGGGCAAAATAAAAGGCGTATAGCTCAACAGTTAGACGTGCCTTTGACATAACATACCGCAGATCTGCTCAGGGCTGAACGTGCTGGATTACAAGTACGAGAGTGGGAGAAACCCTGAGAATTCATATGTCAATAAGTCTGTGTTACTAATTTACATGTCGTTGTTTAACATAGTAAAACAGAGAGTCATTGGCCAATACGTGTTTTAATGTGAAATCTCTGATTGGCCGGAAATGAACATTATAATAATATGATATTATAACAACCATTCTTAATAATGGTAAGTTAATTGATTTAACTGTAATTAATGCAAAAGAGAACAAACCTAGAACTATTTTTTGGGGCGCCTGAATGTATTTTTTATTATTTTTTTACCCTCTTCCAGCAGCACGCAGCTGTAGGTACAACATAGTCGGTTTATTGTGCAGAAGTCGGCACACAGGATGTCAATCAGATCAGACAGAGGCTCGATCAAAAGGCAGGTCAGATAACTACACTCACAACACAAAGTCTCGCGCTCGGAAAGGGCTGGAACGAGACGAACCGGCACAGAGGGCAGGGAACGCAGAGACGAAACACTCTACAGGAGAGGAGACAGCGAGGCACAGGTGTAACGCATCAGGACGGGGAAGGTAATCACACAGGAGGGCAAGAAGGTACTGAACCTGAAACGAGACAATGTGTGTGTCACAAAGTAAAACAAGAAACACAAGGAATGAAATATGAGGAACAGAGACGGGAGCTTATCCAGTCTGACGAGTCGAGGCAATCAGCGTCGGGTAACACACATCATTTCATTCAGGAGAACCTTAAGTCTCGCTCAAATGTCTTGCCAATGAAGGCATCAGACGTATTTTGTCGGTTGATTTGGGGAACTCGTCCTCAGCGTCACAGTATTTAGTCTGTATGTCTTAGCTCCAAAGCTTACATGCTGCCTTATGGATGACGTAACCTTCAGTATATAGACACACACAAACAGATTTTAGACATTTGTATTAAAGTTGAATGTATTATTATATTATTAGAGTAATTAGAGTTTAGAGTTCTACTTTCGGTGATTTTAAAAAGCAGTAACAGAAACTAATAGCTGACACTTTAAAAGCAACCTTGACACTTTCAGCTGCGACCTTGACCTCGTGTCCTGCATTGTCTCCCATTGAGCGCCGTCCTTTCAGCTCAGACATGTTCAACCGGCACTTTCTGTGTCACAGTGATAATGAGACATTCGCTGCCGACTACTGTCTATACGTGCTGCTGGAGAGATGCCGCCATTGACTGTTTACTACCCCGAGCTTATTAGACGGGGTCTGGTGAACCTGGCCCACCCAGGAGGGAGAGACGGAGGGGAGATTGGTCGTTCCTGGACAGCATAGGTTCACTAATGTGGTGTATTCAATCCTTAAATGTATTGGCGTTTTGCTCTAAAGTCCTGTCACTTATTTAACAGTGAGAGAGCTAAAAAAGTGAATCCTTGCATTCCTTTACATTGTAATAACAATGGTATACCCCCGAATCATTTATAGAAGCCCCAAAACATGTGAGGGTTAGGGTTCGGCTCAGAAATGCTCTTTTTAGCATCACACTCTGGAGAGTTGTGTCTGTGGTTGGTTAACAGCCGCCGGCAGGCTGAGCGCCAGCAGGGGACTCGAAAAAAGTGAACAAACTTGCAGAGTCGCAAACAAAAAATGGGAAAACAGCCTGTTGTTCGCAGTATTGTACCACATGATCTAAATCACATTAATTAGCCTGAACTGATATTAAATATTAAGCCAATGATGGAGACTTGAGGTACAGTCACTCTGACAGTGTTACGGTTAACTTGACCCAGCACCAACGCCTTGTTTTGACCCAGAATTAGCCTATTTTTTTCTTTATATTACTGTTGGTTTTTACCCAAACTAAGAAAATGTGGTTATCTTGACCCAGCGTTGCACACAAGAAGCTCAGGTTTGACCTTAATACTTTGACAGAATATCTCAACTTTCAAACAGTCTCCCAATCTATCTTAGATTGAAACTCAACTCAAAATGTACTTTTATTCCTGAACTTTGAACTCCTGTCTGTTTTTTTTGAAGTTGGTTGTCAGTGCTCACTTGTATTTGTGTTTTGCCACTGAACAGTTTTGTCATGTTTATTCATTTTCTTATATATTTGTTGTTCTATACATAAAACTTGGCACGACACATGGTGGCTATATGACATTTAAACATATAAACAGCAATCAGAAGAAACAACTGACAGGTAGCACCGAGTCAAAACCCTAACCCTGTGTGACGAACTGTCCTTTTGCTGCCCAGAAAACTGACGTGAGAGGGCAGAGAGCCACTCATGACGGACAGAAAAGATAAAAAAAAAAAAAAAAAAGTGAGAGGCTCGCAGGAGAAGAAGCCAGAAGCTGGAGAGGAGAAGGAGTAGAGACAGCAAGCGAAGGACAGAGAGAGAGAGAGAGAGAGAGAGAGCGTGTGAGAGATGAAAAAAAAAAGATACGAACAGAGGAATGAAAGGAAAGCGAGGAGCTTACGCAGTGAAAAGAGCACATTAGGGGCGACCTGCTGCGACAGTGGTGTGGGGGGAACGGTGAATAACTGCCTCCATTTAGACCAGTGTCCTGGTGGTGTGGAGCCGGGGGCCTCCGGCGGACACACACACACACTCAGAAAACACCAGAAAAATACATAAATAGGGCAAAAAAAGAAACCCATTCAGGAGCATGTGTTCCTGCACAAATTGATACCTGACACACACACACACACACACACACATGCTCACACACACACACACACCTCCTCTGTCCCTCTCATTCACACATTTCTCCACATTGGCCGGATTAGGAACACTTTCTCTTGGGTGTGCGAGGCTGCCCCGCACACAAAGAAACACTTGGGGACAGGATTAGTAGGCTTACAGCGGATTCACATATGTCCAGTTCAAGCAATTGGTATTCAAAGCTTTACACTTTCAAATGCCACCAAGAGAGAGCAAAGCCGACCAGCGCTTTTCTTTGCATTGGCAGCACCTTTATGAGGAGGGCTCCTTTGCTGGGCCAACAATGAGGCCGTGAATACACATTTTTACTGTTCTACCAGGGGGATCTCATTGGCGAAGGATCGGAGCGGAGAGAGGAGTTTCGAGACAGACTTTATTATCCCGGTTTGAAGTGCTGGGTGGCGTACAGACGGATGGAGGGAAGGGACAGACAGATGGATGGATGGAGGGATGCTGAGGTGGTGGTCAGAGGAGGAGTGCTTCAGTTCACTTCCACATGTTATTGTCGGCGGCCCGTTCCTCCACTCCACCTCCACAAAACAGATCTGGAGGAGACCCTTCAGAGTGGAGAGAGCGCTCTCAGCAGCTCAATATAGACAATACTGACTCAATTTGACGCTTTATTCCAATATTTCTATACGAACACACCTCCAGAGATCCGTCGGGAAAATGTGTTTTCAAGATGTTTTGTGTTTCGTTTCATCGAATTTGCAAATGATGCAACATTTTTACGGTTGTTTGCTTGTTTAAATACATTTTAATACATATTCTATTAAAAAGGTTGTTTTTTTTTTCTCTGTGTAGCATTAAAGGACTAATAAATGTACCTCGTGTCTGCAGCTTGGTGTTTGTTACTCTGTCAACACTACTTTGTATTTCTAAGACAGTTTTTATGTGTGTGACTGTGTCGTTTGTGTTTTTGTGTGCGACACAAAAATAAAGAATTAGGAACAGAATTATTAAAATGATAAAATAACTTTACAGTGGGCACTTCTCGTTTAATATTTTGATGCTCATCTCTGCATATTTAAATAAAGTGTTATAAAAGAAACAGTTATAAGTTAAAAAATATCCATTATTATTATTATTATAATGACAATTATAATAATTATCACTATAATAAAAGTGGTAATAATTATTAGAGAAAGAAAGAAAGAAAGAAAGAAAGAAAGAAAGAAAGAAATGCAAAGATTAAATGAAAAGTAATAGTAGTATTGATTAAAAATAATTAGAAGAAGATGAGGAAGAAGACAAAGAAGAAGAGGAAAAGAAAAATATTTAAAGATTAAAATGAAAAGTAATTAAAGTAGTGATAATAATAAATAGAAGAAAAAAATAAGAAAAAGGAAAGAAAAGAAATCAAAATACTGAATGAAGAGTTGCCTAATAATGTTAGTATAAATAAATGAAAAGATGAATAAAATGACATTATAGTAGTAAATATAATAAATAGAAGAAAAAGAAAGGAAGAAATGAAAGATTAAATGAAAAGTAATAAAAGCAATGATGATGATAATTAGAAGAAAGACAGTAAAAGACGGAGTGAGAAGCAGCAGACTGCAGTTTTGTGGAGGTAAACTCTGACGCCCACATGCCGCCATATGGCCAGCAGAGTGCGGAGTGTGGATGCGGGCTTGTTACCTCTGTCCCAGCGGAGGCCGCGCACCCCCGCGGCAGCAGGAGCCGCTCAATGGGAAACCAATTTCCCTTCCCATTCCTCCTCTCTGCCTCCGGCAACCAGCGGCCGGAGCTGCGGGCTCTGGTTTCAAACGTGACCTGTCCGATAATAGAAGCACCGCCGCAGCCTCTCCTCCACCTGCTGCTGCTGCGTTCAAATAACAGGTTTTAAGAACAGTTTGCAGTGATTTGCTCAGATTGATTTTTTTTTTTTTTCACAAGAAAGTAAGATGTTCTTAAAACTTAAAAATCTTAAAAATCTTCTATGACATGTGAAAAATGTTTTAACAAGGAAATCTAATAATAGAAAAAGGCATTAATCAAACTGACCAGATCGTCCCAGGAGGAAGAAGAGGAAGAAGAAGAAGAAGAAGAAGAAGAAGAAGAAGAAGAAGAAGAAGAAGAAGAAGAAGAAGAAGAAGAAGAAGAAGAGGCGCTGTGCCCCCCGACAGTGTCCCGACAATGGCAGTGAATGGCTGCGCGCCGCGGTCACTGGGACAGTCAAAGCACACCGCCCCTTTCTAACGGGCACGTCATCCTCCTAACGAGGCGTTATGAATAGGAAAGCCGCTTTTGTCTGCCCTCATGTATAAATACCCACTATCAGTGTCCTCCTCACCGCAGACACCCGGAGACAGAGGGAGAGAAGAGACAGAGCGGCAGAGAGAGAAAGAGAGAGAGACAGAGAGAGAGTCGGCAGAGGCAGAGCGGTCACCGATGTGATAAGACGGACAGGAGCGCGGGACAGGAGGGCTTCAAGACAACATCAGGTGACTCCAGGCTCCGGCAAGAGCGCGAGACACAGAGAGAGACACATAGAGAGACATTAAGAGAGAGCGAGAGTGAAAGTGAGAGTGAGAGAGAGAGAGAGCGAGAGAGAGAGAGAGGGAGGAAGCCAGCAGCGACCTCCTACCCAACAACCTCGGAAGCGAACCCATAAAATGAATTCAGACTCCAGCCCGAGCAGCAGAGCCTCTTCCCCGGACATGGACGGCATGTTTCTCCGAGACCACCACCCGCTCCACCACCACCACCACCACCACCACGTCGGCTCCTCCGTGTCCTCGTCCACGCCGGGCGGCGAGCAGCAGCGCCAGAAGATGAGCGCCGGGGAGCACCTGCGCTCCGGAGGCGGCAAGTCCGTGGGCAGCAGCAGGGACCGGGACCGAGACAGAGACAGCGACAAGTTCAAGCTGAAGAAGCAGGTGACGGAGGAGGAGATGTACCACCTCCGGCTAAAGATCAACGGGCGGGAGCGCAAGCGCATGCACGACCTCAACCTGGCCATGGACGGCCTGCGCGAGGTGATGCCCTACGCGCACGGGCCCTCGGTGCGGAAGCTGTCCAAGATCGCCACGCTGCTTCTCGCCAGGAACTACATCCTGATGCTCACCAGCTCCCTGGACGAGATGAAGCGGCTGGTGGGGGAGATTTACGGCGGGCAGCACTCGGCTTTCCACTGCGGCACCGGCGGACACTCCGGGGGCCCCGCCGCCGCCGCGGCCGCCGCAGCCGCCGCCGCCGCCGCCGCGCACCAGGTGCACCCTCTCCTCGGGAGCGCGCTGACCTCCTCCACGTCCTCCACCCTGACGAGCGCGCTGCCGGGGCTCACGTCCATCCGAGCGCCACACCCCCTGATGAAGGGCGCCCCGGCCGCGCCCCCGGCCCTGCAGCTGGGCTCCGGCTTCCAGCACTGGGCCGGACTGCCGTGCCCCTGCACCATCTGCCAGGTGCCCCCTCCTCCACACATCCCCGTCACCTCCACCGGCCTCACGAGACTCACAGTGGAGGGCAAGGACGGGATGAAATGATGGTGTGCGCGCAGAGACTGAGATGAAGCTTGTAAATAGAGAATTCAGGGCATGAGGGTGGACTCGGCCTCACCGGTGCATGTTGTTGTTTAGTCTGTTTTCTTGTTTGGCGTATGAGAAAAAAAAAAAAACACGTGTTATTTCCCTCCTTGTAACAAGGACTTATAAAGACTGGTGACTCTGCCAACAGAAGGTAAAAAAAAAAGTACAAAGTGTGATGAAGCAGCTGGTCCCTGAGTCTGACTGAGAGAGGCTGCATGAACAACTTTTCATTTCATTTGACTTTTTATTATTTTTTATTTTAAAGAAAAATCAGGCGTCATTTTGTGAAAACGAAGAATGCTCTCTGTGCCTTGTACCAAGGATTTAAAAACTTGAGTTCTATATGAAAATAGTGACATTTATGTGTTTGGCTAAAAAAAAATAATAATAAAAAAAATGATTCTGCCGCTGCGGGAATTTGATTTAAAAAGAAATCTAAGTTTTTTAGATTTATTTCGCGGCTCGCTGTCCGTCCACGTGTGCTCTGATTTTATTTTTATTTTTTCTAATTTTGTTTTGTTTTTTGCATGATGGTACAATTATCACAGCATGATTGTTCTGTTTGTTTTTCTTTCGCTGACCTGGATTTGTTATGCCCAGAGACCCCCGTGTCTTTATTTTTGTACATTGTTGATGACTGATGAAAATATTTATTATCGCCCAGCGTCCCTGGATGAAATTTCAATAAAACTGAAATGATGGATCATATCTTCTGCCTTCTCTCTCTTGTTTTGAAAAATACCATAATCCTGACAAACACCGTGTGTCGGGTCGGCTCTGTGTTTAACCACCTGATGATTCAAGACTTCACATGTGTTTACTTACTGCTTTAAAAAGCTGCACGTTCAACCTCAAACTTGGTTTATTTTATTTCAGATAAAACCAAACTCTCTAAATCTCATCCTTTAATTTCAGCTGAAACACGTTTAATTCTCGGACATTTATCTTTTTTTATTATATATTTTATTTGAACATTTATTTGAAGGCCTCACCGGAACAAATCTTTCACAGCTCCATATTTTCCTCCTGAAGATTACTGCACACAATTAAATTGATTTTTTAACAAATAAAAACGCTCAGAAATGTTGATTACAAACAAAATATTTAAAAGAAGGAAAATAATCACCAGATAATTGTTTTTTTCCCCCTTAAAATCACTCTTCTTACTCTTGATATTCAATCTCCCTGCAACAAGCAATCTAAGAGGGTTGTGTTGTCCGTCTAATGAAAGTGTGATTTCGGAAAAACACACCTCTAGAATTAAGTGATGATAAACAGGTCCATTTATTCCACTTTAAAACAATTTTAAATCAGCTGCTGACTCCACTTCCCCTCCTCCGGCTCGTCCCTGCGCCTCCAGGCCCCCATGTTGCAGCTAATGATGACTTGAAACACACACACACACACACACACACACACGCACACACGGCCAGACAGCATTTATTCAACATTTCCTCGCAGCTCCCCGACAAAAAAAAAAAAAAAAAATGTTAAGAAGCCTGCAAACGAGGCTGAAATGCGGGACCGTGCGGGACCCGCCGGCAGCTGAATTGTTTCCCAGCTGAGAAAAAGCGACCCGCCTCCGGGGAGCGCGGGGCAGTTTGTCCGCCGGGTCCCTCGGGTGCTCCTCCGTCTCATCTCTGCAGCGACAGAATGTATGTTTGTGGAGATTACAAGTTAATTGTTCATGGGGGACCAGAGAGAGAGAGAGAGGAAGAAGAAGAAAAAAGAAAAAAAAATCACATCACATGAAAAACGTCGGGATTACAGGCTACTAAATGCAGAAGATTATACATTCAGACCCCCTCCTCGGCCTCGGTTGCATGCAAATGAGTGTGTGGATTAAAAAAAAAAAAAGAAGAAATAGAGAAAAGACAAGAGAGAGAAAAGGGAGAAGAAGGCCTTTTGTAACTTATTCGGAGGGAAGAAAACACAAGTTCTGTGTCCAAGTTGAGAAAGAGTGAAAGAGTTCATTTTACACTTTTCTTTTTTTTCTTTCTTTCTTTATTTTTTTTTTTTGTCTTTAGGAATGAGTATAGCCTGTCTGTCCCCCCGCGCGGGCTGCCAGATGGGATGTAAATAGCTGGGTAGCTGCAGTGGCCTTTTAACCACACAACACTGAGGAGGATGTTGTCAAGGGAAGCTGGCGGTTTGCGAGTTAATAGTCATGAGTTGGGGTAATTACTTAAGGTTTATTATGCTCCGGTTTCAAAGGAAATGGACTCTTCAATGGGCCGAGAAATACTTCTTAATTCTGGCTAATTAGGAGCTGAGGAAAGCAGAGACAACTGCTGCTGCTGCTGCTGCTGCCATCAAGCAGTTTGTGTGCAGAGCCACAACATGATGCACACAACAAAATCATGCACATGCGAATATCATGCAAGAAACAAATGCAAAGCCCTGGGCCGCTGGCGTGGTTAAAGAGGTGAGCTGTAAATCACAGCTACAGGAGCTCCACAGCAGTGTGTGCTACTGTACCACTGTGGCCCCGGCCAGTGAATGAAAAAGTGATTTGCACACTCTCTCGCACAAAGATTGAATTATGCGCTTGCTGCCACTTTGTTGATCATAATGGCGCCGGGCTTATCTTCCTGGCAGGATCCACAGAAAATGATCCTCATTAGACTCACACTTTTATTTATACTTTTTTTTTTTTTTTTTTTTTACCTAATCATGTAAATCCCACTGAGAATCCTCTTTGTCATCAGGGAGAGGCCCTCGCAGAGGCAGGAAAAGTTGGTGGTGATAATGATCGCGGTGCAGCACGACAAGTGAAACAATAAACAGAATATATTAAATTGAAGATTAAACTGTTGAGAGGAGGGGGGCAGGGAGCTGTGAGGAGGAAAAAAACAGCAGCAACATGTAGAAATGTCTTGTTGTTTCGCAGGTACTCAGCAACTTTATTCCACTGTGCAGTTAAACTGGCGGAGCAGTTGTCTGGAAGTTTTCTCATCAATTCTGTTCTGTCAAAAGTCCACAGCCTCTAAAGTATAGATGGAGGACAGGTCACCTGGGTGAATGAGCCAAAATAAATAAGTTGACTTTATTGGACGACATTCAACACAACATACTGATAACACAAACCAACACATAGGCTACTCTTATGTGTTTGGAAATGTCACTAATATTTGTTAACGATACGTCACTAAACATTTTAGTCTGATCTCAGCAGAGTGATCCCTCTGCACCTGAACAAAGACACTAAACATCAGAATATCAGAGTATCGTGGCCTAAAGAATTCACAATAACGATATTATTGCGATATCTATATAACATTTGAAAGAAAACCTCCAATAATCAAGCTATGAGTCTAAACTATAGTTATTTATTGATAAGTTAAGACTTGATCCCTCACTTGTTACAGCAGCCCCAGAGACGTAAAAACAGTGATCCAGTGACAAGATAAAATAGAGTAAGAGAAAAATAAAGAAGAACAATCATCTTATTGCTGTTAATGAACAAAAACATTAAATACATAAAAACATATCAAGGGGTGAGAAGTGATATCTGACCAACTCTACAGGAGAGTAAAGACAAATGAAATAAATGACCAAACTTTGTCCAGACTTTGATTCTTAAATTCAGTCTTTAACATATCAAATCTTCATAAACATGCTGACGACAGTATATTTAAAGGTGCGCTATAGTTTTGTTTTTTCCTTCAGCATTCATAATCTTACAAACGATGTATTTGATGTATTTCCCCAACTGAATAACCGAGCCGTCCTCAGAGGGTGATGACGTCCTCAGAACGATGTGTGAAGCTCCAGAAGCGGCTGCTTGGAAAACGTCAACAACGTGAAACAGTATGAAATTGTGTTTATTCACTTTACTCAGACATGAAAACCAGTCATGACTGATTTTTTCTCTCTTTCTCTTCTCTCAAAATGTCTTGTCCCAACACTACATAGTGCACCTTTAATGCACATTATTTTGACATTTACTGAAAAAGTAATAAGTGCGTTTACGTGGTTTCGGCCCCGAGTGGTTCAGTTGTTTTCTGTCTGGTCTTTTGGTTTTTCTGATTAATAACTCTGAATTGGTTAAGAAGTCACATGTGCCCTTTTAGCAGCAGAATGAGCTCATTAAGAGCTTTAATTTGATACATACAATTCATGTTTTAACCCCAAAATGTCACATATTCCCCTGTTGTTATCAACCCGTGATGTCAAAATACATAAGGTGACATAAATGTGCCTAAAAGGGTGAAGGGTTGTGATTCAGAGGTCAAATATGATAATTATGGACACACGATATGGATTTTCTTCAGCCAGTAACTGTAACCGATAATAACCTGCTTCTTATAGCTGATAACAAACTAATTTCACATTTTTGTATTTAAAGGAAAAGTCCCCTCTTCCTTTTGTTTGTCGGTGGATTGCAAACCAATTTTTTCTTCCTGCCTTTTAAGTCAATGAAAGCAATTTGGCTTCATATAATCGGATCTATTTATCGGCTAGAATTTCACCAATATAGATTTAGAGCCAATAATCTGAGCTTCCCAATATCCGGCCGATAATAATTAGATCATTAACTGTTCATCCCTGATTGATAATAACAACCATAAAGTAAAGAGTCTTTCAAACTGCTCAGGTCTAAAACAACATACTTCATAGATAAATAAGACAGGCGGACGTAAAGGACGTATAATATCCACAGCGTGTTTTGTTGTCTGGGTGAATGGACTTGTGGCCATCAGCTCCTCTTTTCACGAGGTTTGACAAACGACTGGTCCTTCACAGAGCACACACCTGTTACTGGGAGCCACTCGAGGTTTATCACTTAAAGCAACACTGCTTTGTTCAACCCCCCCCTCTTTAAACACACACACACACACACACACACACACACGGACAGGCCTTTTTTTTTTTCACTCTTGGCCACGGACGCTAACAAGGCAATGAATGCCGTCAGCTTCACTCGGTGGCCCTTGTGGCCGAGCTGCCTTTTTTTTCCCCCCAAACCTCACCTCGGAAAATCTGGAATCTGTGAACATTTTTTTTTTTTAATTGAAACACACTGACGGATGTTTGGCAGCTCCTTAATAGATACAGAGCAAAAAAAAAAAAAAAAACGCAAAATATAATGCAGCTTTTTTAAGTCAGATACAAACAGTTTAAGGCTTTTACAAACATCTCATTTGGCAGCGGCGGACTGTCGCTGCATTCAATCTGAAGAGAGGGAGGGATGAAGTGTGTTCGTGTGTGTGTGTGTGTGTGTGTGTGTGTGCGTGCGTGTTCACGTGCTCGGTCAGTGAGCCGCTGCGGGGCCGGAGCCTGAGGGCAGCAATTGAAAATAAATTTCAGTTGAATAAGGGGCAGCGGCCGCAACAGCCTCACTGCTGCTAGAACAAAAGCAGTTGAGGGGATAAGTTATTGAGCGGGCTGACAGCCTGAACGAGGCTGATTATAACGGCCTGGTCGTGGTCTGTGTGTGTGTGTGTGTGTGTGTGTGTGTCATAGTCATGGTGAAGCAGGTGCAGAGGCCATTCCCTCTCTGTGTCTACCTCGCTCTCCCTCTCCCTCTCTGCCCTCGGGGAAGCCTCGGGGCCCTCTGCCCTCCTGTCCTCAGCTGATTCCACAGACTAATGTTTAACCCATACTGCCAAAACAGAAAGCATATTTCCATCATAAGAGCGCTCTGCCATCGCCATTAGCGACCGGGCTCATTTGCATGTTAATTGTGCAGTTAGAGAGGTGGTGTTGACACTTCCCTTTGTCCGACGCCGGGTCGCGGGAAGTGAGAGGATGGGGCCGCAGACCGACGTCCATGTGGGTTATTGTTTCAGGGCCGGTTGTGTCATCTGTCAGCGAGCGACGTCCAAACACAACGCAGGAGAGATAAAGTTGATTTAATGAGGCGTCATTTGTGCCGTAAGACTCAACTGGAGCTCTTATCCGGAGCAGTTTTTAAGATTAAACGTAATGAAACTAGTGTAAAATCGAGTCATTGGTTCAGACACACATTTGTTGATGGATGAAAAATTAGATTCAGATTCAGACAGGAAAATAAGTTCGTTGCTTGAGTAATTAAACTATGCAATGTGTTTGAGGTAAATATTATACTGTGTCTTCAGCTACATTTAACTGACAGCTGCAGTCAAACACAAAACAGGACAATATTTGTTGCCTTCACCAAGGCGGTTATGTTGTCGCCCTGTCTGTTAGTTTGTTGGTTTGTCAGCAGGATTACGCAAAAGCTACTCAGCGGATTTCCACGAAACTTGGATGGAGGACGGGTCTCGGCCCAGAATAGATCCCATTAACTTCTGGTGCAGATCCAGATAAATGGACAGATTTCTCCTCTCTTTCTTTCACATGCGAGATTTTTAGGGAATTATGCCTGGATCAGGCGTATTTAGGTGGCTGGTATCTATCAGTGAGCACAATTTGTGTTTCAATATGTTTTATTTGATTCTGGATTAGGCATGATTGATTTAAAGAGGACTGCTGGGCCTTGGTGGAGGTGAGCGCCATTGTAGTTGTTGATGACAACTATCTTACAGCAGTGGTGAAAAAAGTATTCGAATCCTTCACTTATAGCAATTAAAAGAAGCAACACTGAACAAATTTTCTCTTACAAGCCCTGCGTTCAAAACTTAAAGCAACAGCATGTAACTCTTATACCTGAAAATATCAGCTTCGGAATCGTGTTGATGGTGCAGAGTCTTGTCACAGGAGTCAGAAGTACAATATCTGCCTCTAAAATGCAGCGGAGCAGAAGTAGGAAATACAGTACTCGAGTAAATGTACTTAGTTGTATTCCAACGCTGTCTAACAGTGTGTGTCAACTTTCAGCTGCAGCATTCAAATGAATCATTAATCAGTCCTAATCAATAAGGATCCAGTAATGTGATTAGCGTAACGGTTATTAATGATTATTATGATAATTGGATGATGGACAGAAGATTAATTAACACCAATTTTCATAAATATGCAGAATATTTTTCATGTTCGAGCTTCTCACATGTAATGTATTTGCTACTTTTGGTTTATTTCATATGATTGTACATTAAATATCTTCAAGTTTGTTTTTGCTTTAGGCATTTTGCTATTTTTTTACATTTACACTAAAACATTAACCAACTAATTCATCATCAGTATCAACAGAATAATCATTAGCTGCAGTCCTAAATACCTCTTTAGACATACTCTTAGTGTTATAATTCATAATGGGTATCTTTGCTTTCGTTATTTAAAATTTAAAAGAAGAACTTTCACGTGTTATAAAGTCGTTTTACGCCGATATCTCAGCGGAGTAAAACATCCGAGTTCTTCCTCCAGTAAATTACCATGTGAGCTCGATCAGTGTCAACGTTATTAATCATGTGCCTGTAAATTAAAGAAAATATAACACAGAGGCAACCTTCCTGACAAAACGGACATGCTGTGTTGACACAGCATGCAAAATATGCCCGAGAAGACAAATACACACACTCCCACTTTCATTTGTCCGCACACAAGCCAGTTCTGGTGTGAATTTTCTGTGTAATAAACACAGATTCGGCCAGACAGAGAGTGCCTGCATGTGTGTGTGTTGGTGTGTGTGTGTGTGTCAGCAGTAATATCCTCCTACAGTGACTGACAGATGGCGTTCAGTGTTTGGCCGTAAATGTGCTCTCTGAGTGTTTGTCCGCGTGCCAGTCGCCTGTAGTTTGGAGACTCCCCGTGAGAGTCTAACTGTCCTGACACTGCTCAAAACCAACTGTCCTTGATTGTCAACCACGGATGAACCGCAGCGTATGTGTGTGCGCCTCAATGTGTGTGTGTGTGTGTGTGTGTGTGTGTGTGTGCGGTGGCCTTCTGGAGCGAGCGGAGCAGGCCAGGGGAGCAGATGTTAATGGGAGAGATATGTCTATCTAAATCTCTGGCCACCACATGCTTCAAATCTGCCCGGAGGAACGAGTCTCTCAGCAAGACGACACGGGGGGAAGCAGAGCAGGAGAACTTATTTCTTAAATATAGGAGACGGAGAGAGGATACGATGGTGTGTGTGTGTGTGTGTGTGTGTGTGTGCCAGCTCCAGGCCTGGCACAGCGCTGGGTGACAGTCCCCTCTCAGCGGGGAGAGTCGGGCGACAAAGTGAAACATGGTCGCGAGGAGAGCGAGCCACGACTGAAGCCAAGAACAGACAACACAAATAGAGAGATCAGACCACCTCTTTGTGACGGTCCCGTCCAAAATGAAATAAAAACCTGTTTGATAATGTTCCTTCACTGACAACAAAATGAAAACAGGGGACAAGAAAGAAAGTTCCGAGTTTGAATGTGGACCAAGTTGTTTTGTCTTTGAAGGCGGCGTGACGTCCTGCTGTGGTTGATACGGGGAATGTTTTCAGAGGTTGATGGTCATTAAGGCAGACGAATCTCACTTTGTCCCTGCCTGCCGCGTAATTACTGTAGTAGTACTTTCAAACAACCAGCGACTTTGTTTGATAGTTCATAACAAGGTGTCCTAGTAAACAAAAACAGTGGATGAGGCCGGAAAGAGTCAATTATTTTCTCTCGAGACATCTCAGAGTGTGTAATCGGGCTTACACCTCGGCCAGTTTTCACCATCATTTCATACGTAAACTACTGGATTGTTCAGCGAATGTCAAAAGCGTTCTTCAAACAACCCGACACCAGCGACAGACATACAAGACTTTTCGCCGTTCCCTCTCAGTTTGGTTAGATTTGGGCAAGAAAACTACTTGGTTAGGTTCAGGAAACAATCATGGTTCGGCTTACAATAGCTAGGCTATGTTACTTTATTATAATTTTATGTACACGAGGTCACTTCACCATGTTACTAACTCAAGATAACTCACCGCTCACTCGGTCAGACAGCGGTCTGACTCGACAGCAGTCCCGGGGTCACTTCCGGGAGTCACTTTGGATTCTGCTCTGATCCAGAAATGTTTACCGCCAGGAGGAGAGGGTTAGGGTCAGAGATTACTTTTAAACTTAGGGATTTAAGGTGGATTTATATTCTCTCCTGTTAATCGACCCGACTGCAGCAGCGATCTGCAGAGCTGGACTCGGTTTCGGCTGTTCGTGTTCTTTAATGTTGACTGCCGACCGGAGCTGGAGGGGAAATGTACTTTACTTCATTAACTGGGGGAAAAGAAGAAAGAGAAGCAGAGACATTTTAATGCTGAATTCTTACGTATTATACTTTTAAACAAAATTACAGAAAATAAAATCTTATCATGTCTATATGGTGAATAGCGGCTACAGCCAGTGGACGTTTGGCTGAGCATCCAAAGGGGAATTTTGTTACCTTGTTGTTACAGAGCCAAGCTAGCTGTTTCCCCTTGCATCTAGCATCTAGGCTAACCAATTCAGTTCATTTTGTGGAGTGAATCTCTTGTAGTCCTCAAATCCTTTGCTAAGATTTGTTTCACAGTTCCAAAAAAATCTGGATTTTCAAGCAAGGTATTTGTTGTGGCAGTCAAGCTGAAATATATTTAAAAGTGATTTGTATTATATAAACATAATTTATTTGACCTTGAAATGGTACCACAGCTTTAGGAAAAAGAGAACACTGTATTTGAATGAATCAGTGCTTTATCTAATAATGTTTGGACTGAAGTGGCCCATTTTCATTGTATATGTATTTTTTTTTTTATTTTGCAACTGAACTCAAAAGTAGGGTTCAAATAGACCTTAGGGAACTGCACAAACATCCCTGTTGGCAGCAGAATAAAACCAGACGTTACACCCCTCTGACTGGAGGTACGTGGCTTGGCATCAGCCCATATTTACACCCTCCAGCCAGTCTAACCTTCTTGTCTATCATGAATCAGTTGGCAGCAGAAGTAACATATAGATTACACCTCTCAGCTCTGTCTCTGTGTCCAGATGTTACTTCACTACCACCTGCCAGCTGACCTGATAGAAAGCGTATCTGAAAAGGTCTTGAACAAAGAAACTCAATCACCTTTCAGGCTTCTCTGACCTTTTCACTACATTTCCTCAGGTCTGTCTCTGAGTGTGTGATCTGGCAGCGGTGGTAACCCGGGCGTTAGCCCGCTACCTAACCCTCTCTGTGAGCTGGCTGCGACGTTAAAGCAGACATTAGCCTCCTCCCTCTGGCCTGAATTCAGCTGGCACGATCGGACGCCATTGATGATGCTGCCAGGCGGACTCCATCACAGTTGGTGATTTTGATCAATATCAACGTTAACAACACCCAGACAGCTTGTTGGAGAACAAACAAACATGTAAATAATGCGTCAACACGTTCTGATGTTCTGGATGGGGTGGTTATCGGTGGAGAGGTCAAAGAGAGACATGTTTATTTCACCTCAGAGATCAGTCTGTGGAGCTGGAGCGTGTGTGTGTGTCCGTAATCTCTTGATATAAAATAGTGTCACTTCACTTAATGTCACTTCATGTTATCGTCTCTCCAAGGAGAACTCACCTTTAAGTAGCAATTAAATAAAAATGAAGTTCAATTTAATATTGTGAATGAATGAATAAAATACAAATAAACATAAAAGCCACGAACATAAACAAGCCAGATCCATAGAAACCAAAGACAAGAAAACTGGTGATAATATTTATTATCAGTGCTCCACTTTTGAGTTATTTACTTGTACTTCATGTTTTAGGTCAGATATAGAAATTGCGTCTCCATCTTAATGAAGGCGATGGACGCCTTATTTTTCAAGGAAATTCCACTTAATGAGGCAGATTTAAAGGACAAAATCCTCATTTTTGTGTTTGAGCTAGGCAGGAGCTGGTTAGCCTAGCTTAGCATAAGCACTGGAAGCCAGGGGGAAAAGCTGGCCTAACTCTGTCCTTGTTTTGTACAGTTCTGTGTGCATCAGACCACTGCTAGGTCTATTGCAGGTCGCAATCGAGATGATACACGGTCTCATTTAGCTGAATTGGTGATAGCTCATCCCGATGTAAATCTTTGGTCCGCGTCGGGCTCCAGTCGGGGACGGACATGAAAAACAGAACGTCTGCTGAGTTTGCGTCGGGCTCGGACAAGGAAATGAGATACCATGTGTTAATCAGTCAGCTTTAAAGGTGTTGTTAGGAAGCTTAATCACCTCCTGGCTTTACGTTTATAGTAAATATACAGACCTAAAAGTGGTATCAATCTTTTTATCTAACATTTGGCAACAAAGCGAATGAACTTATTTCCCTCATTCTGACTTAAGCCACCATGGAAACAAGTCCTGGTCCTGGACAGGAAAGACAGTGTTCAGTCAGCTCATAATACCAAAATCTTATTTAATTTACTAGTGGGAAAAGTTATTGCTTGCAATCCAATCTTGTCTCTAAACTATCTGCCGACCATTCTTCTTAAAGTAAAGATAAATAAAAAGGGGGCAACATTAGTTAATAAGCTCAGGTCTCCATTACTTTGAAGGTTAGCACCATTTAGACAACTTTCAATTTGATTGTCAAAAACCCAATCCTAATCAAAAGAGAAAGAAATTACACACACAGACTTAATTCAGGTTAATCCACTGATGGTTGAAATTACATTAGAATAAATAGACTCATATAATTATATAAAATATATAATATAATAGCATTTTAATTGCAATAAGAAGCAATTTTTCTTGGAGCTGGATGAACCTCAGCGATCAATATCAACCAAAGAACAACAACCCCCGAGCTGATGAGACATCAGTGCTACTTAAAGCAAAAAAAGCAGAAATTTAGATTTACCAAAAGCGTCTCAGCACAAAGATCTCAGAGCAACAATGATCTCACCATGTTGCTTGTGAAGACGGCCGGTCAGCACCAGCTTCCGCCTGGCAAAGCTCAGCGGTGTGAACGCAGCACCGGCGAGGAGAGGGAAACACACGGGGAACGCACAGCTCTAATTATAAACAGGCATTATCATGGGTGTGAAACCAGAAGTGACAGCAGCAGTGGGCAGCCAGACACACACACACACACACACACACACACACACACAAACAACGTCTGTATGGGCCAGAGTCATCATATGGACAAATCAAAACTGCTCTGGCTCAGTAATGTCTGGCAGATGTTAACGCTTTGTACTTAATGACTCCCTGAAGACCTCACCCAATCAGACAGGACACAGTGATCGGCCGGGGGGGATGTGTGTCTACTGTGTGTGTGTGTGTGTGTGTGTGTGTGTGTGTGTGCGTGTGTGAGGTAGCGTTGTGGGGGAAACGATGATCTTCAAATTCATTCATGTCATTAAACCTGGTCGAACATCTGTAATATTTAAATCTTATGTGTCTCGGTTTAATCGGAGGTTTCAGATAAACCATTTAAAATGTCTGACAGTGTGTGTGTGTGTGTGTGTGTGTGTGTGTGTGTGTGTGTGTGAGTGAGGGAGAGAGAGACATAAAGAGAGAGGGAGAGAGAGAGAGAGGAACCCTTCTGCTACCAGAGAGTAATTTCATGCTTGACTACTGCATATTTCAAACAATAACTACATTTTATTGCACATCACAGCAAAGTTCTGCAAAATAAAATTATCAAACCAAACAAGGCAGGACACCAACACATTTACACATTTACTCCACGATGATTAAACTAATGACGAGCTTGTCTGTTTTGTAGAAAAAAGACGTGTTTTTCTGTTCTTTTGTTTCCCCAAACTAATCCGAGGTGTCATGGTTATATTTTTTGTATTGTGTTTGTTTTGTTATGTCACTTTAATCTCCTTGATCGTGTCATGGTTTTCGGAAGAGATTTTTATTTTTTCTTTCTAAATGGTGATAATGAACATAATAACGACTATTTTCACTAATATTCGCGGTGGTCGGGTCACTTCTTTCTGGTGCCTCACTTTCGTAGGTAAGCTAGCAGGTGGGTCTTTGTCAAGCCCAAAGAAAGAGCGCCAGGGTTTGAAGCCAACTTTCACGGTGGACAAACCGTGTAATTACATCATCACGTGATACGATGAGCACAAAAATACTTTTTCCCCATAAGCTTACATCTGTAAAACGGTGGAACAGTTTTTTTGAGTGTCACAACCCCAACAAAATGACTCGTTTGACTATCATTAGTTTGAGCCATTCAGTCCAATGAAATTTGGAAAGACTAGAAGAGCTGCAAGATTAGATAATATTGCTATTCAAGTTAGCTAAACCGGAGGTAAGACGGCTCGATTGGTGGAAGTCTCTATGGGCTGCACAACACGGAAGATCTGGGTGATTTTACAGCCGGTAAGTGGAGCTGACCACTGTTCAGCTGAATGAACGAGGCTCCAACGCTGTGTCCAGATTTCAATGTAACATCCTTGTTTTTTTGTTGGTACAGTGTTTGAACCCAGTCTATTAGTTAAGGTATCCTTTCCTGACAGGTCTCAGGACAATTCTGGGCCCTGGTTTAAACCTCAGTGTCGCTCTGTTTGCCCTTGTTTTACCCGGGTTTCTATCACTCTCTTTATCAGCGGCGTGCAGTCTCTACATTTATTCCAGTTGCATCATTATTTGAGGATAGCGACGGGGGAAATCAATGACTCTACTTGTTTTGGTTGTGCAATGGCAATGGCAGTTATTCGACCTTTGTCTTTCCAGAATGGTTTAAATT
Source organism: Lagodon rhomboides (assembly GCA_039737535.1). Lineage (NCBI taxonomy): Eukaryota > Metazoa > Chordata > Actinopteri > Spariformes > Sparidae > Lagodon > Lagodon rhomboides. The sequence continues at coordinate 20,978,888 of CM077796.1, read as the reverse complement.
TGGTACGACCGTTAACTTATGGTCAAAAGTTAACTTTTGGTTTTACATGGAACATGAACACCGATCTCCTCAATGAAAGTCCTGGAGCCGCCACTTTCTTGTTCTCTGTACAACATCACCTGACACTGTTCAAGTGTACAGATGTTTTCATCAGAACTTAGCACCCACATGTGAATACTGAACTTTTGCATATGTACTGTACTCAATATAAAAGTCTAAAGTAGTGTTATTAATACATAGATTGAAGTTGCTAGAATCCGAAACACCTCCACAGACGTCTTCTCAAAGGCTCCGATTATCTGATCAGCACAGATTTGCTTGCTGGTGTCCTTTGTTTTTGTGAAGATATGATAAAACACACAGTCCCGCTGTGTAAACAGAAGTGAAAGTAGCTTTGTGCAGCAATCTTTCTCTCTAGCACATCGTGTCATAAAAGCAGCAGTGCTCTGATTTGCTATATTGAGAATGTCAGCAGCAGCAGATGCTGTGCTAATAGCCACTGGATGCTGCACTGGAATCTAGCAGCTGGTAACTATGACACTAACTACCACCAGGGAGAATGGCCAAGCTATCCACAACCCTGTTGCAGTCGAGTTGCAGTACACAACACTTCATCACAGTTCGTCGGGGTAATGCAATAAAAAAAGTTAGATTTTGTGGGTAAAATCAGGGTTTGTCATGGTCTTCAGAGTCCGATTTGGAAGATTTAAGAGTACTCGATGCAACATAACCAGCAAAAAAAACAATTTTACTGGTCACTCAATGACTTCCTGGGTGTAAAATTATCCCTGATCTTCTTTTTTTCTAATTTTCAGCGTTGTAGTCTTCAGTTTATCAGATCCTGTGCCTAAAAGTCTTTTTCAATTTTTTAGTAGTTCTTACAAATACGTGAAAACAGTCTTTGATGTGTAAAATGAGCAGAGTTCCTCTTTAATTTTAGCTAGATCGAACTCTGGATGTGATCTCGATGTGCAGTTCTTAAAATGTATAAATGGGTCTACACAGAGAAACGTTTTCCTCGTTTGCACCAGAACAAGCATGCTTACCCTCCAAAATTCAGAACCACAACTTCATCTGTTGTAAAAGGTACAAAAAACAAGAGGTAAGACTGCCATAGAAAGGAAAAGTTGCCTTCAGCAAATACACTAACACTGTTGCTTTCTAAGGCCCCCCCAAGAGCTGTCACTCACCCCCACCCCACCCTCCACCTTCCTCCGTCTGTCCGTCAAGCAGGAAGAGCGCCTTTCTCCCCCTCCATCTGTTATCATCTCCCCTTCTCTGGGGGGTCGGTGGGGGCCGTCCGCGGGCTGGTCATCCCGTTAGAGGCCTATTAACAGTCCCCGGGCTCTCTGCTGGGGCCTACTGCAGAGAAATCCATATCAATACCTGTCTGTTATGCCTCCCACCGCTAGACACAGCCAGGCTGCCTGCCTGGCACAGACAGCCCTGCATGGGCCTCCTGTCGAGACAGAGAGAGGATGGGGTTTCAATGCGAGTGTGGCACTTGAGTGCGGGCCTCCTGTCAGTCCTCCTGTTGCACTGATGGACCTAAGTAGACAATGCAGAGTTTGAAAAGGCACACTTCCAAGTCCTGTTGGTGTCTTTAATACCATCAGTTGTCTCTTCGGATCACATCTGGCCTGCAGAGTTTACAGCATGCTGCTTCCTCCAACAAGCTGAGAGAAAGGAGGCCACAGAGGTAAAGAGAAAGTAAAGAGAAAGTGGGTGAGGGCAAAGACCTACAGGGAAACAAACTGACGTTCAAGATTCTGTCAAATATGCAGTGATTCACAATGCTCATCCTGGAAATGGCAAATTTCCAATTTAACAAGAATGAAAATCTGGTTTACTGATGTTAAAGATTTGTAATTGTATTGCTTAGACCATTTTGCCATCTCCCTCTATGTAGTTTCGCTTTAGCTATTTCGTTTTGCAGACATCCTGAGACAGACCGAAGCTAATTCTTTAAAACTTTTAATCTGGTTGGTGTCTGCTATGGTCGCCAGAACAAATCTGATGACTAGTCTCGACTTGACAAAATGAAATAAGATTGGAAACTCAACTTGGACTTCCAATGATGTGTGACATCACTTGGACTTGAGCCTTTTGTATTTGAAGATACTTGATATATTCCCCAAACCCTACGAAGATCGTGTGCCACGAAAAATTAATAATTTCACTTCATTCCTGAATCAACAATGTTATCACCATGGGTCCGAGATTAACACTGGAGAATAACTTCCAACTTTGTTCAACAAGTTGGAAGTTAAAGGTGCACAAATAACGGTAAGTTGAGGCTCCGTTGTTAAAATGGCATTACACTTAATGAGGAGCACATAGCGACTTATTTAGGACTTGAAACCTCAAAGTTCAGGACTTGGGACATTTAACTTGTTTCACACCTCATGGTTTTCTCTAGGTCAGCGGAAATCTACGTTTGACCAATGAAATCCTTTCTTTTAGCTGATGTCCAGGTCAGAATGGGAGAAAACCTTATCAGTTTGGTCCCAGCAGCTACGATACAATGAAAATTATAATGTAGCTGATATTAACCTGATTAAATATTATATGCTGGTCACAGAAAGGGGCTTTCGAGGTCCAGGGGGAACTTACTGGGCCTCATTCACCCAACGTGAATTGACAAAGCCCCGCACCTCACTGGTGGAACAACGCTGTTAGAGTTGACCACCCTCAAGGTCCACTTGGTAGATGATGAAGAGCTTCTGATCGTATCACATAATCTTCCTCGGCACAGTCCATTTTTTCTGAACACCGTCTCTCACGCACGTCGACTTCAGGTTCGGTTCATATGACCCTCTACAACTCCACAACAATGAGGTAAACTCCATCTACTGATGAAGAACATGTGATATGATCGAAAGCTCCAGAACAGCAACTAAAAATAGCAACCCTGGTCCTATTTAGTTTATTCCACAATTATATTAGTTTTTTTCTTTTCTTCAAATTAAAGTAACTCTAATTGTTTATAACAGCACATTGGACACGACATAAAATTCACTACCAATCACAAGCCTCCAACCCCAATCAGACCAATCGGAGCCTTTCTTCCATCTAATCCGTCATATCAGTAGGAAGTTTAAAACAAACATGTCGTGTGCGTCCATCTGTCTTGATGTTAGCAGAGAATAGAGGTCTGTTTCCTCATTAGCAGCTTATTAACAGCCCCGGCCCAGCAGAGAGCACTCTCCCTGGAGGACAGGAGCTCGGGGGGAGGGCATTCGGATGGCAGGGAGGGCTTTGTTTCTGGGTCTGGCCTCCCCTGTCCCGGCCTGCCCAGGGGAGGCTGTGTTATGCATGGAGAGGATAAGGAGAGCCAGAGGAGAGGGACGGAGAGAGGAGGAGAAGGAAGGATGGAGATGGAGAGGGAGAGTTGAGCTGGAGGTCATCCATCAAACCTGCTGTCAATTTTCCCACCTCCTGCGGAGACACACAGAAGGGAAGAGATGCATTAAACACTGTCGGTACAAATCAGACCTAAATAAACTAGCCGTATTATAATTTAAAGAAATAAGTATAAATAGTGATGCTGTTTGTTTTGACTGCTCTGCTTAAAGAAAAAAGAAATAGTTCATCACTGTTCTCCAGGAGGCACACATTTCTTGACTCACAGGGTCAGTGCTTGAATTGTAGCGGCACCATTTTTAATGTTAGCATAACTAGCTTCCACTTTATGAGTGGTGGCTAGTTAGCCTAGCTCAGTAACTTCCACTTTCTGAGTGAATTAAAAACATAAGGTGTTATTTTTCAACATTCAGCCTCTAAATATGTATATATTTCTTCTCCCCCCACCACCGCGTTCAGGTTACAACGCCGCTGCTGTCCGAATCATCTGCCCCCTCGAGTGGTTGCCAGTTTGATTTCCAACGTAAAAATGTTATCAGTAAGACCTTCAGTACAACAAGGGGTTGTTCGAAATGATTAATGCTGTAGGGGACGTATATCAAGACCCACCAAATTTATACATTAAAATCTGTTAACAGGTGTTGTATAAAACCCTTTTTTGGCTCCTCATCTTTGAGGTTACATTAGCTTCTATTAGTGTAACTTACCTCAATCATCAGCTGAGCATTGAAGCAAGGAGGAAGAATTTTTGAGTCCAACGATGTTCTTGACAGCGTTGCGCGAGTTAAATTAGTGTAAAACTTATTGGATTAACGTTTGCGTCTACAGGGTTATGACATGGACCAGCTGGTCGCACACCGTGCAGCCTTAAAGTATGTCTCCTAGCAACACCAGCACTCAAATGTCAATTTTGAAAATCATGCACAAAAGCGGCGGTATCAACATATCCGCAGGAAAATCGAAATTTCAGTTTGCCTTTAAAGGTGTACTTTGGAAAATATGTTGAGTATAAGTTTGAAAGTGGCTCCATAACATATAGGGAACTGCTGCTCTTTGCTAGCTATCCTCAGCTGTGGCTAGCCTCCGTTAGCTAATTAGCTCATGGCTTAGTTAGCCATGGAGCCTGGACCGGGTCCTCCAAGACAGCAGCACCAGAGAGTCGGACGGCGCACAGAGCCAGAAATTTCTCACGTCTTGCTCTGTGAATTGAGGATTTATTTCGATCAAACCAGAGGTGACAAAGACAAACCGAGCCTGTTTTGGTGAGTTTTATTAATCTATGTCGAGTTTGAATTAACTGTGTTTAAGATGAGTTAAGAGGCAGTAATGCTCCTCCTAGTTTGGTAAAAGAAAGACATTTTAAGTCAGAATTCAGTTGTGTGTGTGTATTTTATTCATTAATGACGCTAAAAGCTGGCATATTAGCCAACACTACAGGAGCCTGCAACACAGCACACAGACATCTTTGTCTGTTGTTTCTTCACACTCTGTTGATAAAGTTTTGACTATTTAAAACTAAAATTCTGGCCACATCTTACACATGACTCCTTTAAGGATTAAATACTTTTGTTCTCATGTCCTTTTTCCCTCTTGGACCACCCGAATAGCTGTGACGCCACTTTTTCCAAGAGAATGAATCACTTCTCTGAGCCGCTATTTGTCCCCAGATTTGAATAACACATCTGTTCATTGTGTGTTTGTGCCAGCACAGACATGTGTTGACCTCGCAACCAGAGCTGGACCCCGCAGGTCTCACGGTATTCGTTGGGTTTGTACTGGCGATCATGAAAACAGCGCTCGGGTCTCTGTTGATCACACCCAAGCAGCGCCCATCTGTTCAGTGTACAATATGTACGTGTAAGACACCAATGAATACATACAGTACGACAATAGACACATAGAAAAAAGCACACACGAGGCCATATGCTCGTACACGTACACATAAACATATTCTTACACACACGCGGCAGCCAGCCTCCTGAGATGCACGCATTTTAACAAGGAAAACACCTTCTCCCACTGGTTAAGCGTCTAATTATGCAGTCGTCCTCGTATTTACAGTACTGTGGAAGTGAAAGGCAGATGACACAAGCTGGCAGCACCTCACAATGCTTTACCAGGCTCTGTAAGGCAGCTGGTTAGCAGAGGGCTCGAGTAGGAGGAGGGAGCCGGCGACAGCTGTTGGAATCGATGCGAGTAGTTAAACAAAAGTCATTCAGAGGCTCAGCGTTTGGAGTAATCACCTGAAGCTTTATATTCCTGCAACAGAACAAGATGAAGATGAGATGCGTGGGAGTGAAAAGATGGCATAAAAAAAAAAAAGTTTCTAAAACACACGTCCAAATCAAACAAATGAAAAACATTCTTCAGGATCGAGATGCATTTTCTGATTTCACGTAGGACGACATACCTGCTCAAGATTATTTAGGAATATTGGAATATTTTAGTGTTTCATTTGATCGTTTATTCATCTGACATATCTCAACTTTGTTTTGTGTTTTTATGTTTTGGGTCCCCAAAAATTATGCAACACATTTCAATTGACTTTTATTGGATATGCACGCACACGCATCCATGCATCCATGCATCCATGTCCTAATGTCCCTAACTAATGTTGAGAAGCATACTCTACTGTTGAAAAATGAATTCATAAATGGTTTGACACAACTTTGGTTTGATTCAGTCCTTAAACGGACTTGGTTAGCCTCTAGGTGAGATCAGGTTGTGAGAGCATGACCGATATTCTTGGGATGTTTCTGGGACTGATGCTGATACAAATATTAGGGAGTAAAGAATCCCTAGATCTATATATTGGCAGATGCTTTTGCTTTGCTATTTCCTGTTTTATTTTTGTAGTTACATCCTCTCGTGTCCCGTTGTCACTTTCCACTTCCTGCTCACTTTTGTTCCCAGTGTTCTGTTTCCCTCCTGTGTTCCCGGTGCTCCTCCCCAGCCTGATTTCACCCCACACCTGTCTCACATCAGCCTGTTCCCAGTGTCTCTCCACCTGCACCTCGCCCCCTTGTGTCTAAGCCTGTGTTGTTCCCTCGCTCATCTTTCGTCTTTTGTCATCCTCACGCCAGGCCTGTTTTCGTCCACGTGTCCTCTGCGCTCCGGTGCCTGTTCCCTGGTTCTCGTGTGTTCCCTGTGTTCCTTATTTGTTCCTGTGATTCTCTGGTGCATCTTTAGTTGTTGTATTTCTTTAATATCTTCCTTCTTCAGATGACAATCTTCTTTGTGCTGTGCTAATGAGTCCGAAAACCCGTCAAATAAGTCAACATTGTTGCACCTCCGATTCCTGTGTCTCGAAGTCGATGGATTTAAATTAAAAATAAAAATGTTTTCTGGCTAAATGCCTGAAATAAGGTCTTAACACAAGCAAAAGAGATTTTCATGTTTTGTTCAACGACATAAAATACACTACTCAAAATTACTCAGGGATACTGTGAAATGGGTGCATATATTCATGTGCACGTATATCCAATAAAAGTCAAATGAAATGTCTCGCATTATTTTTAGGGACCAAAAATATTCACAAATCACACAATAAAAAATCATTTACATCATTTATATCACAGAATAAACAATCACGTGAAACACTAAAATATCCCAAACTAAATTTGAGTAGCGTTTGTTGGTAAATACACCAGACGGTTGCTAACAAGTGGCTAAATGAGACGACAGAGGTTTGTGTTCATCATCACACTGAACACGGACACTCATCTACCGTACTCATCTGTCTTTACAGGCGGGCTTTAGCTGCAAACTATTCCAACTTTACCTTTCCAACTTGTAGATTTATATCATAGTGTGTTTACTATAGCGCAGCAAGAAGCTCAGTGTGGGTGATGTTGAACTCATACGACCACCTTGCTGTTTGTTTACAGCCCGACGTTAGCTTTTAACTTCTGGCGACGTCATTCACGCTTTACGTGTTCGCCTGTGAGGATTATCTAGCAGAACAAAACATGTTAGTATCATAAGCTTGTGTTTGCCACAGCGTTTATCTTCTGTAATAACCAAAAGTTCTGAAATCTCATAGACTCCCAGGGAACGTGATGCTAACTTCCAGGTTAGCCTACAAAAATATGTCATCCCTGCTGACTCCATCTTGAGTAAATAAGGCTTTTACTTTATTCCAGCTTTCCTTTTTGTTCCTACTGTCCGCTGGTTCTCCATCCCTGCTACTATTCCACTCTCCTCCTCCTCCTCCCCCACTCTTCTACAGGCCTCTCTTCCCTTCCCAGCCTGCTTTGCGGGTCCGGAGGCGCCAGCCGCACCCTGTCCCGTGCAGTCTCCTGCCGTCCCGCTGAAGACCGTGAAATCGGCATGATTAATAATTATAATTATTGGCAAACGTGCCAGCTGCTCTGTGGCAATGGGCACCTCTGATTTATGGTTCTGTAAACGCAAACAGTCATTGTCCATATTCAGAGAAGAAAGGAGGGAAGGCAGGAGGGGAGACGGAGGCAGACGGGGAGTTTTGGACGCCTGCCCTCAAAATATGATTTTATCTTCGGAAGTCAGCGGCCCTGTCCTGCAGGCATTGTCCTCAGTCCCTCCCTCCTTGCTTCCAACCATTCGTCTCTTGTTCTGCTCATGCTCCTCACCTAGTCTGTGCTCCATGGAGCATTGCTTTTTGATCTCAGTGGGCTTCAAAGGAGTCTGGGGCCACAGGGTTTCAAGCATTGTGCGCGCAGACTGCCCGCTTTATGAACAGCCTATCGTTAGCATTGTATTACCGCGGTCTTCGTCCTTAGTGTTGAGGTGTGTGTCCACAAAGCTGCACGCAGGACAATTAATGATTCAGAAGAAAAGTAAAACTAGCTCTCTGTTCAAGATAAATCATCCATTATCTGGGCATAATCGGACGTTTTCTGATCTGATAATGAACTGGAGTACAACCAAGAGTCTGTCACACCGGCGTCTTTATTTGTGCTACCTGTGTGTGAGAGTGTGTGTTTGTGTTGGTGTGCTCTGACTGATGGAGCTGCACAGTCTGTTCATCAGGCTCTGGGGGTCTGCTGATGTGTCTATCACTGACAGAACGAGACTATGGATTACCTCGCTCATTAATCACCATCAACGTGGCAGCTCGCGCACACACTCGCGTAGACTCGCGTATCGCTGCGCTGGCGCAAGCTCACACAAGTACGCCTTCGCGCAGACACACACTCGCGCATTAATCTCTCCACACACAGACAGAGTAGTTGTGACAGCTACTGGCCACCAACCTGTCCGCAGCCTAATCTCATTAGGGTCCTTCTGGCATCTGGGCCTGTTCTGCTGAGGGATGCTCCATGATGGAGTGAAGAAGACAAGGCGTTCAAGCGTATAATAGATGTCTAAATCATCTGGCCTCAGCCAGCGGGTCCTCTCGCGCTTTCATGTGACGCTCCTGAAGTAAGCAGGGGAAACCATCAGGAGCACGTGAGATAAAGGGAGACGGAAATGAAAACGGAAACCAGGAATCTGATCTTAAAATTTAAAGTTTAAACCCAAGTTTGTTCAAACGAGGCAGCGACCGCTTGGCAACAGAAATAGAGAACGTGTAACCGTGCTTGGCGGAGTCGCAGTGACACTCATCACACCTGTCTGCCACTCTCCAGTCTGCTGCAGGCCTGGCCTGTCCTGTCTGGTCCTGGAGTGCAGTGTTGTACCTGTCAGTGTTGTGCAGATGGGCTCCAGCTCCCCCAGGTACCTGGGCTAAATACCCGTCATTAATCACCACATAAAGCCTCCCCAGCGGGAGATGCCCCAGGTTAGACCGCATCAAGAAATAAATTGGCTGAAAAATGGCTCTGGACGAAAGCTCCATCCCCTGAGAGGAGAGGAGAGAGGACAGGAGAGGGGAATCTGAAAGCAGCCTTCTCAAGCCCGCTAAGTGATCTGTCAGCGAGTTAAGCGACATCATCATTCACGCGGCCCCGACCGTGTTCCCGCGGTGCTGACAATCTCGGCTGTTTGCTTTCAGATTTGCACACATTCATCTTCTTTATTTGCCAAAGTGGCTACGCTGAGACGGAAAGGCTGAGCTTTAACACTTCGAGTGCGGCGGCCTTCAGGTCCGTCAGGCTTTGAATAAACGCTCCTTCAAGAAGGGAAGATAACACGAAAGCGTCAAGAGAGGAAACACAGACGGGGAAAAGACGAAGACGGATGGGGAATAGTAATGGGACAGGAAGTTCCAAACTCAGTGGTAATTATTGGATTCTTTGCATCGTCAGCTTTCTTTATTTTGGGCACACATGGACAACACAGGAACTGTTATTTTTTGACTTCGGACACCAAGCTTTCTAGAATAATCCATATCAATCTTCCTGTGACCCACCTTGAGGGTCATGACCCAATCTTAGAACAACATTGCTTTAGGCGTCACACTGATTTAGGGGCCAATAACATCAGAAAAGCTAAATTGCGACAGTGCCCTCTGTGATCGGTGTCCTATCAGCAGAAGAGAGACCTGTCTTCTTCCCTCAGCAGTTAATCAATCAATCAATCAAAATGTATCCCACGCACATTTTTACAGTGGAGATGCAATAAAATGTGCACGTAAAAAAAAAGAGGGCCTACAATCAAGAGCGTAAAGAAAAAGATAAGTTACGAAAACCATGAAAATAGAAGATAAAAGTAGATAAAAGCTTAGATAAGGTCAAGGACGTGTTGTAGTCCAGTGGCTCAGACCTGTCCACCTCCGAGGAACGTGTCTGTCCGGTCCTATGATTAATGACCACAGGGATTCCCCTGGTCAGCCGCTGCACCTCTGCTCTATCGACACTGCTCCACCCTTCGCCGCGCCGTCCTGCAGCACCTCAGGGCCTCACAGAGACTTCAGTCTGCACTCGACGGCTCTCACCAGACATCCTAAAAATTAGACATGTGCTGACACAGCGAGCGTTAGAGCTAAGATGATTACGTATGTAGCGATAACCGCTAATTCTGCTCTCTGCTGATTTAAAACACGTCTCTCTGTCAGTGAGGGAACGTAGACTAGTCGTAGTCTACTTAAAGGGTAACACTTTTGATAATCTAAATGCCTCCCGTGATGTCACTCAGTGGCTAAATTGCATTGTGGGTAATGTAGTGACCAGGTTTTAAATACAGATGATTAAAATCAGTACAGAGGAATCAGAGAGATCACCTGTCATATTCCAAACACTCTTCTTCCTTTTCAAAACGTGGTGCCTGCATTACCCACAATGCAACTTACCCACTGAGTGACATCACTGGAGGAAATGTATCCGATTACATGCAGCTTCCTCATGAGCCACACAAGGCTTTGAACTATTCGTAGCCTACCTTGCGTGAAATGTCCATTTCATTGCGCCGCAGTTAATCGGACTGTTTTAGTTATTTTGCCTATTTAAATTTGGAAAACATCTGGGAGGACCACGGCAATGAATCAGAGGATTTTTTAATTTTTCAAAGTCGACTATCTCAAATTCTGCTGCAAATTACGCCTCGTTATCTCCACAAAATCTTTACAACTAGTTGATTTGAATTAGAAACAGGACATTTTCTCACTCTACAACAAAATAAGGTTTAAGGACAGGAAGGTCTTTATAAAATTGTGTTGGTTTTTTTTTTTCACGTGAAATGATCCCAACAACAAAGAGCTGATAAGTCTTCTTATTTTACTAAAGGAAGATCCTAAATTCAGGACTTGAACTTAGTATTTTTCAAATTGTAGCATCACTACTTCTACTTAAGTAAAGCATCTGAGTACTTTGGGGCAGCAGTAGCTCAGTTTATAGGGACTCGACTATTTTATTAACAATTACAATAAATACAAGAAGGAGCGAACAACACGTTTAGCATTCACTCCTTGTCGTTTTTAATGGAATTGTTTATAAAATAGCGTCAATCGTATACTGATTTTTCTGGTCCGCTGCGGTTTGGACTTCATTCTCTGAACGTTTCGGAGGCGTATTTGTTCGTATCAGTTAATGTAAACTCCACATTAATATAAATGTAGCAGCGAAAAATCACCGCACAACTAAATGGAAATGGAAAGCACGACTCCCCGAAGCTGTTGCAGCGTCTGAACGAGAGATAACCGCAGAGATCGCGGCAACTCACACGAGCAGAAAAATCCCACCATAATTCAGTGCCGGCGTTGGGCTGAAACGTGGCCTTTACCTCGACGCCTCTGCACATCTTGTCTCCAACACAACACAACACACACTTAAAAGGCGTAGCAGAGGACCACAGGCCATTATGTATTTTAAAAAGAGGGGCATGGTGAGCGGCCAGGTTATGCTCCTCTATTCTTCTTATTCTTCCCTCACCAGAGCGGTCGGTGTCAGTAGGAGATGGCGGGACAATGGAGGTGTTCTCTCTGATCTCAGTGCTCCTATTGTGGCTCGTCATATTATTGATGTTCATCTCTGAGAAAAGCCACGGCCTCTGCCTCGCCGCTTCTGCGTCGCTCTGTCATTTTGTCTCTGCTGGACTTTCTCTCTTCTCTCTGTCCTACTTCACCTCCACGCGGCTCGGACATCTCTGCGCCGTATTGAGCACAGAGCCCCGAAAACTGAAGTCGTTATCATGGATAAGGAAAAAGGAAGGAAGGATAAGGAAAACGATGCACCAGACCTATTAGAGTCTCTGATAGCTACAATATGTGATGCTGCAGAGATGCAAAATGACCTCTAAATCCCTTCCCAACATGCTTTTACTTTCATTCCCAAAGTCTTTGTACTCCTGCAATTGTGCAAAAACGGCAACACTGTGAAGGTATGTTGCCCACTCTCCTTTCAGAACGCACACAGATGAGAAAAGTAGCTGTCGCTCATTTATCAGCGGTGCCGTGGGCTGCCCATTCCTTGCTGTGCCGTGTTTGGGGTCAGGCTTCCTTCACTGTGGACTCAGAGTAATTATTAACCTACTGGGATTGTCCCGCAGTCCTGCGGTCATCTGGGACTGCTGAGTGTCAATCGGGAAAGGTCATGACAAGGCGACACAGCGATGAAGAAGGAGCGGAGACAGTGAAAATAGACCGAGTGATGAAGCCCGACTGGAAAATTGGACCACTTTCCTAACAAGAGGCGTGGATCATGGATTACACACTTCTTCTCTCTGTGCAAACATTTAAAGGAAAAGTCTGGTTATGTGTTTTTTTCTTACTGTCAACAAATCTCATGAGAAGAGTCAGAAATGAACTTTTTTCTACAAACAAGAAGAAACGGATATTGCTTGTTCTTCTGCAGTAATACAATACTTAGTAACACGCTTGAGTAGTGTGATTACTTTTTCCAAAAAGAAACAGTTGCAGTAATTACACCAGAGTTACTAATCCCAGTAAAGCCCCATTACTCAACAGTAGGGCTGGGAATCGACAAGATTTTACGCATACCAATGCCTTTGTCGACTCTGCTGATTGGTCCCTTTGTTGATTCTCGTATTGATCCCTGATCAGTTTTCTGTGTTGTTAAAAAGTAGCGCTACACCAAGCTACCCAAACTGTGTAATTACATCGTAAAGTGACGCACTGCGGCCCCAAAAGACTTTTTCCCATAAGCTAAAATTGTGAAAGAAGCGTCACAACACCCGTGAACTGACTTGTTTCACTGTTGTAGCTGGAGCCATTCGGTCCAATAAAAGTGTCAATGTCTAGAAGAGCCGCACGATTCAATTATTTTATCCCCATTCAGGTTAGCCGGGTGCTAAACCAGAAGGCAGCCCGCGTGATGCGGAAGATCTTGGTATTTTTTCATAGCCACTATTATCTCGTGTTTTTTTTTGTTTTGTTTTTTTGAAAATAATTAAAGATATCATCTGTAGATTAATTGATGAGGAACATAATCATTTGTTGCAGCCCTAAGGGCACCTTAATAGTAAAAATCACCTATTTTTCTGTGCTCCAGAATTAATGAATTCATTATCACTTTATTGTTTCCTTAATAACACTGCTAAATATTCAGCTTTACTTTACCAACAGAGTTTTAAACATTATTTTGCCTATAACCCTTCCTACCAAAACTAAACACAAGAAAAATGACAGAATCAGTGACATAGCTGCTGCTTCCCTCCCCTCACACTGCTAGACCCCCAGTGTGTGATATAACCTGGGAAAAAGTGCTTTTATTTATCATGGGAAGAGTCGGACATGGACGTTCTCTACATAAAACCACCTCAAACTGAAGGTAATTTATACCGCTGCTGTGGCATTGTGGCCTACAGAGCCTTTGTGAGGCAGCGCACAACACGTCTTCTAAAGATGTTTGGGTTTTGTGGGGAATAAATCGTGCGGTTCGTCTGCGACCCGCCTCTATATCATATTCGGCTAGCTTGTCGGTGCCACTGGGGTGGTGAATGGGCCGCCAGAGGCCCAGCCACTGGCGGGTGGTCTGACACAGAAAGGTTAAATATGGTTCAGCCACGGACGCTCTCAAAGGGCCTCGCTGTTAAAAAAATAAGTTATGTGGGCTGTATGTCTTCACGCAGTCAGGAAATTGACAATACTGGCGCAGTGAGGCACAAGGCTGTCCCAGGGCTGAACTTCATGCTTGACCGTCCAATTGAAAAAAAGAGTTTCCGGCGGATTTATTGGCGGCTCATCAAAGCCCCGGCTAGACGAGAGGTGTAAAGTCAACACAATGAACGTGCGTATATATTGGTGATATTCCTCAAACCTCTTTGTACTCAGAACTATGAAACAAACTTGAACTCTTCGGAGAGGAAAAATGAAAGAAAATGCAGGAAAATAAATGGCTGAAACATTAGTACAAGCATCATCTGGTGCATTAAATACTAGTCAGGACAATGGACTGTTGATCTATTGTACCACTTGTAATCGATCATTTATTTCTGCTTTTGTAGCAGTGTGTCAGTCCAGTTTACAGAAAAGGATATTTTCACACCTCCACCACCCTCATCAGCAGGCAATTAACTTTTAATTTACCACAATTGTTATTTTAGAAACTCTCTTTTCTTTCTCTAACTATTCTAATCCTATGACTTGAGCTAATAAATTAAAATAACACAAATATAATAGTCCAGTGAAAGAGAACCAAGTCTGTACGGCACAAAAGTAATTCCACTGAAAAGTGACCCCAATGTTGGACCGTCTATGATCCACATATGTCCTTATAGGATGTAAATTTACTCAACTTATGTGAGTATTTCAATTTCCTTCTACTTTACAGTATACTTCCACTTTATCCTTATTTACCAGTTATTTTGCAGATTGCAGGCTGCATCAGAGCCAAAGAAGCACATTTTTACATTCATTTATTTTTATATTCATCCCCGTTCACTTCCATTTTATAGAGTTACAAAGTGGGAGGAGTTATTTTGGGTTCCCCTCGTTCCAAGAGTCACATTGATTTCTCCTAAAAAAATGTGATCCGACAGCGATTCACAGCTGGATCAGCCTGAAGTTGAAGGTTGCGTACGTAGAAGGGTCGGAGGAGGCATTCGCTAAGGATTCAGGTGTTGGGGAAAATGAAAACAAACTTAAACACAAGAGAGGAGGCCGTTTTCGAATCACTATCTCTGTGACCCTGAGCTCATGTTGAGGTCGACTCTCTAAGAGGCGGTTACTCTTTGATCTCCCAGGTGCAGCTGAGAGGCAGGTCGCTCATCCTGTCCCCGAACACTTGGTCAAAATGTTCGTTCTGGGCAACTGTGAAGAAGTTCTTCCAGTCACCTGCTTTACCTGTTCGGACATAGAAAGAAAGTCAGAAATGTGCTGAAATCTGTGCTGAGGTACAGAGGTGACGTCAGCGTGGAGACCAACCTTTGCGCATGGTTTCCGTCTTGTAGCGGCCGACTTCAACTAAGTCCTTGTAGTTTGCTTTAGGGTTGGTCTTCATGTTTTTGAAGGTGGACATCTCCACAACACGATCAATGGCTTCATCCGTCAAGTCTTTTCCCAGAAAAGCACAAAGCTTCACCACTTCCCCTCTGAGGTCCTGTCAACCACAGATGTTGATTCATGTTTAAATATGGCTTTGTTTGCCGAATTTATAAAATGATGTTAAAGGTTCATTCTACAGAAACGTCCACTTATGAAGGGCAAAGATGTCTGAAAATATACTTTTCTAACATTGAAAGGTGCCGCTTTTGGGATTGTAGAGTTTGGAAGGAAACTAAAATTGCTCCTTAAGACTGAGAGCGCATTATTCCATAACTCATTGACTCCACGAATACACATAAGGAGAATAACGCCGGTGACAATATTCAAGAAAAAATATTTTTAACATGCTGTCAGTCATGTAAAACTCACTAAATCATGTAATTCAGTCCATTCGTAATCTACTCCCCCCCCCCCACCACTACTGTCAGGATTCGATGTTTTTGTCTTGTCAAGTTTGATGTTTTTAGTTCCTTCCTGTTTGTCTGTGTCACGTCATTGTCAAGAAGGGATGGTATGTGTCAGGTGGGGTCCTTCAGCCACGCATACCATCCCTTTCTGACAATGACGTGACACAGACAGAGCAAAAACCAAGACTTAAATACATGACACAAATGAGGGAACAAGATACAGGTGAGACACAAGAGGGCAGGTGCACATAATCAAAACAGAACAGGGAAGACGAGACATGAGACACAAGACTACAAAATAAAACAGGAAGTGGCAAGAACTAAAAACATTAAACTTGACAACTAAAGCTAAAACTAAAAGCTTCATATGAAATCTTGAGTTAATGTGAACATTTCTCATCACTGAAAAGAGTCATTTCTTCACAGTTCTTCAGGAAACACGTCAAAGGGATGAGTTGTATGTTTTATAGATTTTGCATTTTACTTTTTCAGTGTAATTTCTACCACATGTTTGATAGTTGTATATACATTATTGCATTTTAAATGGTAGAAAAACATTGTTTGAACTCTGTTGTGCTTTGAATGTTAAACAATTCATCAAATTGATGGCTCATGAAGCAGTAATTGTACAAATAACCTGTTATTTTATATTTTTTAAAAAATCTAACATCTGCATCTTAATCATAAATTCTTGTCATGTTCAAATGTCCTATTTACTTTTAACAGAAAAAGTAGATATCCGACCTTCAACATCTGCTCATACTGCACGAAATGGACGTCCAGGTCGTCTCGTGCCGCGCAATATTCTCTCACATGTTCAAACCACGATCCCATGTAAACTGTTGAAGCAAAAATGTGAGTGTCAGTGATAAATACGACTGCACAAGGTGAGCGAGAGGTTTTGCGTATTTGTCCTACAAAAAGATGAAGGAAATCAGCTTTGAATAGACAAATAAAAATCAGACAATTCACGTACAAATGCAAAAAAAAAAAAAAAAACATAGGTGTGATCGAGCTACGCTGTTACCTACCATCACCATCCAGGAACTGCTGATAGAAATCCTTAAAGCTCTCAGGTGTTTCCAGCATGACCCAGCTATGGGCAAAGTGATAAAGGGACACCAGGATGTCTTTGGGGTTCCTCCAAACATATACAACCTAAAGGAATAATATGTGCATATGTCCAATTACAGTGTTGTTTTAACAGCTCAAGAAAGGCTCATTTTTTGCGCATTGAGGTCACAGCTGGATGTTCGACTCAAGGCTGGAATAATAGAAAAGTGATACCTTGACTCGCTTCTCTTTCACTTGGACGGGCAACATGTCAGGGGGGAGATGTGAGCCAAAGATTCGAGGATCAGGCCTTTCTCGGAAAGGGTCGTCTAGCACTCTCTCCTCCAGCCAAGGAACTTGAACCCTGTTGGTGGCATCTCCGCCCCAGGCAGGTAGTGCAGCTTCCATGATCTGGACCAGGATCTGCTGCATCCACGCTGTTCCTACAAATGAAAAAAAATATCCAAGGTGAAATTTATTTCATAAAACAAAATTCAGTGATTTAACAATGAAACATCTCAACAGAAAAGCTGAGTAACAAGGACAGTGGGTGTGTTTACAAGGTTATATTTGCTGAACATCTAGAGACTAACTGTAGCGCTGATGCCTCGCTAAACTATTAACAATCACACGTTAATCTTTGTTGTGCCTCACAGAAAACGATGCAAGCGCCTGACCTGACTTGGGGTAAGTGATGAGGAAGATATCAGTAGGACGGAGCTCAAACTCTAGGAGGGCGTCCAAGTCCTTTGGTCGCATTATGTCCTTTGTCAGAAAATTTCTCCTTCTGTGCCTGAACAGGTAAGGGCTGACGTAGTCCAGAGAATCCATGGATGCTAAAATGAGAGCAGATTCTTGAAAGTGTTCTTAGTCCGAGCAGTCGTTCTGCCTCACTGCTGTCAGTTAGACAAAGTGACTGAGTACAGTCTAATATATTTGATTTAAAACCTGGGAAACAAGTTGCACTTGTTTGCTTGACTCATTGCTTTCACTCTGTTGCATTGGGATTCATGCTACTTTTATTTATTTAAGCCTTAATTCATAGGGTTGCACCGATACCATTTTTTACAAACCAAGAACGAATTCGAGTATTTTCATCTGTGTTCTTGCCGATACCGAGTACCGAGACCGATATTTCTACCATAAAAATAACTATTAGGTTACAGATGCACTGAATTGGAAGACAGGATTTATTTTCTTCTCTGCTTGTTACAACAAACGAAATAAATGAAATAAAAATAAATAGAAATAATCATTATTTTCCGCGTCAACAAAAAGCCTCCACATTGGCACTGTCTTCACATTTGACAAGATGAAACCAAAATATCAATGAAATTTGATTAATTAAACAATGAAACTTATTACACAGTTAACACAGTCAACTTAATATCTCACTTAAACTATTTGCACAGTCTGCACATCTAATCAAATAAAGAAAGAACATTTCGACAATATTTTTTGTCAAAGTTTCAGCTGCTGTACTTGTGCACTCCTGGACAACCCCTCCATTAGTAAATGGCTTTTTGTATCGACCAAAAAACCCAAGCGGCTCGGGGAGAACGTTCATCGGCTCTTGGAGACGACACGTGTAGTTACATTTCTCTGTCTCCGACTCACTCGTGTCTCTGTCTTCTCTCCCTGTATCGCTCACTCGTCTTTCCGTCTCGCTTCTCGCCTCTTTCGTCCGTCTGCATTCAGAGTTGCAATGTTTATCGCCTGGAATGCACAGATTTGATTGGCTGAGTGGCATCTTATGGCTTAACGCGAATGCAATTGGTCAGTGGATTTCCTGATCCGCTAAAGTCTAAAAAGGTGGCGCTGGTCAAAATAGAAGCGCCCCATCAAAATTTAAAATACTTCAATAATTCATCGCAGTATTGGCTCGGTACCTGATGCCAGTATCGGTATCGGTGCATCCCTATTAATTTACATTCTGTTAAAAAGCAGGTTGCTTAAGGGGGTGTAGGGATGGTGTATTTTTGTAGGATAACCAGGAAGTTAGCATCGCCCTGGTTCCCTCGACAAAAAGGTTATTGCCGAAAATAATCTCAGCGGCAAACACATGACACCTACACGTTTCATTCAGCGACATAATCTTCACAGATGAACACCGCTTTTGTGATTTTCAAAGTGTAAGTTAAGTTAAAAGCTAACGTTGGGCGGTGTTCGGTGTCTCATTTAGCCACTTGTCTGTAACCGCTTTATTATTAAATTGTGGGACATTTAATGATGTATTTTATGTCGTAGAACAAAACTTGTAAATATCTTAAGCCTGTGATAACCACAGACATTATTTCAGGCATTTATCAGGAAAACTGTTTAAAAAAAACTCAGACTTTGAGAAGAGGGAGCCAAAAGTGCAAAAAAAAATGCAACCTACACCACTCTATTGGAAGTAAATATTTGGGGAGCGATCCGCCCACTCCTAAGAGAAAACACCTGCAGCGTGTTGTCTTCCTAACGGCTCTGTTGATTGTCGGCTCCCCACTCCCAAGCCCGAGGTACATCCACTCCAGCCGTTCACCACCCTCCCATCAGGCAGGCTGGGTTAGGGTTGACTGACAGCTTTATCCCCCGAGCTACGGACAGACTTCAGACAGAACCCATGACACTTCCTCACCTCAATTTTTCATTTACACTTCGTAAATCGTATAAGTGGGGTTCGTCTGTAAAGATTATTTTGATGAATAAAATGTACAAGTATCAAAAACTTGTGTTTGCCACAGAGCTTCTTTTCTGCAATGACCCAAAATCCCCCAGGCCTTTTGACGGGGGAACCGGGGCGATGCTAACTTTGTTAACGTCTCAGTGTTTTTTCATCCGTCACTTAGTTAAAATACTCTCTTCTCTTTTCACAGTTTGCTTTGGATCTATTGTTAATAGTTTTGCGTTTTTTTTTTAATCTAGTGTTTTTAAACATTTTTGATCCTTTAGATAGATGTCAGCTAGCCAAACGCTAACATCAGGTCGCTACGGCTCTATTTCACGCTCCACTCGAAAGTAACCAGTAAAGCTCCGACCTCATCGCTGGAGAGATAACAAATAATGTCCCATAGAGAAACCAAAGTCACATCTCTTCTGGTTTGCTCCATGGGACCTTATCTCAGAAAAACTTTGTACTGGTAGTGAACAGAGAGAGACAAATCATTATAGATTTATGATAAATGTGTAGGTTGTATGGGTTGTTTGCCTCTGACTTGACAGTGTAAAAGTTTTGTTTTGATATTTCCCAGAGCGGAAAGAGTTGAGAGGTGGAGTGGGGGGGCGGGGGCTCTGAGAAGCAGTGACCAGGATGGGAAGGAGCTTCAAAGCTCGGGGGAAGAGGTCCCTGGCCCCCCACTGCAGCCTTGTTCACATGAGAATCAATCTGGTGCCAGTGTTTGATGTGAACCGCAGATAAAAGAAAGGAAACAAAGAGTGACAGCGGGGAGATATGGAAAGATGGGGCACAAACAGACCGAGAGATTAATGGGTGAGGCAGATAAAAAATGTAGAGGTATGAAGAAGTGCCAGAGGGCCACATTCGATAAAGACGGACAGTGATAAGGCAGGGAAGAGACTTGAAGGCAAACAAAAAATCCACCCAACTTATAGAAACATGTAAGCAGGAGGTCAGAGTGGAAGTCAGACATCTGCGTCACCATTAATTTATTTTACGGGGAAAAAAACAGCCACAACATCGCTGGTTTCCGGTGGATTTACTGACGGCTCGTCAAAGCCTCGGCTAAACGAGAGGAGGTTTGTTCGACCTCGCAGGTGCAGTTTCTCGACTTGCTCTTGAACCCTTTGTCAAATTGTTCATTCTGGGCCACCGTGAAGAAATTCCTCCAGTCACCTGTTATACGGACATTAGTGTCGACACAAACCTTTGTTTCCTTTTTGCAGCGGCTGGTTCCAGTCCAGTCCTCGCAGTTTGCTTTGAGGCTGGTCCTCGTGTTTTTGAACACGATCGACGGCTTTCACCTGTCAAGTCTTTGCTCAGGAAACCACAAATGTTCACAGTGCCCCCTCTGAAGTCCCGTCACCCCCAGATGTTGATTCATATTTTAATATGGCTTAATTTGCTGAATTTATACAGTCGGGTATTAAAAAAAGAAGTTTTTGAAAGATGTCCCAAAGTTGTTCGTGTTAAGCATTTTTTATTTGGTGTGTTCTTGTGCCTTCTCTGGAGTGTTTGGTTGTCAGTCATTTCATTTATTCATGGTTTTTATTACAATTTATCATTGTGAGCATGACTGCTGTGAATAAGTACAGCCTCGCTGGGCGGCCAGCATGGCTGTAGACTCTTATGCAGGCTGTGCATGTGCCTGCTGATGATAGGTATGTGTTGCACACGTGTAATTGAAGGCACACCTTAACGTCTCGCACAAAGCCGTGTGACCAGGTAAGACTCTATACGCTGATTTCTGCTAAAGGTACAAGTAAGAGAGATTCCCTCTGACGTGGCAAAAATAAATGTTTTGTTTTGACATTCCCCAGAGCGGACAGAGGTGAGAAGAGAAACGAGTGTGTGTGTGGGTGTGTGTGTGTGTGTGGGTGTGTGGGGGGAGTCCGAGAAGCAGTGAACAGGATGGGAAGGAGCTTCAAAGCTCGGGGAAGAGGTCCCTGGCCCCCCACTGCAGCCTTGTTCACATGAGAATCAATCTGGTGCCAGTGTTTGATGTGAACCGCAGATAAAAGAAAGGAAACAAAGAGTGACAGCGGGGAGATATGGAAAGATGGGGCACAAACAGACCGAGAGATTAATGGGCGAGGCAGATAAAAAAATGTAGAGGTATGAAGAAGTGCCAGAGGGAAGGAGGACAGTGATAAAGCACCTGAACAAGACGCATCAAGTGTACAGACATGGAAAGAGGAGGCATGGAGATGCTAGGAACACATTAGGGAAGAGGATAATGAAAAACTGATTGACAGAAACATGCAAGTAGGTGGACAAAGCGGAAGACGGACACAGTCTTTCCGTCAGACGGACACGATCCATCAGTCAGTCAGACGTTGAAGGGCGAAAGAAGGTTCAAAGCCAGCGTGGTGGACACCAGTGCCGCGTCTCCTCGCACCGTCTCCCCGTGACGCCAGGAACTCGCATTAGCATCACAATGCAAACTGCATTATCATCGTCTCCGTCACCATTATCATGAAAAATGAAAATCATATCGAGTTCGGAGCAAAGCCTTCAGCCAGACAGCTTTCGATAAAGGATTCCCCTCTCTGGAATGTGGAGGGTTCTCCGTCCACGTCTCTGGTGATTTGGAGCTGTAAATTCACAGGAAGCGCTCAAAAAAAAAAAATACTCTCACACTGACACTAAAATGCTGTGTCAAAGGTAAAAGAGCACAATAATTAATCACAAACGACCTTTTTGAAGCCTGAGTCCCGCATGATCAGAGCCGAGAACTCCCCCCTTGCCGGTCCATCAGTCGGTCGTCATGCTCCTCATGGAACAGTGTAGGAATGTTGTTTTATTTGTACTAAGTTGAACAGAAAAGTCAGAGCTCTGTTATCACGGGACAATGAGAGGCGGAGAGAGCAGCTTTTGGGTCTTTTCTTGTTTTTCTCTCGGTCGAAACAGGCTCTGACATTGTTGTTCTTTCTGCTAATTAAGCTGTTAGAGAGAGGGGCTGGTCTGACAGGGCCCTGCTTGGCGGGGAGGCAAAGAGTCAATGGGCCGAAGCTGAACAGGAGACATTTATGGGCTGCCTTAAGCCATTGTTTCCCCCCACCGAGGATCTTTTCAGGCCGGCCGCCTCTGTCTCGGTGACCTGTACAATGAGAAGAATGCCACTCCGAGAACCCAGAGCCGGCCACAAAGAGCAGCCCCGCAGAATGTGGATTTCACGGCACTGGGACGAATCCGGACTCTGCCAAGATTCCACGGATAGTTCTCACTTCTCCCGATCATCACGGGCTCTGAGTCACTGTTTTTAATCACGCAAAGGTGGAGAAATGCTTTGGTTGTAGGTGTTTTGCATTAAGTGGCAGAGGTAAATGAATAACAAGGGTGGAGCAACAGTGAATTCAAAGCTCAGCGTGTGAATGCATTCATAGCGAGAACGGCCCAACAGAACCCGTTTAATCAGTTAATTTCATCAGGCCTGATCCGATGTCAAACTCTGTATCAGTCAAAATTTGAATTGCTTGACCATGAAAGTAAACTCACAGACACCAGACGCCTAAATACGGCAGATCTTTTTCATTAAGATTCATGCATTACTCCCTGAGAAATAAGACGTGAAAGGAAGTGATGAAAGTTTCCTGCATCTTTATCAGGACCCGCCAAAAAAGTTAATGGGCTTAATTCTGGGCCGAGACCTGTCCTCCGTCCAAATTTTGCGGAAATCAGTTGAGTATTCTCTGTGTAATCCTGCCGACAAACCAACCAATAAACGGACACAGATGAAAAAAATAACCTACTTTGGGGAGGTAATAATTCTAAACTCTCGATCCCTCAGAACACTGTTTGAAGCTAGAAAGGTGGCAGGGTCCGCCACATATAAACAAACAGTAAAACAGTATGAAAGTTGTTCAAACAGTCGTATGTTGAGTCATGAAAACGATGAGAGTTTGTTTATTTAGTTTTGTTTCGGCGTAAAAGAAATCAGTCAGTGAAGATCTTACAATTTCTTCAAGTTCAAAAAACTACATAGTGCACCTTTAATTCAATCAAGCCTAATCCAAATCCACTAAATACATCCATGTTTTAGTCCCTGAGAAATGAATGAACGTGTTGAAAAACGCCCTGGCTCGAAAAAATGCTGGAAAAGTCCCTTTTATCCCGATCGGCATGAAATGTTCATGGGTTCTACTCTGGGCCGAGACTCATCGTCCATCCAAGTTTCGTGGAAATCCGTTCAGTTGCTTTTGTGCAATCCTGCCGACAAACCAACCAATAGACGGACACGGGTGAGAAAATAACCTCCAATAATAATTCAACTGGATATTTTCTAGACACATTTTCTATGGGATAAACATCCATGACGGGTTAGTCAGAACTGTGAAAAGTTTCTTTTCCATTTCAAAGAAGAAATTTCCAATTAATATGCTCCAAAAAATCAGATTGGCGCTTTAATCAGCTCTTACAGAATGGCGTCTGTAAGTTTGTCCAGCAGCAGTTGTTAGAGCCACCTGTTCCTGTTACTGAAGCTGTCGCCCAGCCTTGCAGATTAAACAGGTGAGATTAAGGCAAAGCTCTGGGCAGTTTGCAGAACATCCCCGAACACAGCCTACAAACACCCCTTCTGTGAGC
Source organism: Lagodon rhomboides (assembly GCA_039737535.1). Lineage (NCBI taxonomy): Eukaryota > Metazoa > Chordata > Actinopteri > Spariformes > Sparidae > Lagodon > Lagodon rhomboides. The sequence goes on along the minus strand of CM077796.1, from coordinate 20,954,962 downwards.
TTGTACGTCTGCGTTTGTGTTTGTGTGTGTGCGCGCTCCGGTCCATTTGATGGTCATCCAAGCGTCTCTGTGTGTTTACTTGGACTGTGAGGCAGAGCCTTCCTCTCTCGCCGAGTCACACAGCCCCGTCGCTGGCCTGAAGATGAATTTGTGCTCTGCTTATTTGTTGCGGAAAACTTTTTTTTTCTTTTTCAAATTTTTCTAGCGACTTAAAACAAACCATTTCTGTGTCAACACCACCTGCTTATGTCTTATCAGCGTGCCAGTTTCTGCTCCTTTAGCAACTGCCATGTGTTGTCATAATGTAACTCCATTTACCACAAAGTGTTGAACGACACTTTCAGACGAGCCAGCACCTCGCACAACAAAGCGGCCCAATTATAGAGCCATTTATGTGTTTGTCAGGGGCTTCAAATGGGCACTGGTTTCTCGGGGTAGCCATATTGGCGAGGTCAGGCACAGCATCTGAAAAGGCAGCTTTATTACAGAGCAACCCATCCCTCTCTTAGATGAACACCCAAGAAGAAGAAAAAAAAAATGACAAAAAGAGGAAGAAATAAAAAATGACAACTTTGTTCTTTATAACAGTTTGGCTGAGCCTGCCTGTCTGGCTGCTCTGCGGAGCGCAGCAGCATGTGTTTCAGGGATTGTCCTGGAAGCGGGAGTGCAGAAACAGCAGGGAGCAGAAGACAAACAGGCAATTCGTGACTCATTAAACACGGCGACGGTGGCCAGCACAGTGGAGGGGTGTGAGGACCCGCGTTCCAACCGGGCGATAAACCCCCCCCGTACCAGCTGGAGCAGGCATCTGTCAGCCGCACGCCGCACAACGCCACGCCACCGATTATCAGCAACAAGCCATTTCTGAGTTGCCGGCCGCGGCCATTTTCAAACACCCTACACTTACATAACAGCCCTGATTGGCTCACATGGGACCCGCAGGTCCACCGACAGGCTTCATGTTGGACGGTCGTTGCAGGCCGAGTCATGGAGGGAGGCAAAGCAGGTCTCTCTCTCGCTACACCAGAGGTCAACTCGTGTCATTTTGTCATTTCATTATGAGCAGCAGGTTGGCAGTTTTGTTTGGAAGGCCCTCTGCTAACATGGCCCATAACACCGAAGTGAAAAAAGGACACCAAACCCAGAATAACAACCTGCTCCCAGGGCAAGAGAAGTCCAGGTAATTTCAACTATTAACTCTCATACTGCACATACAGCTGAGACTTACTTGTAATAGGCCACTGTCCTTTTATATGTCCTTTAAAAAAACAAAAGAAGTGCTAATACTATTGCACTGGGTATGGGTTGAGACCCAGCTCTTTCTGAACTGGCAAACCATGTGTGTGTTTTAAAATTGTTGTAAAAGTGTGGAAATGTTACATATTTCAGTGCAAAATAGAGATAAGGAATATCTTTAAAGGTCCAATATGTAAGAATTTTAGCTGAAAACATACCAAAATTGACTTAAATCACAAACAATGCGAAGAAATAACAGCCTTGACATTATGACGTCTATGTATTGTGTTGCAGAGATATCAATTGTCGGTTCTCCTCTGCCAAGCTCCTACTCTGGACCACTACATGCACGGCTGATCGAGCTAACTAGCTAACAGCAGCCACAGTTAGCAACAGTTGGCATTCATGAATTCAGAGGTCGACAGGTTCTTACATATTGCACCTTTAAAGCAGCTATAATTAACACTTTTAGAATAACAGATCAAATGACAATCGGATGTTGGGTTTAGGCATTCAAATTACTTTGTTAGGTTTGCAAAATATTGTGGTTTGGGTTGAAATAGGTTTGTTACATATAACTTAAAAGTGCAATATGTAAAAAAAATAATTAGTAGTTGATAACATTAAAAAAATTACTGAAATTATCTACAGAAGAAATAAAGGAATGGCAGTTTCTGACGTTATAACATCTATCTTCAACACACCGCTAGATGCATGGCTAACTGAGATAGCTAGCTAACAGCAGCTACAGTTAGCAGTTACTCTGGTGGTATGCTGCCCTCGTTTGTTGAGTATGATTTCAACATGCGGCCAATTCTTACATATTTCTCCCTTAAGTTAAAAACGTACCTTCATTACATGTGACATAATTTAACTAGTAAGTTAAAAGACCAAAAACAGAGCTATAAGGAGAAGAATTATTGGATTTATATTTATCAGTTGGACAAAAAGATGACAACAAATTATGCTAACGTTCCTACTTGTTTGTTGAATGTATAGATAGGCAACTGTTTTACAATTTTGCTTTAATATCCCAAAAGATGATAATATGTCAGTGTCTAGTTTACTGCAAGAACTCAAACTCTTCTAGTCAAAAAATATCTCAGTGTACTCACAATAACCTAGGAAGTAGCATTTCAGTGAGATGAATACTTGTCAATTGCTTATTTTGAGCATGAAATACCGTGGATTCATAGTTTTTTTTTAACTTATTTTTTAGCAGAATCTTTCCAGTGCTGCCCCCAAGTGGCCAATCAAGTCACTGCAGCGTCAACAATTGCTAAATTCTTGCTTCTTCCAAGCTGTGATACCATCTTTAATCTGTACACAATTTCACACATTTTTTTTCTCATAAACTCCAGTTTCTTTAACAACTATTTATTCCTCCATCTGTCTCAATGAGATGAAAAAAAACGAAAATGGTCTCCCTGATAATATGAGGTGCTTAAACCACTAAGACAGTGACCGTGAATGCAAGGTAATCAAATTCCTCCGTCGCCTGGAAAAGCTCGACATCAGCACAACTTTGCAACGAGGTAAAAGTTTGCTCTCAATAGAATTTAACGAGCTGCTAACTGCCTAATTAAACGCTGAGAGCAGATAAAAGCATGAAATATAGATAAGCTGGAAACGCTGCCTATAGCTCTGCGGTCCGTGCCGAGGAAGCCGGTGATGTCTCCTAAAGCCACAATCAGCGGAGCGACTAAACCGTGCCTCGTCCTCCGCCCGGTTGTGAATGTTTAATAAGAAAAGGAAGCTAAACATGCTGCCTCACAAGCCATGAATAACGCTGAGTCGTCTGCCAATGGAGCAATGTTAAAAAAAGTGTCTAACTTTCAATGAAAAGCCAGCGTTAATGTGGTGCTTTGGAAGCCCATGGCACTTTCTAGGACTGCGGGATCGGGGGCTTTAACAGCGCTCGTGGTGTGACAGAAGGGGCCTCTCCCTCTCCTCACCAGTGGTAGCCAGGGTTGTAATTCTGACTTTAGCAGTCTTTACGACTCCCTCTCCTCATTTCTCTGGAATATGAAAACATCAGCATATGGCCGCCGACAGCACCGAGGCTAAGGAGTCAATTTCCCCTAAGTAACATTGGGACGGGGGTGACATTCATTTCCGTACTGCCCCCCTGGCTCGAAAAGAGGACAGAGGAGAGACAGAAAGAGAGACCGAGCAAGAGGAGACAGATGGTGAGACGCGCAAGGACGGAGAAATTCAGAGGGAAGGAAAGAGACAAAGATGGTTTGACTCTCATTTTCTCGTAGCAGCAGGTCTTCATTGCCGCTCTGTCTCAGTGTGTTCAGTGTGCAGTTCACAGAGTTTCATGTGGCTACCAGGAACAGAAAATCTGTCCGTCAGCTGCCAAAGGTTCCAGCTCTGCTCCGTTCCTCTGAGCGCTCTTAAAAACCCGCTGTTTCACACCCATGAATTACACTATTTATGGCCCTGGTTAAAATGGGCAGTTTCTGGGCACGCTGCATGTGTGTGCCTCTGTTTCTGTGTGTGTGTGTGCCATGTGGCAGATGGGAAGCAATATGGCACACCTCTGCCCGGACAGATGTGGCACAGCACATCACAGCGAGCCGCGAGAGGGATCGCAAACCTCAGGAACATCTGGACCTGTGGCAACCTTCACCCTCAGCCAACAAGCTAACTTTACCTAGCTGCTGAGGACCTGGGAGGAGAGGCGAGGAGGACACGCAGGCTCCCTAACGTGTCACCGGTCCCTGCGATCCCTCACATCGCATCTTCATCTCCAGCGGCATTTTGACTGACAGATGAGGAATCCCACCTCCCTCAGTGAGGGTTGTCAATCAATTGCTCTGTGGAGTGGAGCGCTGAGGCCTGTCCCAACATGGGCCTGTCATGGCCTGCTGCACAGGAGAACATTCCCACCACTCAGGGGGCAGCCTGGCCGGGGCAGACTGGGGCTTCTAGGAGGGTTAGGGTGGTGAGAAAAACGGGTAGGGCAATCCCAGAGAGAGACGACGATGATGAGGACAGGAAACAGGGTTGTGAGAGGGACTCGCTGGGGAAAAACTGGATGCGATGTCTGAGTGTGTGCTTATGTATGGCGATGTAGCGACAGGTAATCAAGTTCTGAGGTAATCCAAATCTATGGAAGTGTAAATAAAGTCTTTTCAAATCAAGCTAGGATCTCAGGACTTCTGGAGACCTGGATTACGCCAAACAAGCAGTGTGGAGCCGATTTCTGTTTTGTTTTGTTTTTCTTTTTTGTTTGTTTATTTTATTTATTCATTTTATTTATTTTTTATCTGTAAATAGTCAGAAGATGGTCCATTCGCTCGTCCCTTGGTCCCAGTCGATGTATCCCAAAGACTATGGTGCTCCCGCGACTTGTGGTTTCACATTTGTGTTTTTCAGAGAAAACTCTTGACAGCTATTTTTCTGAACTTTGTTACATTCATGTCCACCTCGGGATGAATCACAATCCCTTTGACGGTCCCCTGACATTTCATCTCAACTTCTATGTAGAGGTTTGCTGACCAGGAACCTGCCGAGGCGCTGACGACCCCATCAGCCTCAGCTGTACTGTGCGTTTCAAGCTAGTTAATCTTGACTTTAAAATCGAACAAATCGAATGGAATCGAGGATCTGAAGAATTGTGACACCTCTATAGCATAGTCATATGTATATTCATGCTAACATTAGCAAATAGCTCGAAAAGCACCACGCTGCAGCCTCACGAAGCTGATAGCGCGCCTGTACGGTCTTAAGTCATGCTCTTTAATGTGAAAGATCACTAAATATATATGATATAAATATAATATAATAATAAATACATATGTTGGGAGTCCTTTGAATACACCTACAGTAAAAGTTGATGTCAACAGGCTGTGCTTGTATCTGCATTTCACAATTCTGACAACGAGTAGATGTATAGAAACAACTGAAACAGGCTTTAATGTTGGAAAAATGTATTTTTTCCAAACTTATTGTTGAAAAGACATCAGAGGCAGTTTGTTGATAAAGGGCTCTAGCGTGCCCCTTGAAATAATTATTATTATTGACGCTGCAGTTTAATGAACCCAAAACTGTGGAAACGCAAAGTTTGTCAAATCGACTGGATCTGAAACTAATTCTACGATTCGAGAAGAAAAATAAGCGGCGAAGTCATTTCGAAAACAAGTTTCCCTCCTGCCAAGACTGTGATGAAACATTAAAAGTATTTCAGTGCAGTGTGTTTCACAGATAATATTCAACATTAGGTAGACCATAATAACACACTGAAGCTCAATTAAACAATCAGAGAACAATTTCACAGTAGAGCAGGCAACAGTTAATTAGCTGACTTTCCAGGGTGAGAATAAAGCAAACAATTGTGTTTCGGTTTACTGTAACATACAGGACAGAGAGACGGGACGGCAGTGTGAGACGGTCAGAAAAGTAAAAGCTGTTTTCGTGATTTTTTGCATGATTAATTAAATTGTTAGATGTGCCTTTCTCCTCTGTGACTTCCTGCCGTCTTATTGTTGTATTTTCTGATCCGTTCTTCTGATTCATTTTGTTTATCTGCTGCTGCCAAACCGACTCATGAACGACTCTTTTGATTCTAGATTTCTTTCATATTATATATTATTATTTATATCATCTTCTCTTAGCTTTCTCAGTTTCAGTACTACTCTGATAAATGCCACAATCATATAAACCCAGGCAAAATAGCTATACTTTGTAAATCTTACAGTCAGAAAGATACTGAAAGATTGCAGACACATTAAAATGGATTCACTTACACGTGCGGATTAACCCGTTCCTAAAAAATAGAGCTAGAGTCAACACATGCACATACCTAACGACTGATTGCCAGTCACTCCCTAAACAACATACAGTATATCACAGATCCCAAAACCACATGACCCTCGCAGCGGACGAGCGACAGGTAGAGCAAACCTTCATCGTACGCTTGCACTTTTGTAAGGTTGAGGAAAGAAAAGTACCTGAAAATATTGTGGTCTGGATGAAATAAGTACATTACTGAAGTTACATTATTTAGAGACGTAACTTAACAACGCTAGCGAAGTGAAATAACTAACATTTGACTTTTGTCCCGGACCTTTGTTGAGTTTAAACAAACAAAACTACTTGGTTAGGTTTAGGAAAACATTGTAGTTTGGCTTAAAATAACTATGAAGAAATAATACTATGTACATGACTTAACTTCAGGTCACTTTATAACAGTTGACAGCAGTCGCCTGCATGAACAGCAGTTTCCTGGATGAGGCTCCTGTGCTTGTATGACCGGACCATCCGTCGCCAACCTTCCCCATCTGTGGACTTGTCGCTCTACACTACTTTGCCTGACTTCCTCCTTTGCTAATTATTACTACAGCCACCAGATGTTGCCGCCTAAAAAGAAACATAGATATTGGTAGTAATAAGCTGCTTTCACGGTCGACTCACAGTAGATTGTTTTTCCGATGAGGACAGCCTTGCTATAATTAGATTTTTTATTTTATTTTTATATCGATAATCAAAAAGGGGCGAGGACTTCACTCAATCCTGGATGAAGAAATGCAAACTTGAGAAACCGATTAAATGGAATACATTTTTTCATGTAGATGATGAGAAGAGTCTTTTTGACACCTTCTGGGTTTACACAGAGGCGTTTATTTTTTTAGGGAAAATCTCATGCTGTGCTTTGTGACTCGATTATAGGAGTGTAAAAAGTTGTTTGTTGCCTAACTGTTGCTACGCTAAAGCCTTTTTTTAAAGTACATCTGTTAGAGTTAGTTATTTCTCACAGTTTAACCGACGAGAGTTCCCGATGGTTCCTGTAACGTGTTTTCAACGAAGATAAAGTTGTGGACAGTTGATAGAAGCTCTGTCAAGCCGATTCACACAGACAGAGAGAATCAGTCTGACTCTTCTTTATCGTTACGACCCCCGGTGTCGACAGGAGTCCTACAAAGTAACACATTCAGTCTTAATCACAGAGTTTCTCTACCCATGTAAGAATTAAAGAAACAATTCTAAACAACAACAGATTGTCGAATTCTCGGTCTGCTTTTGTTTTCTTTTCCTCTGCAGCATCAAAGATCGCATCGTTTAAAGGCGTTTTTATTATTTCCTGTGCCATTAGGAAGCTCCCGTGGGAATAAAAACAGACATATGTCGGACAGAGATGTGCTGGATGCCTGTAGACTGCAGCACAGATGTCCTCCTGCTCTCACAAAACACCGTCAATATGGACCCCATCCTCTCGCTTCAAACCAAAACACTGAAACTTTGAAACAGGAAATCTTTCCATTGGCAGTGTGTCTTCATATGAATGTATCAGTTAATCTCCCTCTGAAGTCCGTTTGTAATATACGAGACATTTTTCACTCACAGTAACAAAACTTTATTTGTATATCATGTGAGGCGAAAGTGAGTAAATCAGTCTCTGTCTCATTTCTGTGTATGAATTGGTCATACTCTTTTATATTTTCTGTGATTTGGAGGCATACATAGATTTTAATGAGAAGGATTCGGCAGAACGTGTAAAAAGACTGTATTATAGTTTTATTTCTTACATTGTTTAGCTGTGTTTGTGTGAATAAACAGTGAAACAACATTTTCTGCAACCTAGAATTGGAAAGTTTTGAGCAATCAGGTCCAAATACTTTTAACATATTTTAGGGGCCTGAGTCATCAGCATGTATTTTGGGTTAAATTGTGTTTTATTTTAAGTAAAGTCCTTTTGTCATATTTTACAGTGTAGTATATCATTCTTTATTCTAACACTGTAATCCTGTCAGTAATCCCTTTCTTTACTGAATGTGTATGTAATCTAATTACATCGTTTTTTGTCTGTAACTTTACTGGAATACAGTTACATTTTTTTTGTATCCTAATTATGTAATCCTGCTACACGTAGTCAGTTACACCCCACACTGTAAAATCTGACACAGTGATCTTACTGTAAAAAATCTGATTACCTCCAAATTACAAGCCTATGTCCATTTCAAAGATTTAATCGTCTTCTATTAAAGGAGCTTGCAATCTGTTATAACTGGACTCTAAATACTTTTTAAGTTATTAATATTTGAATTTCAAAATTTGATTTTTTTTGCATTTAATGTTTTTGTTTGTGATGTAAAACCTGAGCGACAGATTGGCTCAAAATCAAGAAGTTGTTGAAACGTTTTAGCTCGTACAACTTAAATTTAACAATCTACTTTACCTGAGATAGATTTAGCTAGAAAGGTGGCAGGGTCCGCCAAATGTAAACAAGGCGAAAAGGTATGAAATTGTGTTGTCCTTTATGGGTCAGTTTGTTTACTGAGTTTATTCTGTCACCTTTTCGAATTTACAGTGCAAGTCTGAACGCGTAGAGAGTCCGTGGAGGCGTGCGCACTCGTATCAGTTAGAGTGTAAGCTCACATTACATTACAGAGAGAAATCCAACCGACGGACGCCTTCCTCCGCTCCCTCTCTCTCCTCTCCCTCAGCTCTTTGAATAATTAGTGATGTGTGTCAATATTGTGGCCCATAGTAACCATATGGTGGGTGCAGGCAGACAGGCCATTGTTGGGAGCTGTGAAATATTGTGTATCCCTGCGAGGGCTGGAGCCAGCAGAGGCAGGAAGTGTTGTCGGGACTGACAGGGACATTGTGCGCTTGAATGGGCGAGTCCTCGGTGGCAGGGAGCACCGCGGACCCAGACAGAAAGTCTTGACCCTGGCGAGAAAGGCTGATTAGGCATGGTGCTGCAGGCCTCTCCTTCATCCACCCCCACCACCTCCACCGACAACCCCTCTCATCCACACCCCCCACTGGAAGCCGTTAGAGCCCGAGCAGAATACAACAAGGCCACTTAACTCAGCGGCGCCTTTTCACTGCGCACATAAAAACACTCATATATTCATGTCAGGGGTGGAGAGGAGAGGAGAGGAGAGGAGAGGGGACGGGGTCTCGGGGCTGCTCAGTCAGTGTGTGAACTGATGAGAGTCTGTGCGAGGCCGACGACTGATCGGACGCCTCTTAGGTGGAATATTTTCTTTCAGCAAGTCCAGGCGCACTTTTTAACATGCATCAAAACTAAGTGATGTCATTAGCGTGCTGTGTAGAGGACAGATTGGAAATGATGCTAAGCTTTTGTTTTACAGTCCTCATCTCGCCACAGTATAATCACACAAACACATTAGTTCAGATGTAATAGAAGGAGGCCGACATTACCCTGTCACATTAACAAGCTGTGGAGTGCGGGGGAAACCGAGCAGCCAGTGCATCCTGACGCTACACAAATCCTTAAAACACCATCTAACACCCCGGCAAATATCCGACTCTTAACTCTGCAAACATTTAAATCCAGGGAATCCTTCAAACACGTCGAGGAGAGACATCTCACTGGCAAACATCTGAGCTTTATGGCAAACATTTTATTTGCTAATTTGCTAATTTATTTAAACTTTTATGTCGCGGAGAGAAAGTCCACGTCACTCACAAGATCACTGGATAAATCAGTGTCGTAATTAATGATGCGTTTAAATGATTACAGGCAGTAAAGGTTAAGAGGATCCGGCGACTTCTAAAGTTTTCAAATTGAGCTCTGAAATGATGCTAATATGATCATTTCACCACCAAATTTACTGCATTTTGGGATTTTTTACGAAGCAGCCGGGGCTCAGTTGTGTGTTTTGTAATTACAGTCGGGGGACTTATTTCCTCGCTGCAAAACAAGCTGGGTAGCTTCAACAGAGGAGCGAGTTCATCTGGTTCAGCTTCATTTCATCGTCCTCTGAGTCTGCTGCTCCTCTCTGCTCCATAACTGCCTGATCAAATACGCTTCCATCCGCGTCCCCTCTCCTCCTCGTCTCTCCATCCTTCTCCTCTTTCATCCCGTCCTCCTTTCCCCTCTCTGCCAATTATCTCTCCGTCAGTCTGTCACACTTTGTAGTCTAATAAAGGCGTCCTAAATTGATGCCCATCCCGCCTTTATCCCCCTGATAAAGCACAACAATTAAGGCTCATGTCTCTTTGCTCAGGGCCTTTGATGGCGCACAAAGCTGCGCCCAGAAAGAGGGAGAGGTGGTGGAGCTGCACTCATGTTAGCGGGCAGCGCTCTGTCTGTCTCTCTCTCTCTCTCTCTCTCTCTCCAGTATATGAACACATGATGCAGGTATGCACCGATTACATGAAGACAAATGTGTGAGCAACATGCACACTAAAGGTTCGGAGCTGTCTGATGACTTCAAACTGGACTTTACAAAATTATAAAAGGCTTGGAGCTCAACTTTAACACCAGTGACTCTGGACTTCACTTGGACTTTAGAGCTTTGGTTTGTATTAAGAGGTGAGGGGACAGATGTCGGAAAAGAACAACAACTCTTTAAAACTTCACAAACAATATCCACAAAGGACAGGATCTCGATATGATGGCTAAAAAATCAGCAAATATTAAGCTCAAAATTTTTTGAAGGAGACATAGGTTCATCATTTTATTGGAGGGTACTACAAGAATGTTTTTACATGCTTTGATGCTCAAAAACACTGAAACAGAGCGATTCAGACAGACACCCAGTATTGGCTCCTGTCTCTTTAAGTTCCCCCTCTCAAAACACCCAGTCTGCTCTGATTGGTCAGCTCACACATGCCTGAGCCAGCACCGCTAACGACAAAAAAGCAGCTGTGCTAAATAAATTCTTACACGCCAAACTAGCTGCTTAGGTCATACAAACGCGTGACTTGGTGGCATAGCGTGAAGTCACAAAGTCACGGAATAAAAGGCGGACTACTGACGAGGCGTTTCAGGAGCAGTGTTTTCTGTGGGAGAGAGGAGCTTCTGTTCGTGTGGACTTGGACCTTTTTACCTTTCAAGACATTTACATGCACAAGAACTATGTAACACACTGAAGGGAAGGGGAAAAAAATCATTATACGTCTCCTTTAAATATGGAATAAGCATCAAACTGCAGCTGTTTCTGCACCTGAACCTGCGTTAATATTAATCTGCAAGTATTTTCAACAATCTTTTAATGTTTGTGTTGATTCTTCAAACGCACTTCGAACGCATCTCATGTGTCCTGCCTCAGTGTCGGGGATCACCAAAGTCAAGATCCATCCTCTGGGAAGCATGAACGTCTGAACAACACTCGGTGCATCCAGTAGATGTTTTCACAGAGAAAGTGAAAACCGGCATGCTGAGCACCATAAATGACTTAGTTGTTGAGATATTTCAGACTGAACCAAAGTGATGGATCGACTGACTGGCCATGCCACCAGCGTGGCTAAAACAATACCACTGAAGATAATCTATTGTAAGCCCGATTCTCACGGGACTAGTATCATCAGGGGACCTCGTTTGATTTAGAAATGTGGAAGTCTGTTATTTACGTGTATTTACATACATAATCTCCTAAAAAAAAACAATGCCTCCGTCGTTCGAGATAGACGACAAGCTACAACCTAATTCTCATCCGAACGAGATGCACAAATTACATTGCTCTCTAGACGCAGCCAGCTGTCAAGCCAGTGTGCAGAAACCGTCTACAAAGTGCAACACGGAGAAAAGAATATATTCAATAACGTGTCTCCAGTTGGTTATTAAAACTTATTTTGAATTTGCAGTAGACAGTAGACAGTAGACAGTAGACAGTCCCTGCGCCGTCTGGCTGAACTGAGTGAGCTCTGGTTGCTCCCGACCTTCTCCGTCACCTTTTAAACACCAGTATATCCGATCATACTCAACATGGTATGAGCCAGGTTCAAATCTCATAACTGTTCAGTTGTCTGACAACAGAAAACGGCTGTTTAAGCGCAAATACAACCCCAGGACTAATATTATCACAGTAGTTTAATGTATTTGTTTAAGACCAAACAGTCACCTTTTCCTAATTCTACAAGTCAACACTGAGCATGTCTGCAGGGTGAACGTCCTGTGTTTGACTCCTCCAACCTCCTCCCTACATATCTCACTCTTCATTCTCCACTAATAATTTACCGTCTGACATTTAACGTAAATATGGGTTGTAATCCGGTACGCAGCAGTTTCGATTCTGTTGTTTAGGTATGAGGACGTGTTGTTTTGTGTCTGATTTGTAAAAATAATAACACACCACGAGTCATTTTTCCGGTTAATAAGGATTAAATAAACCCTGCTGCTCACGTCCTGCCGCTGCTTAACGAACAACCGACATGTCAACAAGAGATTCGCGTGAAAGCAGTGATAATGACGAGAGTTTATGTAGTGTGATAATATGACAAATACAAGGAGATTGTGTCGTTATATTCCCAGTTGTCCTGCTGTGAAATGTGAAAAATTGACAAACTCCCTTTTTGTAGTGGGGGGGAGCCAAAGTTTGTGTTTTTTAGGAAAAGAGAAAATTGTTTGGAAATGATTGATAAGAGTCTTGAAACAGCAAAATGTGGTAAACAATCATATTTCCTCAGGGTATTTCAAATTTGGTTGATGAGAATTAAAGCATAGATAATTACTGAGTAAATGCCAAAACATTTAGAACAACAACAATAAAAAAAAAAGAAAAGGCAAACGTTTAAAAAACACAGCGTGATTCCTGCAAGAATGTTCAACATGTTTCCTCTTTGTTTAATGATTTTTTTCTCTCTCTTTTCTTTCCTTTGGTATATGCCACGACACCAGGGGGTACGCTGTGAATTTGAATAGTCGGTGGAAGTAAATGGAAAGGTGTGAAGGAAAGCAGAAGACACAACGTCGTTTAAATCCATCGCCGGTCTGTGAAGGATTCGGATACACAAGAGTAGCTCTGCTGTTACGGTAGACGACTGAAATCAAATCTGCACCCTGTTATTATACCGCATCTTTTCACCAGCGATGGATCTGAGGAGAAGTGAACACAGTGAAACTTTTCTCCTCAAAGAAACACAAAATGATGAGAGACAAAATAATATCCGTCTGAATCACTCAAACGTTGGATTGGACGTAGAAAGCTGAACTTATCTTACCTACAAGTCGTCCTTAAAGAGACATTATGCTTTTCTCTGCCTAAATGTCCTGTTTAGGTTTTTCTTTTCATTGGCGATTTTTGCAAGATTGAATGTCATTTAGCAGACGCTTTTGTCCGAGGGGCTGCCATGCAAGTGGCCGCCACGCAGCACATCTGGAGCAGTTTGGGGTTCAGTATCTTGCCCAAGGACACTTCGACATGCAGACCAGGGGAATCAAACCAGCGATCTTCCAATAACAAGACACTGGCTCCACCCCTGAGCCACAGCTGCTCATGGATATGGTGTTTCTTTTTCTGTTTTCTTTTTTTTTTACATTGAAATTAAGGTTAGTTATACAAGTATCTTGTATTAAATGTATTTAAAGCGGAAAAACGGTTACCTTGTCCAGCCTGTTCTCACCCCACAGTCATCAAACAGCAGCCTGGTCAATAGCTCTTGGCTTCTAAGTTTGACGAGTCATCAGGTGGGTTACTCCTAAGACTTTACATAAGTCAATGAACGTAAATAAATTACATAAGCGACATACGTAACCTATGTTATTTATTCTAACCCAAATAATGATCTTTTATAACCTAATGAAGTATTTTTTTTTCTCCTAACCCAAATCAAGTAGTTTTTTTTGTAAATCTAGCAAAAACGCGACTATTTGACAACCGAGTAACATTCTTAGCATGCGGCTTGCTTTTTTTTAAGTATAACCGAACATTGTTTAATTACATAGCGTTGCGAAATTGACCGAGGAGCCTTTATTTTGAAAGTCTATCTGAGCGTTGCATGATGTATTAGTGTTAACTTGACTGCAGAGCCTTCACATCCAAATCTGACACTATAGGGTTAGGCATAGCGGCATACTTTGAAGCTTAAAGTGATCGCTCAGGTCTTTTGATGTGGGGTTGTATGAGGTATTTATCCCTAGTCGGTGTGTTGCCTGCAGTCGATGACCGTCAGCTCTCCCCCTGTGGAGGAGCAGCATAGTGCTGGCTGGAAGCAGAGCATTGTACTGCTATACAACAAACCACCAGTAAGACGTATTCGAGCCACCTAAAATAAGTCCCCACTATGCTGTCAAACAGCATTTTCCTTTGAGACTGTATTCCCTCAACCACAGAACGTCCGTATTCCTACGCACAAGCAGAAAGTAGTGCCAAAGGAAAAGGCTGTTTGATGGCAACCTAAAGCACCAAAAATGTTCAAAACATAGTGTACACTTAAACGGATATATATTTTTTAGTTGGGACATGTTTCAGGTGGAACAGACTTTGACACAACACCGGCGCTCTCCATTGAGCGAATGCCCATCAGTTCACTCTTGTTTTACCTCAGTTTCTATCACTCTCCCTCTTTGCCTTCTTTGCCTCCTCCATCAGCTGGGTTATTTTTCCTGTTGCAGTGTAGCGTTATCACACTTATTCCAGTTGTTCCACCGTTAGCTGGGGATGGCTAACAAACAATGCCTCTTCCTGTTTTGGTTGCGCAAAGGGCGGACTCGCTTCCTTTGTGCTGTAATTCGTTTTGAAGGAAAAATTGAGCCCAGCAGCAGCTGAACAGCAAAGTGGAAGGGAGGTTTATAGGGAACCCATCTACATGCAGATGTCATTTTTTTCAATCAGTATTTACTTTAGAATTATTAGATAACAAAGTTTTGCCAGTTTGAGCAACAAAAATACAAGTATATACGGATATATGCAGAACAAGATGAGGATGCTTGAGATAATTTATGTTTATTAGAATATCAATTATTCTTTTATTATTGCCGATGAAAGGAATGTATTTAAAAATCGTTATTTTGACTCTGACAGAGCATTTAATCCGCAAAGTAGATCATAACCAAAGTTATCAAATACCTTGTTTTCAAACAAGTAACTAAAAAATGTACCTAAGTAAAGTACTTGAGTAAATATACTTAGTTACATTCCATCAGGCATACAGCAGGTGGTTTGGTCTCATTGGTCCAGGCTGTGGTCACTCTGTCTGTATTTTGTTTCCTCTGTTCACAGATAATCTCCCGCTGAGTGCCTGAAAACATTTAGGTTTACTTTGAGTTTTTGCATAAAATGCTCAGTGGTCAATGTGTTTGTCTTCTTTCTTCGACTGATCCACATTTTGTGAGCGCTGTGCTGCGTCTGTGTCCCGTCTGTCCCTCCCTCCAGCAGCACCAGCTCAGCAGTATAGTTACCTGGGAGGCAGGGCCCTGTGAGTGAGTAATGCTGCTGAAACAAAAGCCCTGACAGCAGAAGTGTGGAGAGAGTGATGAGACCCCCTGCTGGCGTGTTCGCTGGCCTGGCCTCGGAGTCTCCTCCCCGGCTTTCCCTTTCACACTCCTGCCCCTGAGGGCTCGGAGTCCTGGAGACACCGGCATCCCAGAGAGGCCCGGGTCCTGGCTCGCCAGTGGTCACCACGCATGGGAATGCTCGATTCCAAAACAAATTTCTGATTCAAGAAGATATGGACTGGATGTTTAAAGCGGGTTATTATCAGATTTATATTCTACTTTTGACGCTTAAGTACATTTAGTATCAGGTACTTTTAGACGTCTGCTCAAGTACAGTTCGTATGGGTGACTTTCACTAAACACATTATCTTTACTTTTACTTTACTTTACATTGTGGGCTCTAATGATGCATTGTTGTGGATTAAACCCCCCAGAAGTTAAAATATTACTTGAAGGTAGCTTCACTTTGACCAGCAGCAAAATCAACATGCCTCTTACATGAAAATTCATCAAAAATAATATTTAGATAACACAAAATTTCCCTCTAAATCAGAATCAACTCGCGTGACATGAAGTACATTTTGCTGCTATGCTTGTGTACATTTACTCAGTATGTACGTGTATTCTAACAGTGGGATTCTGCTACTTTTACTTCAATAAATATCTGAATGCTTACTCCACCACTTGTCATTAAAAATAAGGAGAAAGAGGGAAAATTAAGCTTAAACTTTTGAGTTTAGTGACCATTTCTCTGGTTGTTCTTCACTCTCAAAACAAGCTTTAAAACACACTATGGGACTTTATTATTTTCAGCTCTGTCTGAGTACGAGGAGTCGAAGTATCTTTACACCCAAAAATACTTCAGCCTCAATGGAAATGTCTCAGAAACAACATACGAGACCCCGCTTTCCGTGGCTCTGACATGGGGTGACACAACACCACCAACTTCCCTCCGGCTCCCCCGTCTCTGCCAGCCTCTCGTGGTTGCCAAGGTAAACGTCACGGGACCATGGGATCGGCTGCAGGCTCGGAGGGACGCCCGGCTGTGATGGGGCGCGTGACATGATACTCAACAATCAGACGCCATGACAACCTGGCAACAATGCTGTTGATTCAGCAACCCAAACTGTATGGAAAGCTGGAGAGAGGGGACGATAAACATGTTGCCGAGTGGATGTGATGGGACGGGACGAGGCTGTGTTTTAATACCTGAAGTCTCTTTTTCTGTTTCTCTCTCCGCGTCTCTCTTCGTTGTCCACACTTTTACATTTTGAAAGTAAAAAGACATGCGTTTAGGTTTTTGAAATGTCTTGCGAATCTTTACTGAATGATACAGGAATAATGTTTCATGAGAAGATGGAGACACCGGTCCTGGAGTTGGAAATACAGATTTTGTGTTTTGTCAGGATATGTTGTCTCCTTTCCCTGCTTTGCTTCACAACAATCTGATAAAGAAACACAAAGGAAGAATAAATTATTCACAATAAGATAACCATTACTTTTGTGTATATCTTCAGGGCAACTTACCTAAAATATTAAAAGCCACAGGAGAAGTTTTTAATTTTGATTTTTAAGTTTCCATCTGTGTGCAGCATCGCAGCTACAATCAGCTTCGCCGCGTTCGCTTCTTGAAGAACCTGTTCTGTTTATACTCTTCAAACAGATCAGAGACGCATATTGTCCCCCAGGTTGTTAAGTGACTAATAAACCGGCAATACCACTAAAATCCACTCTATAACTAACAGGGAGCCCGTTTAAAGATTTAAGATCAGGGGTCATGTGTGTCTTGTTAAAACTCTGGCAGCAGCGTTCAGACTGTGCTGAAGGTGTCTGATGGTATTTTTCGGAGGGAACGGAATAGAGATCGTCACAGTTGTACTTCGAATGCTGGTTTGGTCGGTGCCTTATTGTGACTGCTGAAGCTCAGACCTGAGTCTAAATGACAAATGTCATTTTAGGGAAAACACAAAATTAGTTTAAACGAGCTCTAATTTTAGGCCCTGACAGAGTGAAGACACAACAGGAGAAACAAACGGATAATATCGATGTAAGACTGACAATAATTATTATCTTTGCTCTCTACTTGCCGTGAACAGCCTTTGCTTTGGCAGGGCTGGCTTCACAAACTCAGCCAGGGCTGCACTGCCTCCATGTGGCTGCGGTGGAAACAGATTTCAGCTTTCTTATTTATTTCTGTACTCGGCAGTGTCCTGGAGATATTCTGCTTGTGGATACATACAACCAGATAACCATCAAAAGTTGAGACATCTATAGGCACCAAAAGGCAAAATGTGAGGTTTTAGTGAGATTCTGCATCTGTGTTATACTGTGTTAGCTGTACTGACAGTAGAGTAAAAGGCACGTAGAGCATAAACAAGTGTATATTTGTTCATTCGCTGTCAGTTTTACACATTTTTTCCCCAAACCTCTGAACCAGAGGGGATTTTTCATCTTTTATTTTGGTTCTGCGGATGATTTCACATCTTTCTGAACAGGAACTCGCCTATTCTGAAGTAGATTTCTGCTATTTCTAACATATCTAAAAACTTTAAAGGTTTTCAAAGCTTTCAGATCTGATCCATCACCTTATTTGACCAATGATGATCATGTATTGTCTCATTAATGATGATTGTTTGAGCTATTGTAGCCAAATTTCAAGCTCTGCTGCACATTGTGCCTCTACAGTGTGTAAAACGTTCTGTCAACAATCACCTTTAATCTTTTTGCAACACATCCTGTAATATTTAAAGAAATCAAAGTTTCTTCCTCCATATTGGTCAAAGTTTGTACAGGTAATTTACTCCAAAAAACTCCAAAGTATTTGTCCTAATGCTACCAAACGTCTGTTAGTTTTCCGTAGATGAAATGCAACCCAAGTTTAAGGATGCAGTGAGAATAAATGTCAAAGCTTAATATGTAAGGAATATACAAACAACTTGTCCTTACTTAGCAAATGTCTAATCAAATCTCATGGAAATATCGGAAATTTGAGTGAATTATTAATTTAACGAGCATTCATACTCAAAATCGTCTGTTGTATCCCTGATTCAGCCTGTAAAAAACTCAGTAGGCTATGTCAGTAAGGTGCTGATATGAACCGCGAGGTCTGCTCGTGTGAAGCAGGAATATCGTATAACTTTGCAGTAAAGTCATAAAATGTCCCAAAAAAACACAAACAGCCGCACAATAACTCATAATGATTAGACTGTAGACTGTTTTCACACACAGATGTATATACAGCATGGGCGTAAGTTTGCATAGGGACGATAGGGACAAGTCACAACCAAAGTTTGGGAGGGAGGGAGTTGTCCCTACCAATATTTTGATATATTTTAATATAACGATTTTTTATTTTATTTTTTTTACATAATGCATTGAATATAATGTTCTTTGCAAACTTATTCGTAGTATTAAGCATATGTATAGAACTATTTGTCCGACGTGCCCTCTCATCGCAATCTTCAGTGTAACCTGCAAGGCAACACGTTTAGATATGCTGCCATTTGATTGGCTGAAGGGTTATCACGTTCTCGGCACATGAAGGTATCAAAGCCCCTCTCGTCACCTCTCGTGAAGAAGACGCGCTGTGTGGCAGAGTTGCTGCAAGATAGCTGGACTGACGGTAAAGGCCGGTGTCGTGCCAAAAAGTGATCGTCTGCCAGAATCTGATTACAGGCCGCGGGAGCGCGCACAGCAGCCCGTTGAGCGGTAGCGCAAAAACGTCTGCTTTTCTCTAGATTAACCGGTCATAATATGCTGATACACACAACTGCATTACAATGTAATCATAGCAAAGGCATGTGTCTTCGAAAGTTTAACGTTTGTTGTTACGTAGGCTAATTATTACAACTGTGACCAAAAGAAGTGTAGTTTGTAGCGAAATCAGACATGGCAATTACGTGATATACGTGTCTGTGCTTGGTATGTCTGATGACTTTGTTTAGCCCTGTCTTCGGAAATTAGACTATAATGAATATGATTTATTGGTGGGTTTTCAATAAAGATATGATAACTTTTGCAATGATCCTCGTGACTCTGCATTGTTTAGCATAGCATTTGCTTCCCATGTTTGGATGTGTTTTGCAGTTTTCAATCAGTTTTCACCTGTAAAAAATTGATTGAAGGCCAAATACAGTTAATGAAAGGTGATTTCTGCCTAAATATGACTTGATCTCATTCATGAGCTTCATAATGTAAAGATCTGAGCTCACAGGACAGCTTTGAATCCTTTTAAAGGACCATTACAACACAAAATGGGCATTTTCACCTGCCAAAAATTGATTGAAGACCAAATACAGTTAATGAAAGGTGATTTCTGCCTAAATATGACTTGATCTCATTCATGAGCTTCATACTATAAACACTAGAGCTCACAGGACAGCTTTGAATCCTTTTAAAGGACCATTACAACACAAAATGGGCATCTTCACCTGCCAAAAATTTATTGAAGGCCAAATACAGTTAATGAAAGGTGATTTCTGCCTAAATATGACTTGATCTCATTCATAAGCTTCATAATGTAAAGATCTGAGCTCCCAGGACAGCTTGGAATTCCATTAAAGGACCATTACAACACAAAATGGGTCTTTTCACCTGCCAAAAATTGATTGAAGACCAAATAGAGTTAATGAAAGGTGATTTGCACATCAAAGTTGGCCGAAATATCCTTATTCTTGTGATCTGGTCAGGATTTCGACCCAGGTTTACTCTAAAAGTACACGGTAAGTGTATTTATACCACTAGTTCAGTGGTATATATATATTGGACTATTTATGGAAAACAAGTTTTTTATTGCACATCAAAGTTGGCCGAAATATCCTTATTCTGGTAATCTGGTCAGGATTTTGACAAAGTATTACTCGAAAAGTACACAGTAAAAGTACTTCATATTATGTATGCAAGTAGTCTAGGAAGTACTTAGTTCAGCAGTGTATGAATCCAAAACTACTTATGGAAAAAAAATAAATAAACCTCACGTCGGCCTTTACTTTGAAATCTGGAAGGATACCATCGTGATACCTTCAGCGCACTCCCGGGGATAATTACTGTAAAAGTATCGTATGTTTCATGGGTCTGATTGAGAGACTGCAGTCTGCCCCACAGTCACTCAGCAGCTCTTCAGAGCGGTTTCATCACGAATACCGTAAATGTTAGTAGATTCGCGCACTTGAAAAAATGTGCGGCTGATTTGACCAAGCAAACGCGAACCACGGCTGGCTTGACCGCAGTAGGACGGCGTCTGATCCGACTGAACATGCCAAGACACCAGGCTGGCTGTTGCAGACGGTGCTGACGTAAATACACCAGGAAATCATGAAAGTAAATCCTCACATCAGTATTTTGTTTGGTCTCAACATTTTTGCCCGTGTTTCTGCTTTGTAGATGGAAAATGCCATCGAAAAAGAAACGAGGCATCTGAAGCTATTTCACCACCCAGAGAGTGAGTAAGTAGCCTAGCTGCTAGGCTGTTGTTAGTTAGCTAACTACCCACACAATGCAAGCCTCCTAGCCTAACATTAACACTCATTCTACTATGGAAAAGTGTCATTAAGGTGTTAGTGTAGTGAACGTAGGCTAGCATTAAAGCTAACTGACTGTGGGTTCTGTAATGTTTGTCGGTCGATTTCAGGACAAGTGGATGCGGTCCCACACAAATGCAAACATGCTAGCCTAGCGTAATATCACCAGTCTTCTACTGTGTAAAACATAACTGGTGTTAGGTATATCACCCTCTAGTCATTCAACCAATGTTAGCGATTACAAGGAGAACACAGAAAAAACAGCAGCATGATGCTAAAAATGTAGAGCAGGCTGGTGATGAATCAGGAACAGAGTTTCAGCTGAGGTGTTGACAATGTCAATAAGCAATTTTGTTGGAATAAAGATGGCATGAGCATTGCAGTTCTTTGTTTTAGGATGCCTTGTAGTTGTAACCTATGAATCTCATCATCATGTTGGTTATTTTGAAAATAAATTTTGGATTTGCATGATTAAAGGTGTCAAGATGTTATTCTTCAGATGTTACCCAAATGTTCTTTCTTATAAGTATGTGTAATGGATATAAAGAGGACATTTTATTCATTGATGCATTATTTTGAAATACATTCCGGAAACTCAGATATCCAGTACAGATGTAGTGCAGGTTAAGGTAGCAACAGCTGGACCGTCTGGGCTTCAGGTGAGGTCTTAAATGGTTCTGTGATGAGACACTAGGCGGGAGGGATAGGTTGCTGGGCAGTGTCCCTACCAAAGCTGAGACCAAACTTACGCCCTTGATATACAGTATGTCAAACGATGGGCTTTGACCCGACTTATTGCTGTTTGTGTCTGTATTTCTTCCTCCAGCCGATGTACTTCATAATGCGTGCACTAGAGGGAGTCCTCTACTCAGTCTTCACCGCTTGCTGAGGTCAAAAAGATGTACAGTAAATCTTAATTCCGTCCAGACTGACTGCAACATGAGGCCAGCGGTCCTGTGTCCAAATATGACGTGAATTTTGATGGAAAGGAAACGTATAAATAGGACGCAGGAGGGGGAAATTCCTTGAATTAGGTCCCACGTAGAGGAATTTACACTCCTGCACACCATCCAGACACACATCTGGAGCTCAGTCCTGGTTCTGGGGTTCTGACACTGTTCTGTGACCCTCTCTCTAAATTTACCAGAGCCTGTCACCACGTGTGTCTCTCATATTTCTGCCGGCCGGTGGGACCGGCTAAGAATAGAAGAGCACTGACACAGATTAACGCGGCCGGTCCTCGCTCTCCCTCTCACTCTTTCAGAAAAACCAATTATTTTCCATCTGTCACTCTTGCGGGCATGAACCTCCTTCTGGTGTGTGTCTTGACCTTTAGGTATGTTTAACCACTGACCTCATCCACTGTAGTGTATGAGGGAAGGATATGACCACAACAACACAGACAAGCCAGAGAGTAGATACTGACTGGAGGTTTCTATCTTATTAGGGGTACATCTGTAGTATATGGGGCTTTCAAGTGCAGTTTTCAAGTTTTCAACCATCGATTTTGCTTCACACAAAGCTTTAGCGGTGACTCTGAATGCTTAGCAGCACAGGAAAAGACGAGAGAGGCGTTCAGTGACTCCTAAATGTCACATGTAATCCCGGGATGGAGCAGGATCTCCTGCATATGAGGGGCTGTCCCTCAGGAAGAGAGCGTTGATCCAGCACTCGTCAGACACCCAATCACAGTCAGCTGACTCCATCTTGATTGGCTCGTGTTCGGGGTTACTTGGGGTGAGCGTTGAATGAGTCTTCATTTCTCTCCTCCTTCATCTTTGTCTCTTTATGTAAACTGTGTTGTTCTGTGTATGTTTGTGTGCGTCCGGGTCACATCAGTCAGTTGGAGGTTAGAGTTGGAGCGTTACAACAGTAGTCATGTGAGGTTGTGCTACTTGAATGGGTGTTTAGATTAGCTAAATGCCAGAGCAAACACACCTCACCGGTGCAGCTAATGCAAACAGACCAAACTGAGGCTAACAAGGCATTCAAGGAAGCAATAAAGCTGCCGGGCGACAAGCGGATGTTGATGCTCGATGTAACGGCTTTAGAATTATGACACAATCTGCGTTTGAATTGGTTTTTCAACATTTTCGTTAATATCACAGGGAAAAATGCACAGATCATGATGCAAGGAATTAGGCATATTTGGGTGGCTGGTATCTATGAGTGTGTTCTGGTGAGCTTAAATTATGGTTGAGGAGTTATGGGTGGTTCAAAATTTAGACTGATAGACAGCTATTGAGTTTGATATTGAATTCGGCTTGACTGAATTAACTATTGAGCCTCAGCGGATGTTTCATCTCTCCATTCCAGACTACACGGATGAGTAAACTCATCTTTCGTCTTGTGTTGTTGGTTGTTGCCACTCTGACCAAAACAGAAAGCGATTTGCGTATGTCAACAACATCATTAAATGGACTGCCATGAGATTTTGTACTGACATTCAGAGGATGAGTCTAACGAAACTGATGATCCTGACATTTACCCTTGCACTGCCATTAGGTTGACTTTTATTGATGTTTACATGTCTCAACAACTATTAGATGGACATTTTAGTGATGCGGTAGAGACATGTTCCCTTAGATGAATGTAAGAGATGTAATCTGGTGACCCCTTAACTTTCCAATACTTTGATTTATGACCAAATGTCTGCAAAACGTATTCAATCAGCCTCAGTTGTAGCCTATTCGGTGTGTTTAGTGCTGATTAGCAAACTAAAATGATGAAAACGGTAACACGTCTGGTACACATCAGACACGCGTTTGTCATGTTAGCATGCTGCATGAAATATGATGAGATAAAACTTTATTAATGAACGTGAACGTTAAGTGTCAAAGGCTGAGGGAAAAGAACAACAGTGACTGAGTTTTGTGACTGACAAAACTGAATAATATAAAGACAAAGTGAAAAAAGGTAATAATAATAATAATAATAAGACTATATTCACTATTTCCGTACAGATATGACCAAGGTGGTTGGTGTTGCTGGTGTTTACCTACTGTGCCTGAATACACCCTCACAGAGCCATTAGCATCAAGACTCTCATCTTGATCACATCCACATCACCACATACTTTATTGTAATGAGTCTATTGATGGTTTTAAACTCATATATTCCCCCAACCAGCAAACTGAACACCAGGCCTCCACAGCCAAGAGGAATCTGACATAGGATTACAAAGGCTTGAAGAAAAGCTGCCCTCCTATTTATGCATCTCCGTCAGCAGATAGTCTTTCCACAATGTCAGTCCATAATGTGGGACGTGAACAGCTGGGTAAACACGTGAAGTTTATCCTCTGAGGTGAAGAGCTTTTACAACGCTTTGTCATAATCGCTCAGAGCAGTTAAAACACCATAAAGCTGGTAAGTGGAGCACCGCTGCAGAACAGATATCTGGATAAACACAGGAGATAGGTGTTGTCTTTACTGTGGGCAGTCCACCTGTGAAAGCAAAGGTAACCTTTATCAAGGTCGTGAGTAAACAGAGGGCGGAAGTGTGGTTAGTATATTCTGACTACTGGAGGCCACAAAAAGTATTAGGTAACGTGTGTGTGAAAAAATGAATGAATATTATATTATGTGTGTCATATATAAACAAACCTTAAGTCTACAGCCATACTAGTAGCTCTGAGGCTCTTAAACAAAGTGATGTCTTCAGCTAAATGCTTATGTCAGCATCACATGCTCAGAGAGGACAATGCTAACTTAGATTCATATGTCATAGAAGACATTATTCTGATGTTTCATCGTGATCAGCAGATGAAAACCAAGCGAGCCTTAATGTCAGATTTGAGATATGTGCTCTTGTTTCTCATGACTGAACCCAAACAAAACACAGCAAAATGAGCATAGGCAGTCCGGAGACATATTGAGGAAATGGATCCAATTTCCTCTGAGATTCCTATCTCATATCCTTTCGGATGGAAACCAGCATTGTTGATGATGATGAAATAAGTGGATGGGATACACGTGACAGAAGTCTAGACAAAAGAAACATGAGGCCCAGAAGCATTAACGACAGGGAAATGATTGCGATGCTGTGGTCGTGAAGCTGCAGCTTCAAATGAACCAACCTGTTTGTAGAAGAGTAGCACTAAATGGAGAGGATGGTAAACTGATCATTTAATAACACCAAAACCACCAATCTTAACAAAAATAAATAATAAATGAGCTGCAAACAAGGTCAATAATGACTCATTCTGTAATGAATTTTGGATCCATGGAGGTTTTATGATTGTAAATGATTTAAAACTGAGTGACGTCATCACAAGTCGTTTTTAGTGAATGTGCCAGACGAGCAGTTCTCATTGGACTAAATAGCTGCCATCTTTGGATCCAGTATTTAGTGCTCATCTAAATCTAAAGTAACTAGTAATATGTAATATATTGCATTTTGATAGTAACTTGCCAAACACTGTTGTTGACATACGTTGAGCAGGAAGATGTAGTTCACTTGGCGGTTTAACACAAAACTAGGTGGTATTTTACTTTATTTATGACAAACTGCAACTTTCTTGACTTGTAAAAATTATCTTTAAAATTTACAAACATAATGTGTGATTCATGACACAATTCAAACGGGATAAAAAAAAAAATGATTAGTTTGTCTCCATTCACGACCATACAAAGTTTTTCAAAATAAGGTCGAATGCGGTCCACCGGAAGGGGCGTGGCCTCGGCGCTGTATGTTCTTGCTGGGGTACAGAATGCTTTGCTACGCCCCTGAGTTCAGACTACGAACTACTGTCAAAGAAACACACTTTTAAATATGTTGAGGCAATATAAACTTAAAAGGGTGTGTGCTCTTAACAGAATATGACAATAAATACTGTTTGCTCTCTTGAAATCATATAAATAGTTTGCATAGCATCGCTGGGTAGCTGACCCAGCTGCGGCTGCCAGCCTGAAGTTCAGCAGACAGCGTGAGAAGAAAAAAAGCTCCTTTGACGTCAGCCACGTTAGATTTCAGTTGTCCAAGATGGCGGAGGTGAGCGGGTTGAGGAGCAGAAATCACTTCGAAACCAACTGCAAAAGCCGAGCCGTTGACGAAGGTAAACCTTTGTTTCTTTTGTCTAATAGGTGTGTGAGAGTTAGTCGACTTCGGAGCCAACGAGGGGAACTGAATTTGGAAGTGTTTCAGTGTTTCTGTCGTCTTTGTCTTTGTGAGTGGCAAACTCTCGCTTTTCCGTTAGCCAGACGCTTCTGTTTTCAGTTGGGGGACCCGCGGTGTCCTGCCAAATGTGGTACCCCTGCCAGAATATGTCTCCTGCAGCTGGCAAACATAGCGTCAACACGGTTCAAACTGTGTGAAAATGAGCTAGAGGGATATACATGTCCATCAGCGTTTGTTTTCTCGCTTTTAAAAACATGTTTTCCCTCCGAAAGCTGTTGTTTGAAACTGATTCTGACCCGGATACAAACTCGACCGGGACACCTGTCGGCGGTTGAGTTGTCCGGGCCGTCACTTTCACCTGGCCCGCAGATAGCCGGCGGGTTTGTCCGGGGTGTTCGGTCTGTAAACCCGCCTGTAGCTGCACAGTCACCGTGTGTTGGCTTCGGCTGCACCGGTTCTGAACTTTGAAACCGTCCGCGTTACACCAGTTTCCTGCATCGAGGTTAACTACTCAGAAAACACACGTTAATCTTCTCATCCTGCTAATGACTCGGATATTTTTAAATACTCTATAATTAACTTAGGCTGGTCAGTTTGCCAGCAGACCTATAACTTACACGTAATTACGAAGCTAATGTTGTCCCCCGAATACAACTAGACACACGAGGGTGTGTGACTTTTACAGCCAGAAAAGTAAAAGTAATTGTTAAACGATAGGTTTACACTATTTGCGTTTGTGCCCGATTTACTTAAGTTGTTTTTAAGTTCTTTTATTGGCCTGTATGAACAGGAGGTATGACTGGAGCAAGTTAAACCTGTTTCAGTGTCAACATGTGTGCCTTACATGCTATTACTGCTTTAAGATAGACTTTAAAAAGTATGAACCTATAAATCACAACAAATGAAAATAAGTAAATCATGGGGTAATCATTTAAATCCATTTATTTCCCCATAATTGAATAAACAAGCTGTTCTCAGAGGAAAATGATGTCCCCAAAACACTGTTTCAGGCTAGAAAGGTGGCAGGGTCCGCCAAATATAAACAATGTAAAACAGTATGAAATTGTGGTGTTCTTTTAAGATTTGTCTGGGTATTCAGTTTATTCAGTCATGAAAACAAAGAGTTTGTTTAGGCATACAAGAAGTCAAGTGAAGATCTTTCTCTCCTGCTTAAAATGTATTCTCCAAAACTACATAGTACACCTTCATAATATTGAATATCTCTATCAGAATCAATGTTTTCATTCTTAATACCACAAAGCAAACAATAGATATTGGCAAATTAGCAGTGATCCATCCATCCCCTCACCCATGACAACTGTGCTGTCTTTTAAATTGGATTTAAAGCAGTATGTTGTGGTTTTGTAGGGCCGCAAGTAACAATTATTTTCATCGTCGATCCTTTTCTTGATTAACTGATCAGTTGTTCGGTCTATAAAATGTCAGAAGATGTTGGAAAATGTTGATCAGTGTTTCCCAAAGCCCAAAATAACGTCCACAGCCCAAATATATTCAGTTAACCGTTGTAGAGGAGTGAAGAAACCCAAGAGGATATTCACATTTATGAAGCGGGGAGCTTTTGGAAACTGAAAACAAAAATTCTCAAAGTGATCACTTGAACATCAAAATATTAGGTAATTAAGTTAAAACTTGACAGTCGGCAAATTGCCGCAGCTTGACTCGGTAGAAAAGTTGATTGGCATCGGCAACAACTTTGATAGTCGATTAATCATTACATTTGTTTAAATTATCTGGTTCAAGAAGCCTCTCAAATGTGAATAATTGCTGCTGAAGAACTCCTTTGTGTTTTGGACCGTTGGTCAGATTGGACAAGGTAATTTTGGACATTATATAAACCAGAAAAGACGTCTCGCACACTGCAGGGCTCCAATATCCAAATTATTTAATGCACTGAAGCAGAGACTGTCTGATGAAGAGCAGGTTTGTGTGAAAGGTCACGACTTTGTTGTTTCCTCTTTTGACTCTGCTCATTTTTTTCTTGGAAACTACCCCTTTTGCCTTTGCAGTGTGTGTATACACTCATATTTTTTGCATTTTATCAACCTAGATGATTGTTTTCATTTTTACCATCCTAAAAGAGAAAAAACAATCTGATACATTTTTCCTTTGCTAGTAGAACGGCAGAAAATGAATGGTCAGAACAAATTCACCTTTCACACTCTCAACTTAAGTTCATTTTTGTATGCTTCTATAAACTTTGTATCGACCGGTAATCAAATTGTAAATTGTCTCATCACTGATAAATGATCAGAAGCCACTTACCATGATAACCCTTATGTCAACTTTCATACAGCTGACTCTGTGGTAACAACAGCACGAACTGCAGCTGCTTTAATGTGCACTTTGTCCTCAGATCACAGACTCCCTTTGGTCTGCCTGCTGCAACTGAACATTTGCCCTCCTTGACTCTTGTCCAGGGAGGCCGTGTCAGGTTGTCGTTTGGTGCTGGTGTGCAGGGAAGTCAGTGTACCTGCATCTTAATGGGCTACAGTGAATTCCTCGTTCTCTTTTAAAAATCTGGCCTGCATTCCTGTAGTCTTGACGTAATGTTGCTTGATCACATAAAGGATATTCTCCAGGTTATTTATAATGCATTGGCCTGGATCAGAGGGTGTTGAAATCCCCACTTTCAACACTTAAATTTCCAGGGTTCTCCCCTAGGGTTGAAATCAAAATTTAAGATGTTGTAAACACAGGATATTTTCAAAATCATTTTCATAATCATGCTTGCAGTATACTTGTCACTGTCTAACTTACAGTGGTCTATTTTCCTTGTAGACTTAACTTCACTCCCGGAGATGTGTACATTTCTTAATTCCTACACTAAATCTCTTGAAAGAGCGTCTTTAAAGTATAAAACCTCCCATGTTCAGCCAGCTGCTTAAGTTAAATGGACCACACAGCCTTATCAGAGTCTGCCTCAGATATAGTGCAGGAGTCCAGGGAAAGGAGAGCTGATTTGGGACGCAGTGGTGAGATGTAGGCTAGCTTGCGTAGACACTCTCTATTCTTGCCATGCATAGTTAAAGATAGACCCTCATCAGAACCGGAGGGATGGGAGACTGAATATACTCATGTGTTTCTGTGTGATGTACCGTACAAACTCGTCCCTTGGTGACTTTGTGTGTTTAGTTCATGGGCAGGACAACATGTAGGCCAGTCAACATCTGCTCAGTGCCTCCATAAGATAAGAAGTAATGCAGCTAATTTTAGTTCTGCCTTCGTTTTCTGCCAGCTGAGGACTGGGGCAGTGCATTAGCCACTTTATCAAGTGTGGTTCTGTAGTGTGAGTGTAGCAAATGCACATATCAGCTGTGCTAATGGTTTCTCACTGGCTGTAAAGCTTCCTCACATGCTTACTTATCGTGTTTTTTCTCTCATACACATTCTACTGCAATACAAACTCCTCGCAGTCCCAGCAGAATAGTGTCTTTGTGTGGGTCCCCTCTGTGGCTGCAGTCTGTGCCACTTCATGCTGCTGAGTGCTGCTCTGGACTTCAGGAGGACCTGCACTGCCACAAACTGGGAAAATGTGCAGGGCTAATTTGTGTGCTGAGCAGATTACTGTATCTGCTTTGTGCTTGCAGCAATTCCTCCAACACTAGCACAGCATTGCTGCTGTCTTCTGGGAATTTGCAGGACCTCCATGTTGATCCTTCAGTGCCCCATTTGCAGTTGTCCTCTTGAGCAAGCATATCACTTAATTTTCTCAATACTTCCTTCCCACCACCTTCAAATGGGCCTGGGTTTTGACAGAGCCCAGTACCTGGGAGTCAAGCCTGCATTTCCACCTCTTTAAAAAAGTACATTAAATAAACAACACAATGACTCAATTTTACACCTAAATTAGCAGGTATATGCAGGTTTTTCAAACGCAAGTAAACCCGCTAACAATAGGGGATTGGCTCCTTTACCAATGCCTATAGACAAGTTTGCCTTTATTCAGTTATATATATATATA
Organism: Lagodon rhomboides; assembly: GCA_039737535.1. Classification (NCBI taxonomy): domain Eukaryota; kingdom Metazoa; phylum Chordata; class Actinopteri; order Spariformes; family Sparidae; genus Lagodon; species Lagodon rhomboides. The sequence continues at coordinate 20,924,969 of CM077796.1, read as the reverse complement.
TTATTATATCTATGTGCATCAAAGTGATTGAGCGTGCCGTGAATCTGCGACAATGCAATTGGCTGATATCTTTATAGCTTCGGCTGCTATAAAGCAGACGATTGGCTTTTGAGGGGAAGGGGCAGAATATGTGTCATATAACCACCATCTCTGGTGTTACAGACGTTTCTGGTCAGAATGCCTTATGTGGTTAGTCTCTTAAAATGTCTCTGACATCACAAACATGGCTGAAAAAGGGGAAGCGTAGAAAGTAAAATGATGGCTACTTTACTTTTTAAATATCTTTTACTTCAGCCTCTTTCAGACTGAGTGATGTTCAAGCATTTATTCAAAGATGGATGGTAAACTATTTACATGCCAGCATTTGCGACTAGAGCCTGCGTCATAGCATAGTGCCGGAAAATGGATTATGCATTTGGTTTGGTTTTATGCAGCATTAATAATCTGATTTGTTGTTGTTTTTCACCACAATATCACTGTTTTTTTTTGGATTAGACTGGCAGTTCGTCAGCGCAGTGTTGATTTTTCTGATAGAGAACCAGTTTATTTGTTGGAAATGCTCATTTGAAAATTCATTATGTACCAATGTACTTCTTGTGAAAAAGTCACATTCTCTGACAGTCTCGTTTTCCAGCTTTGGTGGTTGGAATTGTAATTTATGTGCTCACGACTAGACACAACCTGGGGCCCCGCAGTGATGACAAGCTTGTAATAAACTTGTTTGTACAGCATAAGATGTTCTCTTCTTGTGCCAGCCTCACAGGTCATGTCTCAGAATCCAGCAGCCGGGGCACATAATTTTGGGCTGTCAGTCGGACTAAAAAGGAATTTAAAGATATCCCCTTGTCCTTTAGGAAATAAATCAATTAATCAAAAAAAATATTATTAGTTGCTGTTCTAATCAGCATCTGTGTGCTTTAGTAGTGAGGGGTAAATCATTGGTCTGAACTCTTACACAACCTTACCGGTAACATCTCAATGACTCTTCGTGACGGTTGGCTGTATTCCAGGTTGATGTGCCATCAGAACGTGTTCTCGCTTGCTGCAGTAGATTACATACGTTTCCCCATCAGCTGTTTTGTTTTTCTTACTGTTGGATACAGGTGGTGCATCCAAGGTGTGTCTATGAATCTGTTGGGTTCTGTTGGTTTCCTGAACCTTATTTGAATGTGCTGAGAGACACTGGTGCTACGGCTCAGTCTAGCTGAATGGCGAATCACTTGTAATGTTTGAATGAGCAATGCTCGATACTTGCTGTCTGACCTGTTCAGTGGACTTCAAGTATCTGGCCAAGGGATTGTCACTTTCAGTATGTACTTCAGGGAGTGTCGTCTTTATCCTGCACCAGTGGCGTCTGTTACTTTTACTTTGTGAATATCATAGAGATCTAAAAACAGCTCCATTAAAGGGAAGAGTTATTAGTTTTGAAAATATTGGAAATGCAGTTTTGTCATATAAGATGATTAGTGCTGTAATGATGACTCTGTTGACAGAAAATTATTTAATCCTTTTTTCCTTTAGAGAATAAAGAGCCAAAATCCTCTGGTTCAAGCTGCTCAAATATTAATATTTTCTTTATTTAATTAGTTTCATATAATAATTTGAAACATATTAATAATAATCTGAATGGAGCCCGACTGATACTGACTATTCTGTGGCAAATACTGATATTAGGGAGTAAAAAAATTGAATATCAATATTTTAGCCTACATTATTGTAAACACAGACTATATACATTTTATACTTGAATGTGTTTATCAAACACTTATGAAAAACATAGGTACTTACAATTAACTTCACTACTCTTCTGCATGTATCACAGCTGATGGTTAAGCACACGTGCTTATTCTGCAGTTGTGGCAGGAAGGAAGGAATCTTGCAGTTTTAGAGGAAACGTCTGCTTTAGATTAAGAGGAAAGAATTTCAGTGACAGAAGAAAAATGTGAAAACACTGTCCTGCTTACTTTTTTCCTTGTGTCCCTTTTGCTGCCCCTTTGTGGTTTTCAGTGCAGGGCTATTTTCGAGCTTGACCTAGATGTGTGGACCAGAATGGATTACAGTATTTAGACCAGCACAAAATGCTGGAAACATTCCTGTATACAATTTGACCACATGGAGAGGATTTCGCTTTATCTTTAACTTCACAGAACAATAGTCCGTCTCCCACATGTAAACCAATATATGACAATGAAACCTCTTCCTCTGAAAAGGGTTTTTTGGTCTTGCTACATAACCTTGAATGTACATTCCTCTCCTTTTTTTCACGTTACGCCCATTGGTTGTATGCTTATCTAACCAGTGTAGTTTTGTTTTTCTCTGCTTTGTCCTATTATCTAAAGGCTTAAGTGGCGTGGAAGATGTCCCCATTTTTCGGCATAAGCAAAGGCCTCCTATAGCCCAGCCTGAAGACCTGGATGATGAAGTGCTTCCCAGGAACAAAGCCTCAAACAAAATTGCGAGCTTCACCTCCTCGCTAGATGAAGAGATTCAGAAAGAAGAGGTAATGTTTTACTGTATTTCCTGCCACGTTCCTGTCTGTTGATGAATGCACCATACCACACTGATGTAGATATGACTCTATGTTCCTGTTTCTCTTTCTACTTTCCTCACTGTGTACTTGTATCTAGAAGATTTTTTTTTTTAATTTGAGGCAAAAATATATACACCGTAAGGAAGAGAATACACAAAAATATAGACAATCCAAACAAATGCTCTCCATTTACTATCAGTTATTTCCATTATGTATTGATCTGATGGTTATTTTCTCAACACCAATGTTTAATCAAAATACAGTGATGGAAAAGAGAGACAAAAACAGCAGCTGAAAAAGTTTTGCTAAGAAAAATAAATTAAAAAAAAAAACATTCCAGGAGAATTCTGTGAAAAGCAGTTATGTTTCCCGCCTCATCACTTGTCCTGAAAAATGAAATGAATCGTAAAAAGCCATATTTATGTGAACGGTCATGTGATTTGGGTTTTCAGTATGGATGGATATTAATTCTGAAATGGTGAATCTGGTCTGGCTGGAGATACCCATGTATGTGTGGACCAGGCCTGAAAGTGTTTGTGGCATCTTGTTTCCCCTTGCTCCCTCTTGTTCCCTCTTTATCAGCTGATCTCAGCCTTGTAATTTTCAGTTCCCTCTCTCCTCCGCTAAAACTGCCTCATCACCACTGTAATCACTTAAATGTCTCTCATTGCTAGAAAGAACCCTGATTGATTGCAAACTCATGTCTCCAGGATGCAGCACAGGAGGAGAAAGCGAGGCCCATCCAGATCGTGCTGGCCAACGAGGATGAGCACAGCTTTGAGCTGGACTCCGCAGCACTGGAGAAGATCCTGCTGCAGGATCACGTGAAGGACCTGAACGTGGTTGTCGTGTCTGTGGCCGGGGCCTTCCGCAAGGGCAAGTCCTTCCTGCTGGACTTCATGCTGCGCTACATGCACCATCAGGTGAGAGAAATAATGTCACATTTTTATACTTTTTCTAAATACACAAGGGTCCATATTTCTGAGATTCAAGGAGGAAAAAATAGATTTTCAGTCAAGTGTTCTTTATGTGACGCTGCATATTGATCAGAAAGTTTGTTATCAGGACAAAATAATATCCATCAGATTATAACACCATGGGTGGTGGTAGCACTATCAATTTGAACAAAGGAGCTGTTTAGAAATGATAACAGTGACATAAACTGATGCCAAAATAGATGTTTTATCATGTGGATTTTTTAATATTATTGATAAATGTGCTGATTATTTTCTCAATTAATTGTTTGGTCTATAAAAGGTTTCAAAATACTGAAAAATATTGCAATATGCAATTTTGCATAGCCCATTTTGACATCGTCAGATTTCTTGTTTTGTACAGTCTGTAGTCCAAAACCAAAATATTAATTTGATTTACAATCTTAAAAGACCATGAAAAACAGAAAATATTCACATTGAAGAAGCTGTTATTGGTGAAATTGACTGCAAATGATTTATCAATTATCAAATTAGTCTACCAATAATTATGTAGAGTTAACTATTTTACTATGGTGCTGGTACTGGTGCTGCCACACTGTTTCATTGATATCAAAAAGAAGCATTCTGAAAGTTAATTAATCGCAAAGGTTTTTAGAAAGGCACAGACATTTAGTCATCCATTAGTCAAATTGGTGCAGTCATTTCTCATAACTTTGATATCAGTTCTGATATATCAACACATTTTTAAACAATAATTTCCCAATCCTGATAAGTTGACCTGGCCTTATATACTTTCACTGGTTCAGCTTGTGCTTATATTGTGTTTACATGTACTAGGTAAACTTGGAACAGGTTATTGCTCCTCTGTGACTTGAAATTAACATTGTGTAACATTCACAGTCAGTAGAGATTGTGAGAACAGGTGGACTAGATGAACCAGTACGGCAGATGAGGTTACAACCAGTGCTGGCATGTGTACCCAAATGAGACGAGCAGAGACGAGTGCGTCCTGTTCGGCCTCATACTGAGATATGTGCTCAACCAGGTGAGGTACAGCAAGGTGTATGAATAAGACAGGGAGGCGCCACTCGGCTCAGACTCAGACAGGCTTTAGTTGGGGAATTTGAGCGTATGATGACTCATTTAATGTTCTATCAAGAGTTTCAGTCCAATTACCTAATTTTCCTGGGTGGTTTCTGCTTGCCTTTGACATAATGTCTATAAATATAACATGAATTAGCACATTACACACAGAGACACATTCTTAAGTATGTTCATCCAACAACTGTGTGACTTGCACCGACTCAAGTATCAACAAGTAGTCCCTCAGACCTCCTGCCAGCAGCTGGACACACAGAAAACAGGCAGGATCACCTTACACTCACTTGGACATACTCTCTCTAACACAACACACTTTAACACACACACACACACCAGGAAAGACAGAGGAATTTTTTTGCCTTTCTCACAGCTGTTGAACAGCATGAACATGGGCATTCATGCGAGTCTGATCCAACCTGCATGTGTTCACATTTTTCAACCAACACTGATGTTATTGTATCAGGATGTGGTTATTTAATATACAGCACTCCATGTTACAGACAGTGTTGATATTATTGGACTGCAGGTATTTGTTAATATCGGATGACCATCAGCTCTGTCATAAGATGCTGGTCAGGCATTCAGCACAGATGTCATGTTGTGATAACCGGTAATCAGTGTTCATGTACGCTTTGCCTTGCAAATCAGGTATTTGCTTGTGAGGCTTGTAAGCATTTCCTATTTGTGGTCAGTTGATCTCCTCAAACAAACAGGGTCACAATGTGCTGCTTGTACTTTGAGCTGGATAAATGCTTTTCACGTTACGTGTTATATTACTATATTACTTTCACATTGTTAACATCTCCTCCAGGGTATAACTCACCCAGAGAAGAGCTTCTTTACAATTGGTCCACTTAACGTCTCTCCACAGCCGTGTCTTCCATGTCTAAGTCCACTTTGTGTTGTTTGGCCGGGGTTCACGCTGCTTCTCTGGCAGGATAGCTTCATTGTCAGCACTGTTGTTTTCTTTGACAAGTTTCTTTGCTGTGCTAATGTATCAGATGCTTCAGTGATTCAGTAAAATAAAAAAATATTACAGTATTTTCGCCATTTAAAATTTTGCAGTAGACAACAGCTTTCTTTGCATCTTTGACTGAGACGAACTCAAATCAATGACGGTACTTCCAGCTGTTGAAAGAATATCTCTCTTCCAGAGCCCTTGAGTTGAGAGAGTCGTATCAACAGAAGTTCAAAATGTCAATGCAGATTGACGGAAGTACAATCTTTGCCAACTTTGAGTTGACACATGATTTATTGATTGATTGATTTGGAGATGGCGACTTTGCTCTCCCTCATCTTCCATCCTTCAGCTTTTTGGCTCGTAGCCGACGTGACCTGCCCTGACAAATCTGCCAACACAGTGTTAGTATAGTAACTGTAATAACTGGAAATTGTAATCCATATCACTACTCATTACTGGGGAAAGTAATAATATTACAGTAATGAGATACTGGACAACACTGGCTGTGAGTAGGACATTTTTCTTGCTGTGTTTACGGTGTTGAATTGAAGTGTTACTGTGTACTCCACTCTGTAAAATCATTAGGATGGTTGTATAACTTGTAATGAGTGTGATCCTATTGACAAACAAGGAGTTCAAAACCTTTACCACGATCTAATCATCCCAGCTACTTTCTCACATGATATTGTACTATAAGATGGCAGGTTATGTAACACTGTTTTCTCTTACACTACAGTACATTATTAAAAGACGGCTCCTGTTGAAAAAGGGTTTTTTTCCCCAGGTGCTAACATGAGGAACGTGCTGGTGGACTTCAGTTCATTGACCTCCTTTTTTCACTCCTCCCTCCCACCTCCTCTCTGTCTCTCCCCCTCACACTTTACCCTCATCTGTCCTATCAATCCATGTGGATTTCTTCATCTCTTCTCCTGTTTCTCATTCCTCTCATCTCACCCCCTCCCTTTCTCCTCCCTCTTCCCTCCTGCTGCAGAGAGACTCGTGGATGGGAGGTGATGACGAGCCCCTGACAGGGTTCACCTGGAGAGGAGGCTGCGAGAGGGAGACCACAGGAATTCAGATCTGGAGCGAAGTCTTTGTGGTTGACAAGCCTGATGGCAGCAAGGTACACAGTTTATAATACAAAGTACAAATCATACCATTAAGCCCTTAAGTTGTTGTCACACCTGGTCAAATTGAAATGTACTATCATTGCATCTCGCTCCGACAGGTTGCTGTGCTCCTCGTCGACACTCAGGGAGCATTTGACAGCCAGTCCACCATAAAGGACTGTGCCACTGTGTTTGCCCTCAGCACAATGACCAGCTCTGTACAGGTGAGACTTTAAGGAAGAAAACACTTTTCTTTTCTCTCTTAAATTGTCAACATTAATGTCTTAATTTGTATTTCCATCTTTGTTTTCAGGTGTACAATCTCTCTCAGAACATACAGGAAGACGACTTGCAGCATCTGCAGGTTGGTGTTATTTCTCCTCCTCACAGAAAGCGGCAGCAGCAAAGTTGTTCCACTAACTTCTGTTTTCTGATCATAGTTTTGTTCTCCTCTCTCATGTAGCTCTTCACAGAATACGGCCGGCTGGCAATGGAGGAGATCTACCTGAAACCTTTCCAGGTACTGGCTGCTGCTGTAGACTGTGTACATGTATATACCCATGTTAGATGAAAGTTCAGTAATATCCAGCCTCCTACTTTTGCGTATACACTGATTTGTGTAGTCATGTTCAATAAGTGTTTATTTTGAATGTTAATAAATTAATTTACTTGTAAGTAATTGACTTAACTTTTGCTGCATGTCCTTTTTCTTTGCCAGTGTGGACTTAAATCACACGCATAATGGTCTTAAAAGGTGCTGAAAGTCTTGGATTAAAGCTGAAGCAGACAATTCGAGAGAAAGACAGTTGCTTTATTGAGTCTCATTCCCAGATGAGTTGCCCAGCGTCCCAGCCTGACTCAGTAATCAACTATCTCTCTCTAGAATTGTCTACGTCAGATTTAACTTGTTGAAACCTGCAGAAACCCTGATTAATGCAGTGTAGAACATTTATACAGTCCTGATGAGTGAATGTTCCCATTGAACATGCACCCTGTCCATAAAAGCTGCCAATTCAGTTGAATGTGTGGCTGCAAGGCGAGTCATGCATTTTTAATGAATATTATTAGGAGGTTATTGAAGCATCAGTCAAATTGAGAGATGTGTTTCGTTTACAGCGTAACTGAAAACACGAAAGTTATGGAAAATCAGGGATCAGTGAATGGATCAGTTTGTAGCCACCTCACTATATTTATCATGTTATTAATATAAAGTGTCTGTGTGGTGTGTTTCAGTCCCTGATGTTCCTGATTAGAGACTGGAGTTATCCTTATGAACACAACTACGGTCTGGAAGGAGGGAACAACTTCCTGGACAAACGACTGCAGGTGAGAATCAGTTTCTACCCCGATATTCCTTCACACTGTTGAAGATCTTTGTGCAGCCGGTCACACAGTCACTGTTCCACTCAGACATACTACACCTCACAGGCCTACTCAATATCATTGTCTGTTAAGGTGTGTGCAAATTTGCTTAGCGCTTCAAGTGTGTACACATTCACATTCAAAGCACACTCTCACTGTGGCGTCTGGTTGAATGCTGATTCAGGTGAAGCTGAACCAACATGAAGAGTTGCAGAACGTGAGGAAGCACATCCACTCCTGCTTCTCCAACATCGGCTGCTTCCTGCTGCCTCATCCTGGCCTCAAGGTGGCCACCAACCCATACTTTGATGGACGACTGAAAGGTGAGGAAACGGGAACATGTACTCAAAATCAAGAGTGATAGATAAAATACACCGGACCGAAATGTTCATGATCGTGTGTTTCAGACATCGATGGGGATTTTAAGAGGGAGCTGGCCAGGCTGGTGCCGCTCCTCCTGGCTCCAGACCGACTGGTGGAGAAGGAGATCGGAGGCAATAAAGTCACCTGCAGGGATCTCCTGGAGTACTTCAAGGTTTGAAAAGGACCTCCTACAGGCGGCCCCTTATATCGTTGTTGATAAGCACATCTCAAAACCTATAATAATTACATACTTCATCGAAGTTGTGTAGTGTTGGGAAATGTTTTGTTCATGTTTCTACATTTCAACATCTTTTGGATCAATAAGTTTTCTGTTTTTATTTCGTAGAATTTTAAATAATGTCTTGCATTAATGTACGACAATTTCAGTACTTTTATTATTTATTATTGTTTCTGAACTTTTTAGCTTAGGTTGTACAGATTTCAGGAATATGAAGCACTTGAAGATATGACATCACAATAATCAAAAGTACCACTCTTGCAGGCTTACATAAAGATCTACCAAGGGGAGGAGCTGCCTCACCCAAAGTCCATGCTACAGGTTTGTTATGTCTCAAAACTGAATCATCTTATCAAGAATGAGACTCACTTTTTAGGTTTCATTCTCACCTCCTGTGGTCAACAAATCTAGCTTGAATCTCATCATCTTCTCCTGATTTTCAGGCAACGGCAGAAGCCAACAACCTGACTGCGGTGGCCGGAGCCAAAGACATGTACAGTAAGAACATGGAGCTGGTAAGGACACGTTGCTCTTTTACAATAATCATGAATCACAATCAATTCAGTTTAAGTCAGTGAGTCAAAATGTCGACTTGTATCATTTCCTTCCCTTTCAGGTCTGTGGTGGGGATAAGCCATACATCGCCCCGGCTGACCTGGAGCGCTGCCACGGGGAGTTTCGTGAGCACTCGGTGCGCTTCTTCCGCTCCGTGAAGAAAATGGGTGGCGAGGAGTTCTGCCAGCGCTACCAGAACCAGCTGGAGGCGGAGTTGGACGAGGCCTACACAAACTTCTCCAAGCACAACGACGGCAAGAACATCTTCTACGCAGCGCGCACACCCGCCACGCTTTTTGCAGTCATGTTTGTGACCTACTTGGTGTCCGGGGTGACGGGCTTCATCGGGCTGAGCACCTTGGCAGTGCTGGCTAACCTGGTGATGGGCATGGCACTGCTGTCGCTCTGCGCCTGGGCGTATGTGAAGTATTCTGGAGAGTTCCGGGAGATAGGAACGATGATAGACCTGGTGGCCGAGACACTCTGGGAACAGGTGGGTAGTCCATGTGAGACTGTGTGTTTGTCAAGGTTACTCTACATGGTTTTGCTATAAGGGCTAAATCATTTAAAATGCTCAGTTTGTACTGGTTGTAGAGGATGTCAGTCACTATACAGGTGTTAAAAGTCTTCTTTACATTGAGGCTGAAATCAAACAAATTATATTTTCAGTTGATTATTTCTTTGAATTTATCACTTCTATCGCTTCCTATAAAATGTCCCAAACAGTGGAAAATGATCCGTTGCAATTTTTCAGCACCCGAGCTGATTCTGAAGCGGTTTCAGATATAATTTTCTGTCGGACCAGGAGTCCAAAACAAAAATGTTCCATTTACTGTAATGGTTTGATTGGGAAAAGCAACTAAAAATGACATTTTAGAAGCTCTAACCAGCAAATAACTCCAGTGGTCAATCACTTGCCAATAGTTGGCATTAATTTTTCCATCCGTCCATTGATTAGTCCACTGATTGTTTCAGCCCTTTGTAGTTGCACAGCTTGTCCACCAGAGAGCACTAACACGGTTATTTTTTAACTGTGAAATGCAACACATACAGTATACTTCCTCGTCACATTGGATTAGTAGCCACATCTAAGTGACTCTTATCAGGAAGTATGTTCAAAAAACAAATGTATTGTTGTAACATTTAAACATGGGATTCTGCCCCAAAAACCCATTATTGGTCAGGCTGTAGCACTAAGATTAGTAGATTGCCAGTTTACTGACAACTATTCTTATCCATATCAGTGTTTCCTCTACATTCATTCAGGAGTGCTGGACCTCACAGTAAGAAGACGACCACCACGGTTATATAAAATGGGAAATTTAATATTAAAATCTAGCAAAAATAGCAAAATAAAATGAAGAAAAAAAGAAAACGGAAAACACAAAGACGCACAAGGCCTGAAGCATAGAAGCTGCCCTTAAAACATGATCAGTTCACCAAAATGAATTATATCAGTGCTGCAAACCAAAACTGACACCAGCAGCGATATGTCTGCTACCACTGCTGCAGAAAGATGTGCAGATAACACTGCATGTTGTGTAGTGTTAGGGTGGAGATAGAACATTTCTGTGTTTACGTTCTTGTTTTGTTTTTAAGCAAATTAGATTTTTTTTAATTTATTTTCTTTTCTCCAGGATTACAACAGTATATAGTATAATGCATGTGTACGTCTGTTTTATCTTCTGTTGGTTTCTGTTTTCTGTAGTTTTCTATATTATTTAATGATTTTTCCTGAAGTTCCTTTATTTGCCTTTTTTATTTTTAGGTGTTTAAAAAGCCCAAGAAACAAGATTTCTTCCATCAGTTTTTGTTTCCTTAATGTTTGATTATCTTCTGTGTTTTCACATCCCATCATCCATCAGTTTCTTTTCACCTTTCAGCGCGCTCCCTTCACACTGAAAGTCCATCAGCACCTCCTTTTATTTGCTCTCTTCATTCCTCCATCAGTTGTTGACCTGCAGACTGTACTCAGCCCTCATGTCTCCTCTGACTTCTCCCTCCTTCCTCTGTTCTTGTCTCTCCTCCTCCTTCTCTCTCCTTCGCTGCTTTACAGAAGACGATTAGAAAGGTGAGAGGTGTCGCGTCACATTTCTCACGTGATCTTCTGTCTGCCTCAACATCATTTCCTGCATCTCCTTTCTCCTCCTCCTCCTGCTACCAGTGTCCATGTCTTCTTCCTTCTTCCATCTTTCTTCCTCAATCTCTTCCCAAACTTCTGGCTCGATCTTTTTCGTCTTTGTTTTCCTCCAGTGTCTGTCTGTGTGCCTGTCGGTCTCGTTCCTTGTTTAACTGTCCCGTTCCTCCCTGCTGTCCTCTCAGGTGTTTTCCAAACTCTCGGAGCCGGTCAGGAGCCGCCTGGCTTGGCCCGTCTCTCTCCTCACTTCGTTCCCATCAGGAGCGACACTGGGACTCGGAGCTCTGACTCCTCTCAACAACAACTACAAGAAGACTAAATAGCTGCTGGACAAGCGGCGGACTTACAGACTGTTACGCTTATTTCTTGTAGTGAATCTTCTGCAGTTTGCTGGCTTCATTTATTGTTAACTTTCAGCCGATGGTGCTGGATTCTTAGACTTTAACCTCTGAACTTCACTGAATGTATCTGAACACCGGCATGCCAGGACCATCTCAGGATCTCAAGGACTTGAAGCCCAAACGGTTATTAATCATCTTGGATTTCTTTAAATCTTGTTTTGTTTGAGACGTTTCTGTTGGAGACTACTTCCCGTTTTTGTTCCTCAAGCGTTTCTCTTCCCTAACCTACTTTTCTTTCAGTTTCGTTGTCCCCTTTTCTCGACTGTTTAACTTCATTCCTCCTCTCACGGAATCCTCTTTGTCTTCTCTCCTGCAGGTTTTGAAGCCATTAAGCGAACATTATATGGAGGACAACGTCAGACAGACGGTGGTTAACTCAATCAGAGCCAGCTTGACAGAACAGGGCTCGCAGCACACCAAGTTAAAGACTCACTGACGCTCTTCCTCCTCCTCCTCTTCATCTCCTCTCCCCCGTCATGTTCATCACCCTCCTGCCCACTCACTCGATGTGTTCAATCCTAGAACTGTGGAACTAGTTCAACACCAAAGCTGACCCTCTCCAAACATCCTTCATCACATCACTGCCCCCTTCTTTATTTGCTGTCGTGGACCTGTAGGCTCGCCGTCTGCCCTGCTCTTCATCGCCCCCCAGTGCCTCGGAGCAGAAACTGCACTTTCATGAGAGGACTGAGCAGAGAAGCCGGCAGCGTCGCCTCTTGCCAAAACAGGACCTGAAGGACTGTCATCTTCTCGTGTGCCATGTTGCCATAGATGCACACACTGACATATTTGCTGTTAGCAGCTAAACTCGCTTCAGGATTGAGCTGTAATTCAGGGACACCGCCGTGGGCAGCTGTAATCAACAGTGGATGCAAACTAAAATCCTTTTTTGTGCATTTAATGGTTTTGTCTTAACAGGCCAGACGGTTCAGAGCTCAGTCGACTTCCTCTTCGGACTGTTTATTAACGTTTCCTGCAAGCACAAGTAGCAACAAATCGACTCTGAACACTAATAACGAGGAGATTTTTGTCCTTTCTTTTGGTTGTTTCCGTAAAATCAGGAAACAAATATTGATTCTACTGAATTGAGGGAGATTCTTTTAACTGTCAAATGTTGATCCTCTGGTTAATTGATCTGCCCTTTTCTCCAAATCTGAACTGAAAACAGACGAGTGCAGGAAATCAAACAAAACTGAATTTTTCTTCTTCTGGTGTTTTAATCCACCTCGTGGCTCCAACTCCTCAGTACGTCTCTGCGTGTTTCCCTTTAATATTTCATGAAAAGAGCTGTAGGACGTGTGATCTGTTTTTAACGTAGAGCTGACGTGTTTTATCTGGCCTTTAGTGTCCCGTAGCGGACCGTTAAGAGCTACTGTGTTGTAGCATTAAGCTAGCTAAGAGCTTTTAGAGCTCAGGCCTCTGTAGCCAGAGAGGACTGTCATCTTGAACCATTTTCTCTTCTGCTGCCTTTTCATCAAAGCTGCTGTTTCCCACCACGACTTTAGGAACTACAGGCTATAAGTTGGATTCTTGGAATTAGAGATTTAGATCCTTTACATTTTGAAAATATGGCGAGAGTTGGATGAGAAGATTGAGTCTGCTCATATTTGTTGGGTGATTATGAAGCAAACAGCCAAGCCTGTTAGCTTAGCATAAAATGCTGCAGGCAGAGTGAAGCACTTCGACCACTAGTCAAAAATCTGATTAAAACAGGACCTCTAAATCTCAATAATTAACATTTTAAATGTCATTTGTTTAAAACCACAAAAACCTGTTACTTAGTGCTTCTCAAATGTGTCCTTTGGGGGGTTCTAGGAGTTCCCCAACTAAAAGGGGAATCATTTCACTTCATCCTAAAGTAACAAAATAACAGAATGAGACTTTTATTAAGACAAAAAGTGTATGAAACTCATGACCAAAACAAAGTGAGGCTCATGTGCTGATGTTGGCGCCCACCATAAGGTTTCTAGCAGGACAATTTAAATTAATTAAAAATGTGTATATATAACATTGTTTATTCTGTTTTATTTATGTACTCTGTAAAATATTTCATCCTTAATTATTTTTCACAATTTGTGCACAGCAGGCAGAGTCACTTTATGCAGGAAATAAGTTCATTAAGAAAACGTGGCTAATCGTTCCATTTTACTTAACAATGCCATAAAATAGGTGCTTTGTTTTGGCCCAATGTCAAGTTTCAGTTTGAGCATCCCTGAAACAAATACACATAAAATGGAGGCCAATGATCTAATTTGTGTCACTTAGGGGTCCTTAAGTTGTGTGTGTCACAGCCTCAGCTTTATGCTACGATGAGCTAACCTGCTTTTAGCTGTAGCATCATATATGGACGTGAGTGTATCAATCTTCTCATATAACTTTTGGCAGAGAAGCGAGAGGCCGATCACACAGACACTGGCAAAACCATGGTTGGTCGGCCCCAAAGTGAGCATATTTCCAAAAATGTTGAACTACTCCTTTAACTGACATGAAACAAGTTTGCCCCCCTTGTAGGGTTTGGTAAAATCTAAATCTCTCTTCAGTGAAAGATGATCGGTCGAGTGGTGAGCGACTCCACAACAGGAACCTGACTTAATGTTATTCAATCAAATGGCCTGAACTTTCCCCCCTTTTTTATCTTTACTGGGTTCAACAGCTGCATCACTCTTTTCTGAGCTCCTCTGTGTCGATTCCATCCACATAATTTCTCACCTCAAGCGCCAGTCTCGTACTGTACAGTCTCTCTCTCTTTCTCTTTGTGTTCACATATATTACAAACCGGGCATGTATGTTGACTTAAATATTTAAATAAACTTTGTATACATTTTATAGTGAATCAGTTGACGACGACTGTTTGTTCTTCTTCTCTTGATCGACGTTAACAGTCTGTGGTTTGTTTAAGAATGATAAGTGGCTGCTGTAGGTTTACACTAGGCTTCTCCTTCTCTGTTTATAGAAACATGTGGTGTGAATACTTTGATTCTGATAGATTTTTTTTTTGATTGTGACGAGTGGGTTGGAGACGATGTCTGTCTGCCTTTTAAAGATATCTCTGGTAATTTATTTTTGAATAAAATGTTTACCTTAAGAATAAAATCATCAATTGAAGTCTTTTGGCTCCCGTTCGTCTTATTTTTTGTAGAAGGAGACACTTTAGTCTGAAGCAAAAAGTAAGTTTTAATTTAACTGTTACAGCTTTTTATTAAAAAAGTCTATTTGAATATTTACTTCAAAGTCAACTAATGTTGTCTTAACTAATGTTTTATTCTAGTTTGTTTTAGGTCAGCGGTTCTCAACCTTTTCAAGTGGCGACCCTCCAGAAAAATCAGGTTGGTATTCACGACCACCTCTCGACTTAATTACACAAAGTGTTGCTGGATTTTTGTCCATTGTGGACTTTTTTCCCTTCGTAATGGTCCTTTTTCAAGTAGGTGATGTTGTGCCAGAGACCCTGCAACATCTTCAAAGTGCCAAAATGGGGAAAAAGCTTGGGCTTTTTTTCTTCAATGAGATCAGAGCTCATGTGAACACACACCGACTATTACATACACATTCAGTAAAATCTATGCTCGGGCAAAGTTGTGTAAGATTTCAGAGGGAAAATCAGTGAGGACTGAAAAATGAAGGGAGATGTGGAAATGTACGACCTCATTACCCCTCGTTATCACTCAAAGTGTTTCTGAAAGTTGTGTTTGCTGTGTTTGAAATCGTTGCTTCATTTCGGTGGGAGAATGTGTGATTTAGTGAACTGGGTGTAGTCTGGGGCACGTGTGGTAATGGAGCTGGTAACATGAGGCTTATTAAGAAATCCGATTACACAACGGAGAGCAACTGTGATGGGAAACCTCAAACCAAGTCATACTTTTCTTACGTCTTACGTTTGTCCTCTTTGTGTCAAATTGTGACATTTGAGTGTTTGAATCGGTGGCTTTAATTCATAAAGGTCACTGGGAAATTACCAAGACAGAAGGCGAAAGGCTGCGTCGTCTTGACTGATGCGGAGGCGTATTCATGTGTCCCTCTGGAGGGAATAACTTCATTATTTAGTCACATGCAGAGGCAGCACAAGGAAAAGATCAGCGGAGGTGCGCAGCTTAAGTAGTAAAAGATCTGTTTGCATCAGCAGAGTGACCTGAAGACGCCACGGTGTCTCCAGATGTTCTTTATTGCCAGATTATGTCTAACCTGGAGATGTCAAGAAGTGCGTTTCCAAAAGTGACCAACAGGAGGAGCCAGATTCTTAAAAATACACAGTTTTATTTTATCACAGAACTGTTTTCAAGCTGCAATACAAGGAATATTTTATTGGCCGCCGCCGTTCTCCCATACAAACAAAAGACAGTATGGGGGTGCAGACCAATGTGTGCTTTTTACAAACATACGGCTGGTGTTATGAAAACTGTGTACACGTAAAGCAGACTTAAAAAAAAAAAAAAAAAAACATCAGAAGGCCACAAAAACGCTAAGAAAATATAACACTGACGGGCAAAAAGGCCTTTAACTCCCCAAACATGACGAACTGAGCCAGTTTGAAAAATAAACTAAAAACTAGGGATGCACAACACGGCACGATACATATCGGACCGATAATGGAAAATCTACATTATCGGTTATCGGGAAATAATCAAATGATTGCTGATGAATGGAACAGATAACATAACAGTGCTGTTGTTGTGGTCATGACGTAGAGCTGCAGTGTAGACAGGAGCCACACATGTCGTCTTCTTCTGAACAAATGTGTTCAGAAGACGACGACACAATTGTAACTTGCGATACATGTTTCACAAGTGTTCGGAGAGGAGGGGAAAAGTTTAACACAATAAATCTTATTAGCGCGATAAATAATAAATCATCCATCTTCGTCTTTTTACCCTCAGGTACATAAACTACAGGTTATAGACTTATTTCAACAATACAGTATCGTATTGGGCCGTGAGAAGCAGGTAATTATCGGTATCAGCTGAAAACATCCACATCGTGCATCCCTACTAAAAACTACTTCTGATATAAAACTATCTTCCATGAGAGCACGTTTAATTATGAGAAATGTCTCCAAATCTCAGTCACGATGGCACATTTCATGTCACTGAAAGCTGCATATTTTTCTCTTTTGTGCTGCGTTCAAAAACACATTATGGCAAAAAAAAAAGTCTGTCCAGGACGACACAAACTGTAAAAACTTCACAATGTGGGATCAGAAAATGACATTTCTGCTTCTATTTGGCAGGTGAAGACAAACTGAAAGACTCACTTCATCTAAAACTACAGGACAGACAAAACGTCACTCTCTACGACAATGAATACTCAGCTGTTAGTGGCCCAGATTATGGATTAAAACCTCGTCTTTAGGATTTAAATCGTCCTTACATTCTTTATGAAGCTCACACACACACTCTCACACACACGTGACTCTAGTTAACGCTGGAACTAGAGGGAGCAAAGCGGTTTACACGCAGCCGCCTGATGGATCATGACCTTTCATTATTTCCCCACGTTGTCTTTATGTATTTGGTTTGATCAAAAATAAAAGCTGCAACAGTTCAGAGTGATGTAACGCTCATTATTAAAAAAACAGTTACGTCGAGGGTCACAGTTTAAGAGTTGGGTTCTATTTAGAGGTTAACGTAGACGAGCCAAACACCAGAATCTAAGAGCCTCGTTTATAAAAACACGTGTTTAGAGTTTATTTACACGTCATCAGAACTTCATCTGATTACTAAAGAATGTGATTGTTTCAGAGAAAGTGAAAGAAGTGTATAACTTAACAACATAAAAACATTACTGCGACTTTTTTTTATACTCTTGTGCAAAAGCTGATTTAGTGAGCGAGGCTCCTGGATGCTTCGTGTACAGTCCGTCTTCATCAACAGTGTCTGAGCTCATCATTTGGCAGTTTCTCCTACATGACGAGTCACCTACAGTCTATCTGTTAACACTTTTGGTTTTGATTTGTTTGTTGAGTTGCTCCCTGCACTCTTCAATTTGTGTCAGAGAAGCAACCCGCTTGATCAATGGCATCAATTAGAAAAAACAAACTGTTCAGTAACATGTTTCACTGTTTGAGACGAGTCTCTACCGCTCGCGTCAGAAGACCGCAGTCCTTTAGTCTTCTGGTCTGTGCTGTCTCCACTCAGCTGGAGGTTGTTGAGGAGCTCTCCCTTACAGAGTAATGACAGGGAAAGCGTTTGAGGGTGGTTGGTCTAATCTACATCTACTGAAGGGTCTGCTGGGGATTCTAGATCATGGCCCGGAAAGCAAACGAGACCGCAGCGCCCAGCGCCAAGCCGAGGGACAGGAAGAAGGCCATGATGGCCCCCGCCGTCTCTGCCTCGTGCTGTGCCACCTTCCTGTAGAGAGACAACACGGGGACAAAATTCATCAGGAGGGACTGGTTCATCATCACACACAGTTTTAGTATTTATTTGACATAGACGCAAAACAAAGTTCTCCTTGGGGACAGCACAGTTAAGAGTCAACCACTTTTTTTTAAGCCAGTTAGGTTTGCGTAAAGACTGGAGGCAGGGGACACTGCTACACTGCCTACGTCTGAAGTTGGAAAGTTTGCCTCGCAGCACCTCTGAAGCTCAGCCTGCTTCCAGTCTTTATGCTAAGCTAGGCTAATCCACTCATGGGCTCCATCCCAAACCCAACAAAGAGAATTCCTCTCGCAGACATGAACATACAGCGAGTGTTTGAAGTACTTACTTGGGTCCAAAGCACATGCAGAGACTGGCCAGGTATCCGTTGGAGAAGGAGAAGAAGATCATGAAGATGATGTACAGCGCGTCGTGTGAGAACCACACGGGGAGGTAGTAACGAGGCTGGACGTTACACAGCATGAAGAGAGGGATGAAGACGACTCGCAGACCCACCAGGACAGGAAGCCAGATACTGTCTTTACCCGGCTGGAGACAAACAGAGACAAACATTTAACTTCAGTTGTTAACAACACTGTAACATACGTCTGGATATTCTAATTTCTCTGGTGCATTAATATACATGTATGTATGTATGAAGGGAAGTGTGTGGATTTTTGGAGATCAATCTTCATTATACATGTATTTTGAATTTAATTTAAATTTTAAATAAGTTTGGTGCAACAGAATTTAAACTTTAACCACAATTTAATCAGGTTTAAAAGTTATTACTTTCAATTATTTATGTTTTAACAAGTTCCTCTGGAAAGATTTATGAGCTCATTTCTTAACGTCCTCGCAATATATTATAATTTTATAACTGGTATGGTTAACAACTGTAACTTAGTGGGAGAAACACGTTTAAGGACACGAGTGACCAAATGACCCGGAGTCACAAAGACCCTCAGTGAAAATGGTCACGATCCTGATCAGCGTCGTCTTATGATGATAAATAAACTCACATGGTGCTGGAGCAGCTGACTACTGTTATCTGCACTAATGTACCGAGGAGCTGCACTCAAGAGCAGGTCAGGCTGGTTTAGCCGACTGTACTCAGTCTGCACTCAATGAATTGATTCAATTTGGGCCGCAGGAAATTGGACTTGGGTATTTTCTCGAAGAGGTTTCAAGAGATCTGAGTTTATCCCGTGAAAAGAAGAAGCAAACTTTCGACAGAGAAAACTGATGATTATTATATCAGTACAAAAAAAAATTCATTCAATCCCTGGAAAATAAAATAATGGCAAACTTGTAGCAGAATAGAAATTGGCCAGAAATCAATTCATGACAGTGGACACACTGCTCAGGAGACTTCTTTACATTTCACCAGATGTACATGAGGGAGAAGAGAAGAGTGAGCAAACCTTCAAAATAACCACAGTCACAACTCTCTGACCACAAAACCACTTCCTTTACACAGAACGCGCATGTACACACACGTACACACACATACACACACTATTCTCCAAAACAAACCTCTGATCTCAGCAACAAAACTCGTCTCACAGACTCTGAGTAACTGATGCGTTTCCACCGTTCCACTCATGACTCACTGATTTATTCCCATGTAAACATTTTATTTGGCCGAGGCTTTCATTAAAAAGTGTAAACAAATGTGTCCATGGCACCAAACGTCCACCAGACAACAGCAGATCGCACTAAATATTTTGATGCCGTCGTTTTAAATGGACTCAATGAGGCAAAAGTGTTAATGAAGAGGAACTTTTCTTATTGGACTAGTTTGTTGATCGGCCAGTGAGCGGGAGCAAAGTTGGTCACTGTTAGAACTACAAACGCAAATGTTATGTATTGTTTTTTGTATAATCGTCTGATGGCAATGGTCCATAAAGGCGCCTTATACATGTAATAAGTCCTTATCATTATTTTACAGGTGTTTTTAGAGGAAGTTTTTGGCAGGAATGACAAGATTTGTCATCACAAAACCTGCAGAAAACCTGACAGCTAGTTGGGACCAAGCCTGTGAACTACTTAAGCTGGCTCTGAACCCAAAGAGGAAGCCCAGTCCTCCAGAGCAGGTTAAAAAGACTGAGCCCTGTTGTGTTGTTACTGACCCACATACAGACGGCCGTCAGACTCCTGCCAGCCCAGTCCATCACGTTGAAGAGGAGGAAACACGATACAGGGATGAAGTACGTTTCTGAAAATGGAGCGAGACAAACAAGTTGTTGTTAGCAACAAGACTGCAGATCTAAATACCCAACGTCTGGGGGCTTGAAAGGTGGAGCTAAATAAAGTTTAAAGCTTTCTCCTTCATGGAGGAAGTCAACTGTTGTCCGCTTGGATTCCCAGACTCAAAAGTAGAGCCACAGTCCCAACAGAGAATCAAATCATCCTTAGAGACGTCGTAAACTATGTTGGCATTTTGATTCATGAAGGAGAATGCTTGAAAACTTTTCTGAGCTACACTGCAAGCCTACAGGGAAGAGAGGTTTTATTTTAACATTTCCAGAGGAGATACTTCTGTGTTTAAAAGGATTTAAACAGATTTCAGCATTTTCACTTTAAACTACATAGATCTGCAAGCAAAGCGACAGTCGAGTCCAATTTAGTGCATGACAAAGAAAAGAAAAGGAAAAAGAGTCCAAGACTAACACATTTGTGCCTCACAGATTTTATCGCTGTCTGTTGGAGTCATTTCTTACTTTTTAGTTCACAGAAAAATTAGCTTAATTAGTTTAACCCACAAAGACAAACAATCTTGGGTGTGCCTGACTCTCCTGGATTTTTTCCCCCTCTCCTATTCTAGCAGTCAGTAATACGTGTCATACATCATTTAATTAAGGAGAACCTGACGTTTTGGTCTGGCTGATTTTAAAGTCACAGTTTTACATTTGAATCTGACTCTGTCTGACAATGGATGCATTTAGCAGAAGTTTAAAAAACGCCGGCCAAGCTTTGGTGTTTTTGTTATTTTTTACTAACTGTGAACTCAGGCAGAACCTCAGGAAGTAAAGTTTTAGTTAATCTAGACTTCCACATGAATTTTTCCTAAGCAAGTTACAGCCATTTATTATAATATCATGCAAGGCATATTTTAGTGAAAGACAGGTAATCCTATATTTCATGTAGATGTACCCAAAGAAGTTCAGAGAGTAAACAGAAAATCATCTACTGAAAATGAACAAAAGGAAGAAAGTACATTCACTACTGACTCTGAATGTTGAAACAAGTCAACATGTGTGATACCACTGAAACGCTGAAAAACTCCACACATGAGTTTAAAAGCCTATGGTTAGGATTAGTGGTTTAAATGTTATTAACATTTTAGAACAAGAGCTATATTTAGCCGGCGGTGGCCGTCTAGGTTTGAGGGTTAAACTAAACACAAAACAACCACTGTTACTGTTTTGAGGTCAGGAGTTAGGAATCTTCCCAGACTAGTAAATGTCTCAACAGGGGCAAAACCCTGGCAGTCATCCCTCTCAAATGAGGGATTATCAAAGTTTCTGTCTCACTAACTACTTTAGCAGTGCATCTCTGTAGAGATTTTAGATGTGCGGACTCACCCCAGACGCCTCCATCTGCTACCGTGGACTTGACCTCGACTGTGACGGCTGGGAATGTTCCGATGGTGACGGTGAAGATGAAGCAGACGGACAGAGCCATCACCCAGATCTGATTACAGAGCACCAGACAAGATAATCAATGTTATGCAACCACTTTAATCTCAGTCATACATGTAGAAGGTAGGAAAAGAGGTCATGTAGAGGAAGAGGAAGTAAACATATCCAGTTATTACTGGTTAGTCTCATATCAGCGTCATATCAGCTTCTGTTCACCTGTTTGAAGATGTTTAACACAGACACGCTGGGTTTGGGCTCGTCATCCATCAGACTCACCACCGGTCGCTTCTCTGCAGGACTTTCTGCAAAAAACAGCTCTCTGTCATCATGTCGGTCAAGTGACACAATAAATAAAAGACCATCGTTCCCCCATTTAAGTGGGTTTTAATTGTTACGTAACACAGAGTTCCCATTACACACTCACAAGCCAGTAATAACGCCACACAGTCACATTAGTCAGTCGAGTTGCCGCCAAAACACAAACTGAAACACACATTTTCAGTGGGTTTGGCTTCTATTAGCAGAGTGTAGTAAATAGAGCAGGCCTAAGAGAGAGAGAGACGCCGAGACGAAAGGCATGTCTGGCGCAAAGTGACTCATTGTGACAGCATTTTAATATAAAAGCTTCTTTTTCACAGAAGTATGAATTCTCATTTTTTTATTTGACAATTTTAGATGACTAACAGTTGGAGCTCTTTCAAGGCTTGGAGAGAGATTAAACTCTCCTGACGGAATCACCCGTATAACAGATGAGTCACTTTGTTAGAAAAACGTCTGGTTCTTCTTCTACCTCACCACAGAAAAATGTAGCAGAAAGAAGTAAAGTACAGAAAAAACAAATAAACTTGAATCACAAAGGTTCAATGATTTTGTGTGCAGCGCTTGCTTGCAGCAAAACATGACTACCGACTGAAACATGATAATATTCAGCAGATTAAATTAATCAGTCATAGAAACACCAGACACACAGAAAAAAAAAAATCCTCAGACAAAATAAAAATAGCCATTCGACAGTTAGACATTTAATGAGTGTTGCCTGCTCAGCCTATGAAGAAACCAAAGCACCTCAGCGCTTTGTGTTTCATGCGGTGACACAGAGTTACTGTCGACTGTTGAGAGGTTGTGAAGGAATCAGAGATATTTTCAGGTGTGCTACGTGCAAACAAGTCATTAAATTAAATTAAAGACAATTTACAGCTTTAATTTCCTTGATTTTATTTGAAGCCTTTTCAGAATTTTAAAGGAGCCCGGGAATCCTTTAAGTTATTCAAGTGACTAACTTGTGTTCATGTCGAGGATGTCTCTCAAAGAAAACTGAAATAAGACATAAAGTGGGGGGAAAGCACTTGTGGAAGCAGCTGCTCACCCACAATCTAACTGTGGAGGGGATCTTGGTCCTTGTGGGTCATATTTCTCATATGGTCACAATATTTTTTTGCATGTTAAAACCAAGATCTTCTCTAATTTTAATGCTGAAGTCAACCTACGACAAGAAAAAAGATTGTGCCCACAGCTCCATCTTCCATAATTATAAATCTTTGGAAAACAATTATCTGAGCAGGCCTGTGAGCACTGTTGGTACCTTTTCTGAGCAAGTCCATCTTGTTTTCCTCATCAGCAGAGGGTCTGGATCCACTACTCTCAGTATAGTACTGGAAAAACTCCTGTTGACAAAAACAAAATCCATAATGAGTCAGTCTCATTGATCTAGCGGAGCAGAGATAAGGGTACAGGAGAAAGGACATCATGTTCCCTGAGATGCTGTTTATCCCCACTGGATGGGTTTTCTATCACCTCACAGGTGTCAAAAAAGTTAAAAGACTGAACTTTTATAAATCATTTATCTAAAAGCACTTGAGTCTTATCTTAAGTTCACAGGGAGCTTTCCAAAGAGTTAATAAGTGCAAGATGGCACACACTTCAAAGTGGTTTTAAACAAATACCTCATGATAAAACATATTAGAAAGAACTCTGTAAAGCATTGTTAAGGTCAGAGAACATGAGGTCTTACCATCCTGGGCAGAGCGATGTAGGACGCTATGGCCAGCAGAATAACAACACAGGCTGTGATGAAGTAGCCAAAAGCGCTGTCCTGCAGGGCTGAGCCGCCTACAGACAAAGACAAGACACACGAGTCATGAGTGTTTTCTAAGGCATCATAAATATTGATTTAACTCTACAGTTTTTCTTGTGGGCCACAGCTTCAGTCAGTATTCCTCCTTTAAAACTCCAAATGTTGGATTATATAATTGTACTAGGGCTGAAATGAATCATTACTTTTATTATGAAATTAATAAACACTCAAAAAAGACAAAGAACAATAAGGTAAATTCACAAAAATAATGAGTACGATTCCAGCAAATGTTGGACTATTTTCCTTAAATAACCTAAATTATTATCAAAACAGTTGCTGGTTACGTTTCTGCACTAACAATGTTTTTGAGTCTAAACAAGCAGCAACTAGGCACCAACACGAGAACTCAGGGTACAGATCATCAATATAACAATCAGGTTGAAGTAAAACCGCTGTATGTTGAACATACTGCTGCACTCTAGTCATAGCAGCATAGTAAGGTACTCTGTAAACTCTGAAGAATCCCTAATGGCAACATAGTGCTAAAGGTTATTGATGAGATTGACAAACCTTTCTAACAACTACAAAAGCTGAAGTCAAATGGCCTAATAAGGTTAAATTTGTTCAACTCGATGCAAGCTGGGATCAGCTTCAGCGCCACTGTGACCCTGAACAGGATAAGTGGTTATAGATGATGGATGGATGGAGCCTGATGGAGCTATTTGACAATCCAACCGATAACAGCTAAACTACATGATCTGCGTCATGTCGTCAAGAGGAAACTTTCCCAACACAAAGGACTTCCAAACATCTATCTCTGTTTTTATAATTCTAGCTGGGAGGTCAAAATTAATGAGCAGCTGGTATCAGTTCTTATCAGTCATTACCCATCTGGCTGAGCTTTTACCAAAACAACATTTATCACTTAACACATTTAATATTGAATCATGTTTGTACGTGAAAGTGTGCTTGAAAACTTTCACTTTAAAGCTTAAATAAACTTGTTAGCTACAAAATTTTTACGTCCCGTCAATTGTAAATTTTCTTCTGATCTATCAATATATTAATCATCGCGGCTCTAACGATAAAAGAGGTGAAAAGAGGTGTCCTTGATGTGTGGGACATACTGGCCAGTGCGCAGATCATGGAGAAAGCCGCAAAGGCGCCAGCCAGCCCCTGTCCGCTCATGATGGGAGTGGTGTAAGAGGCAGGCAGAATCCCTGCCAGCCCGAACAGACTGCCCTGAAGAATCGCCCCGAACGCTGGGGAGGAAACACAAGACAAGACGTGGATGTTAAAGAAATTTTTTAACTTAGAGAGTTAGTGTGAAACAGAAAAAATACCCCACAGCAACAGATACATAACAGGTACTATGAGTTATGAAAAAGCAATAAGTTTGCATCATGTTTTTAGAAGGGTGTCATCGCTCCTTGTATGTGAAAGCAATTATTTTTCATGGACCTCTTTAAGTACCATTTTCTTGTCTTTTTTTTATCTATCTCGCTTTACACAAAGTTTTGGCTGAGAAGATTCTTCAGACAAACTTGCATCACATTAATGGATTACAACCCGTTTTCGAGCCGCTTCGGAAGCTAATTACTGTGGCTGCAGAAGCCTTCTAACATGTTTCCACAAAGAGGAATGTGCCGACGTCGATATCAAAGCCTCAAGGTCACGCAGTCCTCCCCTCCAAATCAAACACGATGGGCTGTTCCTTCATGAGGACCTGGGGGTCAGGACCGGCCCAACGGGGATAAGGAGGGGGGTGAGCTTATCCCCGCTGCTCAGTGAGTCATTGTAAATAAACAAAGGCTGTGAGATTTGCAGACTGTGTTCTGAAGCTCAGTGTGCTATGAGAGAGTGGATTTCCCAACACAGTGGATGCAGAGGATGATGATCAAAGAAGGAGAAGACACATGGAAATAATAATTTGCATGGAATGCAAATTGCGTGGAAATGTGGCAGAGGCAACCCCTAAAGTAAGGCACTCCAATACAAAAGCCCTGCAATACACCTTCCCTTCATTAAGATTATAATGTTCAGTATCTGTTTCAGAGGAACTGATTCAACTTTATGCTTATTTTGGATGTGTTGCATTGTGTTGTTGTGGATTTGTCTGTTATCAATAAAAGTGCAGCCTACTGTCGGACTGACTCCACAGTTTCTGAGAAATCTTGAGATAAAAACGGTGAAAGCAACAAAGAAATTCAAATAAAAAATCCACTCTAAGCTTTAAACACTTCGTCAAACACTTTCAACAAAAACAGAACATTACAACCTTCATAAAAGCAGCGTTAATTGCAGGCCTGTTGTATCAGCATCAGTTTTAGCTAGGTGTAACTAATAACGTGGCAACTGAATGTACATCAATAACATGTCAAGATTAATTACAAGGAGCTTAATATATGTATTACTGGGAATTGTTTTATTTACATAATCAATACATAATCTAGAATTTGTAAGGTTCTCTTTATACAGAAAACATGACGCACTGATGATCAGGAAGTAAAACTATTCCAGCACACAATATAAGAGATGTAGAAGATCATCTTGACTTGTGCATACTTGAGTGTATGTGTAACTAAGCTGTTTAATCCAAGGAGTGTCACAGAGAACCTCCATATAAAAGGGTGCCTGGTATTGCTGTACTCGGAACAGGTTGGCAGGTATTTGACTTATTCAATTTAGTTTCCTTGTGTAACAGAGCCTTCACGTGGGTGAAATGTATTGGTATAAAAATGGCGACACGTGTGGATGAGAGCAGTACAGCAATTGCGGAGATAAAACCTGTTACAGGTTGACTGATCCTGCCAGCTGCTACCACAACTTCAGTGTCCACTGAAAATGAGCTTTAATGGGACTGATACATCACTACTGATTAGTTAGAGCAAAACACATCAAAATAAACCCAACTCACAAGAGGAAACCAGCTAAAATAGCAACTGCAATTCAATTGCCAGTTTCATTTTCGCTGCACACACCCATGGTCAAATGCTCATCCTGTTTATTAGGCTAGTTAATGAAAGATTTTCTACTTGTGTGTCTTCTGTTTCAGTTTGTTTACCTTTTGATTTTGCATTTTGAATTACTTTCCTCACCTTGACAACTCAAATATAATGAAACAATACTAGTTTTACATTTGGAAACTCACAGTTGATGCAGATAATTTTGATCATTGTGATGGTGAAGAAGGGCAGTGGGGCTACGTCAACCTTGACAAGGATTGCAGTTAACAGGAAAACCACGAAGATGACCGTCAGGCTGCCAGATATCCGCAGCTTCTGAGGAATCCTGAGTCACACAAAGAAAACTGCTTAGATTCATTAGAGAACAAGGAAGTGTTCAAAGAAAGGAGAAAGACAGGATACGTTTCTAAAGCTGACTGATATTACTGAATTATGATTCATTTTTCAAAAGAAACAAAAGAGAAACATTTTACAATAATGAGGCAAGAGGGTCAAGTTGAGATCCTCCCAACAAAAAGTGGAACATAGAGGGTGTTGGGTCATTTCATAATAAGCAGTGCCTTGTTCTTCAAAAAAGGAAATGCTAAAATAATAGAAAACTTGAGGAAGCGAGGGAAAGCAGAAGAAAAGAACAGAGTTTGGGAGAGATGCAGGGAGAGGTAAAGAAGTAGATGGGGGGAAGTCGAGAACATAAATAGCATTCTTGGGTGTGTTTGTGCAGGGGAAGAGTTGGCCGTGGTCAGGGTCCACCCCAGATCTCTCTCAATCCGACCATAATTAAAGCAAACATGCTGGAGGCATACAGACATACGTTCACATAACAGGATAATGTTACCTGCAGTGGCCAAGGGGTGCAGATAAGCAGGAGGGCAGGCAGAAAGAGCGGGAAAGTAAAGCTGAAGAATTTGCCTTGAAGGAGTTCATCCTTTGAATGTGATGTTTTTTCTTTATAAAAAATGAACTAAAATTCAGTTCTACTAATCTACTCAAAATACTACGGCATATATTGTCTCAAAAGGACAACAAACCATCTTAGACCGAGGCTTATGTTTTTACTGTGGTCCCTTGCCATTTTGCAAACACTATACATTTTCCCCTATAGGCTTTAACTCAATGCTTCCTGCAGGTGGATAACGTGTTCATACTAATGAGTAAATGTATGTCCGTATGAAGCAGGGTGGATACCTCTGGTGTATGAAGGAGTTGAGGCAAGTGAAGATGAGCAGAGGCACCATGGCACACAGTGTCATCACGTTGTTGAACTTTGACTCCAGCACATTGCGAGTGTCAACGCCCACCGAAGTCCCATTGGCCGTGAGATTGAGGGCGTCGACTTCGGTCGAGTCCCTCAGTCTGCTTGTGAAGTACTAAAGAAAAGGATTGAAGAAACGCACATTTGTTATGATAGTTACCAGCTCTTGAAACTCAACAGCAACAGTTGAATTAAACGAATTACTGATTAATGAATATGGAGTTTGTGCTGTAGGAATTTAAATTTCAGAGATGTAAGCAACATATAATGTGTTTCATGACAGAACTTTATTTTTCTGAGACATTTCTAAAAATAAAGTTAACTTTGTTTCACTACAGTAGTTATGCAGACCGTAGTCTGGTCACAAGTTAGCACTTAAGTTCCTTTAATAGCTTTAAAAAAAGTCAGGGGATAAAGAAGGCATGGTCACCTGAATGAAACATTGTTAGTGCTTCAATGAGGCACACATTTTACAAAAAATCTATCTAAGTAATGCATTTCAAGCTAGCCTGAACAGCTTGCACATTTATATATTGTGGCCTGTATTTCTGGACAGTGTTGTAAAAAGTTTCCAAAAATCATACTTGAGTTATAATTAACCGTATCGTGCTAAAACATTACATTGGTACAAGTGAAAGTCACTCATACTGATAGTATTTGAGTAAAAGTCAAAAAAATTGAACTTAAGTAGTATAATTGAGTAAATTCCATCACTGAATGGTTTTCTGGACCATGTCTTTAAAGTGCATCTTATACATCAAATTGGTTTTCCAGCTTTTCTTTGTCAAAACAAATGAGCTCTATAAGCTACGTGAGCTTCAACAAAAGTGCTCCCTCAGGGTGGGTCAGAATAAACTCCCCCCGGTTAATGAAACTGAAATTCCACATTTTAAGAAGTTAACCCCTTAAAGCCCAAAAAGAATGGCTGGAGATTAGAGAGGCTAAACCGCTGCCATGAAAATCCACCTGGCTGGAGTCAGGTCAGCCACCCTGAGTGAAACCAGGTGGTTTTGGGAGAAAATGTAAATAAACAATCTTTGTTTTCTCTGACTGAGGTGACCTTCCTCTAAGTGGAGCCAAACCTTTTAATTAACTTGTCCCTCACCACAAGGCCACCAACAGGGCTCTTCCTGTCACTTCTATCCCTCTGTTGTTCCTTGGATTAACTCTGTTTAGCAGACAGATTGCAACTTTCTTAAAATGTTACTTAACTTACCATCGTTGCCGTCATGAAGAAATTCCATGGTAAGAGGGTTCCCAAGCCAAGGATGAAGAAAATGATCCATACTGCATTGTATCTGGGAACAAGAAAAAAGGAAGTTCACACTAATGAAGTCATTCAACTTCATGTCAACAGTTTATTCACTGGAAATCATCCAAATCTCATTTTGTTGATACAGTAACTAAAACAGATAGCCCCTCTTACTTGTCCCGAGGTGCGTTGATGGCCGTCATGGTTCTCGTCAGACTGTCGGAGTCACGTGCTCAGTCAGGGGTTAATCAGGGAGGCACCAGGTCTGAAGTGAACAGATAACAAATACATATGCCAAAAAATGAAAAACATTTAGAGTTTGTCATCAGCAGCCATGCGTCTCTCCTTTCTATATTTAGATATTTAAATGAACAAGATCATTAATGGGCCAACAAAGCAAATGAACAATCAGCTGCATTAGTAAAATGAAACAACTAACCATTTAAACTAACAGCGTCCGGTTCAGTTTAAAATCAGCTCCAAATTCACAAGAAAACTTCATGTAAAAGACATAGACAAAGTGACAACTTGTCACTTTGTCTATGTCATAAAACCTATGAATAAACCTGAACCCCTGCCTACTTTTTGTGTTATGAACATGTCTTAGTGATTACAGAGGGCAACAAAACAACCGCAAGAACAATGAAGGGTTAAACACACACTGAGGTCACACTCAGATAACAAAATTCAAAGAAGAGAGCCGCTTTCTGGTTGTTGTATAACAGTTGTGAAATTCACTATACGCCTCACATCAGTCAGAAACACACTCATCACCTCGCAAAGCATATCATCTCTTAAATATGCTTATAGGCATAAAATGATGCAAAAGTATGACAATTTTTTGCCCCCGTATCATTTAAAGAAAACCATGATGTGTAAATTTACTTACAGCTGAGTTCAATCAGGCTCCTCTTTCCTCTGGTTAGATGCAACTAACGCAAAGGCCAACCACTCTCTGCATGCTTCACTATATACCATGCAGAGGTTTTGTAGGTTGACACCCAACTGTCTGCTGCTGCCAATTGGACCTGCCCTCTTTGCATCTCGGTGTCCATCCCACCCTCTTCCCTTCACCTCAAACTCCCCTTTCTCCTCACAACCCTCCATGCACATTTTTGCATTTACATTCCAAGCATGTGTGACAGTCTTTGGCACACACCGTGCAGAACAACTTCTTGATTTCTTATCATTTCAAGCAAACAGTTTTTTTTTTTTTTTTAAATGAAGTTTGCAGCAAACTGAACAACTAAGAAGAGAAAACGAAGGAACATTTTTATATATGATTCCACAATGTTCTTGAGTCTCATGTTTGTACATTTCCATCTGTTCCACTCTCTTATTTTCAATCTCTATACCCACGCCTTCTTAATTTCTCCCTCCATTTCCCTCATGTCTCCCACTGCCTACTAATTTCTCACATCACTTCATCCACTGTTCCTCTTCAGCGCCTCTATCATTACCATGTTCATGTCTTTTGCTCGCCTGGCCTTTATTGTGCAACTCATATTTTCATGTCCTATGTTCACCATTGTCCTTTTATTATCTACCATCACTGTTCTGTCAATTTCTTTCAGCCCTCATCTCCACTCCTAACCTCTAGCCTCCCCTCTTGTCCTAGCATCTTTTCCCCAGGATCTGATGGAAGACATGTGCTCAGATGGCTGTGTGACACCTTCTCCAAACAGAACAAGTTCTCCTCAAGACGCCCCCTCCTTAAAAAACACAGAGCAATTTGGCATCAAATCAAGCTAAACAACACAAGCTGAAGTTTAGGCTGTCTCAGTAAATCCATGGATCATGAGCACTTGGATACAACAGCTCTAAATAAAATGCAATGATTGATGTCTACAAATTCCTTTTGTGTGCTTTGGTGAGTTTGTAACTACTGGCAATAGCACCACCAATCAATGTTTGTATGAGTAGGTTCCCATTTTATTCGTTTTCACCAGGAAACACGCCATGGTTTCGTAACAATCCACACTTGGCGCCAAGAAATGCAGCAATACTGCAGCAAACAGAGAGAAGAGGACTGCTGTAAAGATGGATGAACAAATCCATAAACAGTCCAGATTTAAAACGTTTCAGAAAAATCAGCTTTGGAAATGAGGAAGGATATGCGCTCAACACGTTTACAGTTTGCCTTTAACTAAGTGATGCCTCCTGATCCGTTCATAAGTAAAAGCTAAGACCGGCATGTATGATTAGATTAATCCACAGTTGAATAGATTGTTGTTGCTGCTGCTGACTAACATAACATGACCAATCCCAGGTTTGATCTGGCTGGTCATGAGTATGCTCTCAGCAAGGACAGAGACTGCTCTATATGAATGTGGCCACACACACATACACACACACTATAGCCCACCAAGTATCATGCATCTAAACTAAACCACTATAACGTCTAACTCTGAGAAAACAGTCTCATGAGAAAGGTCTGTATGGCATGTGGGGTAAGACAGACATGGGACTTTATTTGGAAAACAACAAGTCCATGATGTGCTTCTTTACACAGATATTTACCACAAGACCAGGCACTGTGGGAATGACTACTAGAACATGACAGATCCATCAATAAAGCCAACATACTGACAGATATAAACCTTTCACTGTTATATACAATTAGTAAATTAAAATTAGTTAGAGATACTAGAATATTTTAGTGCTCCACTTGATTGTTTATTCTTTGACATCTGAATTTTTATTTTGTGTGTTGTGAATATTTTTGGTCCCTAAAAATAATGCGACACATTTCATTTGAATTTAATTGCATATCATGTGCATGCATATATGCACCCATATCCCAATATCCCTAACTAATTTTGAGTAGTGTAAGTTATATGCTTTTATTTCAGCCAATAGGCAACAGGAAGTTGCAAGAAACAGAAATTTAAGATCACCCAGATGTGTTAATCGGAGTTATGGTGGCTTTACAATTAATTATTATTAAACACATAACCTGTTTGTAACCTGTAACTATTTATTTGCTTGCTTTAATTTCCTTTTGAATGCAATTTCTTTTACTATTTATTTGCTGCTTATTTGCTTATTTTGCCCTCTGTCTGAATGCTGTTATATAACTACACTTGCCTAAAACCTGTACCAACTTTCTCAGGTGGAACATACTGTAACGTGAACTAATGTGTGCTGAAAATACATTAAAAGAAACCTGCCATCATGCACATGGGATTCCTTTGCTATGTTTTTTCATGTTGTGCCAACCGTGACCCCTATAACGAGGTGCGTACCGAACCACGACATCTGTGTACAGTTACACCCATATTGGCAAAAATCTTGTCATCTAATTTTTTACAATCTCCGATGACAATATTGGTAATATCTCCAATGTCAATATCGGCATTCAGATGGTTGTTTAATTGCCAGAAGAACTTCTAAACTAAAGTAGCTGTCAGGATCCAACTCACCCTGTGTTTCTTATTTCCTCCTTTTTGACTCCCACTGGCTGTCATGACACAGTCAAATCCTGCAGCATACTCCAAAATTTATCATAGCCGATGTTATTACAGTCACAGTTTAAAAAACACACTGGCTCAGCCATGGCCCAGATTCCTGTAAGTACGCCTCTCTCAACCTAACGTGTCATGAAAACGAGCCAGCTGGCATTAGTTGTCTGGTGTTGGTATGGTGCCCACCACTCACACACTGTCACACAGGCACTTTGTAGTCTGTAGAGTGGTACAAAACTCCAGTTGGCATTAATCTTTACTTTAACTAGCTGGCCTCTCAGCGACACCCAACTCCAACAATCGGCCAGTGTTTCCAATTAATTAAATGGGTCCACAATGCCGTTTGAGGTCTTCTTCCTTCTTTTTTGAGTTATCATTATTGAACCCATTATCATGCCATACTTAATACTGCTCGTTTAATTCAGATACCTGAATAAAGAGGGACGGGTGTTTGACCAGTTCCTTGACATCAACAAGCAGGTGCCAACAGACATTGTGGGTTGGGTACTGATGGGGAATGTATTCCCATTTTACTACTCCATGCAAGTCTTTTTAAGAAGGAAATTAATATGCAATTTGCCTTTCACCATGATTGATGCTACGACTTGCACTGCCCACTGCCCTCCCCCAGCCTGTAAGGACACATCAGATTATATGAAATATATGGCAACCTTCCAGGACAACATCCAGGAACTACACTCATACCTCCAACACAGTACAAACCAGACGGCAGCAATAACAGCAGCAGCTACAACACTGGGACTGAGATTTAAAGGTTTGTGGTAATCTTTACAGCAATCTGATGCCAACACTAGCATTTTTCTAATGTTTGGTTCTCATCACGAATAAGACCTTCAGACACATCAAGGATGCAGGATCCCTGGGTTCTCCCTGTCTCGACTCTACCAAGATCTTGATTACTCCCTTGGACTTGAAGCCTTCATCGTCCATCATGAGGAGGATGGGAACAAGAGGGGGCAAGATGACCTGCCAGAGAAGGCGCAGTGGAAGATTTGCAAGACATCAAAATGTTTTTTTTGTTTGTTTTTCTCAGATTGGAATTTTCTTGTTTTTGTTGGGTCTTGGACGATGGTGTTCATTGGTTTGAGGTTCTATAGTTTCAAATAAAGGAGAATCTGAGGCACTCTTCCAATGAATTCAAATGCCTTCATTCAAATGGCATGTTAAAACATGACTTCGGCCAACATGGCTCCGTAGGGGGACGTGTGCATACAATGCCAAACTCACAGTTAGCATCGTGGTTTTGACTCAAGTCTATGAGTGCCTTACACTCTCCGCTGTTTGAAAAGTTTGAGGTTTTATTTTTCTTTTCTGCTAATTGTAGGTTGACAGTCCATAGATCAGTGGCCTGATAACATCTAGAATGTATCATGGGTACCTTCACCATTTTGGGACCACAAGAAGACTTAACATTTCATGTAGAGCTGCAATAGTTAGATTGAGGATATTAAAAGTTTAGCAATTAAATCTCAGCCTTTCTGCTGCAACACCGACTAGTAAGTCAAAGTGTCTGCACAGTGTGGGGTGGAGGGGATGGTGAGAACCTACACATAAGGCTGTCCCAATGAAGCCATTTGCTGCAAATCTCATGTTTAATGGAGATGACAATCGATCTGCAGTGGTACCCGGGCTTACAACTGGAATATAGGTGACAGGGATTAAAGTGCTCAAGGAAGTGGATATAAGAAACGTAAAGAAAACTGGAGGAGAAAAACATTTAAATATTTTTTATCTTATATCTTCAGTTTGGGTACATTTTAATAGAAAAGGATAGGAGTGCATTTTTCTTGTCTCACCAGCATACCTCTCTAACAGGGTCGCCTTTATTCCCAGGCTAACACACAGAGTAGTTTGATGCTGGTCATATGATGAGGCAAAGGAAGAATAACCCCTTTCCTCTAGGTCAATTCCCAGTACTTATAGCAGGCGGATACTCTTATCAAAGTCAAAACATTTGTTATCATAACAGACAACAGGGAGGTATTTATTTCTATGCGATCACCGCAATCTTTCAAAAACGTACAAAACTTCAAAATGTACAACTACGAATGCAGCAGAGCTGAAACTATCTAGCCAGTTTTTTCTACCGAGGCTCTCCAGATGTAAAGACCTGCTGGTTTCCATTCAAGCAATCTAATAAGAGATCATTTTCACAAATGAGATACAACCTAAGCACAATTAGCTGCAATTAAGTGGCTGGTTGCAGGACTCTTAATTGAATTTCTCACATCAGTAGCTGCAGAGTATTGTAGGGACAAAACATTAGTTTTAAAGGCGCTTGATTTTTCTTAACATCAATTCAACACGTCAAACAGAAATAAATGGATTTTGTAGAGTCAACGTACTCTGCACTTTCCACACAAAAACTTGTGCATGGTACCTTCTTCAGTGCTCACATGCTGCACAGGACATTTTTCTTAAAATCTGTAATGCTGAATATAAAGAGACAGGATGCACCACTACAGTGTGAATAACAGCAGACAGGAGATTTATTATGTCACTGCACTGGAAACTACCGATCTCTTGTCAGTGGGTTCAAATGGCAACAAGGCATTGGAGGACTTAGACGTCACATGATCTAAAAATGCCACCTATGCACAACTCGTAAAACTGACTGATGATTCAGGTGCCGCTCACATCTGTGCCTGACAACCAAGGTTCCGATTTCACATCGTCCCTAAAATGACCAACACACATACACACACACACACACACACACACACAGAGACACACACATACATAAAATGCAGCTTGCCCAACAGCCTGGGCCGAGAACAGGATACTTTATAGTTTTGTTGCGGTACATTGACTTTTACAACCCTGATTCTCATTTCACACTGCTCTTCTTCCAAGGACAGCATTACTGACCCTGTCCTCAGTCTGTCTGAAGAAAACAGATTAAAAATGTCTCACAAGAGACAGACTATTAGCTAATCTTAAAAAGAAATGATGCAAGATTCTCCAAATATTACACCACTGAGCAAAGCCTGAAATGGTTTTTGAATTTATCAAGAGAAAATAATGAGCAGCAGGACTAAAACTTCCAAGCTGGATTCATGCCTCTGATGTAGTAATCAAATTATAGTTAACCCTTCATCATCTTGACACTATATGGATTTGCCGTGCCCAACATTATCAACCATTGTTAGGAATTCATTACATGCCTGAAGTGTGATATATATGTGATATTAGACAACAGTGGGAAGAGTCAAAATGATCATATCGTGATAGCGATCAATCAAAATGTGAATGGAATTATTGGTGAGCAGTAGGAAGACACGGGAGGAGAGATGTCAGTGGTTTGGAGATATTAAGGATAGACGAAGACAACAAAAGCAAAGCAATAGGGCTCTGCAAACAATTATTTTTTTAATTATTGATTAATCTGCCATTTATTTTTGTTTGTTTGTTTTTTTCAATTAATCAATCATGCATTAGGTATATATCATGTCAAAAAATAGTGGGAGGTAAGAATGGGATATTTTAACAAATTACAACTTCCTAAAGCCCAGGGCAACATCTGTTCCAGCTGTTTCCAACAAGGAGTCAGAATTGCAACAATATTCAGTTTACAATGATATCAAACAGAGAAAAGCAAAAACTACGAACATCTGAAAAACTGGAATCAGAGATTGTTGAAGATTTTTTCTTACTTGGTTATCAAATTGGTCGTTTCAGCTCAGGTTTTAGCAAATAAAATCCCATCTTCAAAATCAATGATCATGCTTTTATGAAGACAGCAGTATTATCAATAAAGGAGTCACGATTCTCCAAATGTGCATTATGATTTGACTACCAATCTTAAAGTCACAATTCTATTGAGAGCTTATTTCAAACGATTTTGATTTAGAATCAAATCTTTAATTAATAAGTACCTTTACTGGCTCTTGGGGCAAGAGCCAAAATATAAGTATTCATATTTGGTCGGAAAAACAACGGTTCTCCATGTTTCTGACCCTGATATTTAGTTACATTTATGAGAAGGTGTAGGCTACTGAAGTTCTGGATATACCTCCAACTTTATTATGGAGCCTCTGCAACACCCTGATGCTGAAATATAAATCCAATTTAACCATTAGAAGTGCATATTATAAACTATTTGTTCTGACAATTCCCAGATCAGCTAAAAGCAAAGTGTGCATTCCAGTCTGCATTATTTCAATGAACAACTGAAATCATGCATCTACACCTGCAAGCACAAGTTAACCATCACTAATCTAATCCCATTTTGGGTCAGCTTTTGAACAAAAGTAGGACACGTTTTTTCGATGTGACTTTAGATAGTATTTGCAGCCAATCACCCTGGCAGCAAATGCTACGTTACCTAAGCATTTAACTTCCCATCACATTCGCACACTGTGGTTGGTGGGAAGCCGATCTCACAGTCAGCAGCCGTCCCTTCAAACAGCTTGTCCACACAGGCCTTTAATGTCAGCCAATGGCTTTTCATGAGTGGCCAAATTAAATCCTATTGACAGAAAAATAAATAAATAAAGATAAAACGACTCCTAAATTCGAAAAGCTCATTTCAGGGAACAGAAGGACCCCGACAGGAGGCCAAATACATGTTCACCTCATCATTTCTGCATGGACTGAGGCATTTGTGTATTCAGGGACAAACCAGGCAGCCTAGGTAACACTGTCGGGGTCTTAATGCTCTGATTGAGAAAGACACATAGAGGCCAATACAATTAACTCAAACAAACCTCTAAAAACACAGACTGGTCCTTTATATTCTGGGAAAATGGGGACAAAAAACAATCATAACACAAAACCTAGCTTGGCACATGTTGCTGTTGTCATTCAGGCCTCTGCAAATTCGTTTATCATCAAGAGATGGCACCACATTGATATTTAACAAATTTCAAACCTCTAATGAAAATGTTCACACTTAAACGAGACATTTAACTTTTTTTCTTAGTGGAAAAAGTGGCAAAACCTGTAGACATCAAGATGGCCAACTGGAAATGTTTTACTTTGAAAAATTACATTTATTCATCATTGTCTACTTTGAACAGGAAGCATTGTGGCACCAACACACCAATCACAAAACATCTGATCTTTTTTAAGAAAGCACAAACAAGTCAATAAAAACAATGGGTGCAGCTTCACTCCAAACAATACAAGCTTCCACTCGATCACATCTAATGAATTCTCTACTTTTGCTTTCTGCTTGTTGCTAAGGCCAAACAAGTCATGTGTAGTGTATGATTGATATCCAAGCAACTTCCAGACATACACGGGAGAGCGTCATGCTTTTGTAAAACTGGGATGTAATCAGGCTAACACAAATAAGGGCAGGAAACAATAGCACAGAGACAGGAAAAGAAACTTTCGTGGGACACAAATTAGAGCAGCCTCAGGGTAAATCCTGGGAGAAAACTCTGGAAAGAAAAAAATCTTTCATGCCAAACGAGGGAGGGAGCATAAAAGGTCTTCAAATCCATTGTCTTCACCCTGACCCGCCCCTTTACGCTGTAATCATTTCCCGCCACTGGAACAAAGCCCATCTCCAGCTGCCTGTCTTTTTAGTTGGTTCAAGTGGCTGATGATGAACTGGCAACTCAACTCAACTCCACGACTATAATACTCATTTAAATCCATCAGTGATGACTGTAAGACTAAAGAGGATCATGAGTCAGTTTAGCCTAATCTTATCTTCCAGAAATTATAATTGTTATTTTGCCAGCATCAGCACCAGTCTGCTTGGAAAACATATGGGAAAAGTTAGCTCCCACTCTTATAAAACAGATGTCCCTGTGCCCCAGGGGTGGGTCGATGCTGCTGTCCCATCAGCTGTCGAGTCAGAAACAAAGCCACCATTCTGGTGTGCTCTTCTCCTTGCTTCAGGGTCAGCAGAGTCACAAATAGCACAGACACGTGTGTGATGGAACCAAGCCAGGAAAACACTCACTCACTCTTAGTCACAGAGATCCCTCATCACTAAGAGGAGTTATAGTAAGCCTGTAATGAATGTAACAACACTACAACAAAAATATCAGAATCAGAAATCCTTTAATGTCCCGCAAACATTTGGAAGACATTTTTAACTATTTACATTGGAGAACCATATCCCAATCACCAGGTAGTGGACCCCCAAAGCCTTGTCCTTAATTTCGTTTAAACAATATCTTTGGAACTCTGTCATTTTGAGATATGGCATCAGAAAATTAAAAATGGCGGAGGGAAGACGAGATGCACCGAGTACCTCTGGAATAATGGTTAAATCCTCTTATGTTTAGAAAACCGGACAGGTAAAACAAAACAAAAAAACAATGCAAAGACTAAAAAAATAATTTATTTTTGGGCTCTTGAACAACCAAAATGGTTGCACCCTGGAGCCCATATTAAACGGCATCTGTGAATTTTCTGTCCAATTGCAGATTAAATTTAAAAATGTGTTACTGTGTGGCTCTGATGCGGCATCCTCTCTCACAATGTCCTGCCCACAACACTTTGTGGTAACACGTCATAATCAATAGCCTACAAACAATTAAATAATCTGAATCTGCAAAGTAACTACATTTATCAAGTACATTACGAGGTATAAAGTAGAAGACAATGGAAATACTCAAGTACCTCAAAATTGTTTCATCACTGGTTGTTCGAAATGTTGACAAAGATTTTCATTTTTAATGCAGATGAATAATAAACCCAAATATCAGTTTTCAGTCTCGCTGATTACTAATAATCAGTATCGGTCGACACAGAGGAAAATACCCTTTGGTGCAAAGCGTCCACTGCGTTGGATGGATGAATTTTGACTCCCAGAAAAAAGATGTCCCAGAAAATGTTACTTACATCTGTATGAAATTATTTCTCACACTTTTTTTTAACCCGTCTACAGTTATTCCTGAACACCTGTCTTTATACAGTGGATGCATGGTTCTTCTAAATAAGATCAATATTTTTTTAAGTTATTGCCATGATTTTTCACTTGAAGTTAATTACGATATTGTGATTATGTGAAATATTCATGCTTGAAAGGATTATAGTAACTAAAATAGTAGCATAGTGACCTACATACACATATTTGACACAGATGCACCTTGCAGCAGGAATGTTAGTGCCTCCTGTTAAAACCCATCCGTTTTGAGTCATCACGACATACTCATCAAACTTTCATCAGACTCTTTGCTTAACTTTCCATACTGTCACGTCATGTGGTGCAGACAGTGTCTCCCCCCATGTGCTGCCAGTGAAGTTTCATTAAAGCTGCCAGGGAAGCACGTGTTCTCCCCTCAGTCATGATGAGCCACATGAGTTTTCAAAGATTGTTCTGTATTTCATATTTTACAACGCTAACCATTCATGAGGAGCTGACTGGTTTATCCCCATCCCAAACTCTGGCAGACAGTGCAACGTCTACTTTGATCACATTATCACAGATATTATCCCGTATTTTAATAACATTAGAATTCAATAAAATGAGGCAAAATGTGAGGAAGTCAAAACAGTCAATACAACCGGTCTTTCAGTCTCCATTCTCTTCGTTTGAGCGGCTATCTGTCCACAACACTCTCGCTGTCTGCTAGCTTAAACAGTCCCATCACCGCTATCTACCGGACCGGACGGGCCACGCTTGAAGTTGGCGGTAAATTTAATTCCCGGCTCTAGTCAACAAAGGAGGCATGCTTGCTGGCGTCCAGCATCACAACACCGGTACCCCTTGTCCTCATACGTGTCTCCCAGGGACAGTTTAAGACATTAAAACGAGCCACTGACTCGTAACAAATGAGCTAAATCACCTCACACAAGCCGAGAGAAGGCAGAATTACAGCTAAAAGAGAGTAACCGTTAACGTTGTTTTATCAGCAAACTGGGCTTTAACCGTCGGTTTTAAAGCAAAAGCCCATTAGCACAGCCGCCATTTGTCACAGACAGAGGTGATAACAGACTGAGAGTAACATTTAGTAAGTCAATAAAGCACACTGCAGTGTCCTACCTTGTCATTAAGTCTGTGAAGTCGTGTTGTGTCTGATCCAGTCTGTCTCCTCACAGCTCGTGCGAACAGCTCCAGTCTGAGTGCTACCTTCAGGGGATCCTTGGAAAAGACACAATCGAGCCGCGCAAAGCGAAAATAACACTATTATCTGTGCACATTTTTAGCCTAAAAATAAAAAAACAAAATAAACACGTTGCTCGCGTACTAAAAATCAAGAATCTTGAATCAAATGTTTCTTTTACAGATGATCATTAACTTTCCCTTTGTGGCATTATGCCATCTTAGCAAAGGAAGACAGCGTCAAAACTAGAATATAGTAGTGAGACAAAACACAATCAGCAGCATTTATTTAGTATAAGAAGCTGACATTATATACATGCTAAATGTGCAGTTGAGAGATTTGTTTTCTGGTGATTAAGCTGCCCTGACGTCGTAGTTGTAGAACTTCCGATTGTTATAAAAGGCTATCACCAGCTCGTCACCAGAAGAGGCGGAGGAACTTTTCATAGAGGGCCTATTTTGTGTAGGGCCACATTAAATGTCATCTGCCACCCATGACTGTCTGAACGTGCAGCAGTCTGCCAACGCTCTGTCTGTTTTTTAACCAGCTCTAATGCAGGAAACACCAAATCAATTACTATCATTCAATCAGAGTTTAAGTGATGACAATTAACTATTATTAACATTACTTTGAATATTTCAAATTTAAGCTGTAAGAGGCTCACTGAACCACTGGGGTGAGTGGTGTGTATAAAACCCTCTAAAAGTATAAAGGATTGCCACAAATCCTTCCAGATCTTTTTTTGAAAAGACTTCAACATGTGTGATTTTTAGACAATGTAATAAGGGGAATCGAATGAGTACAGTAGATCAATGCATCAGGAAGAAAATGCATCAAAATTCTTTAAATCTCAATTCTTAGCCGACACTTCTTGATTTTTTTAAGTTATTGTGCTTGGAAAAGTGATGGGGACAAAATTGGTCATTTAAAAAAAAAAAAGGTAAAGGATAAGTTCACCAAAAAATGACATGTAACATGTAATTTTCTACCCATACTGATGGAAAGTTGAGTGAAAAAAATTGCTCCATACTGCTCATCCAGCGTAATCCAAGACTCCAGAAGCCCGTAAATTCCAAATCAAACAGTTGAGTTTGTGCATAGATGATGTGCATGAAGCAGCTCTTAGCTTAGCAGCTACGATGAAGATCGCGATGTGGATTTCCTCGTAAAAAAGGGCGCACATAACACCAGGAGACTTGGATTGCACTGGAAAAGCTGTTTGTTTTTGGTTGTTTATTCACATTTTAAAACAAGTCCCCATTTACCTCAGTTGTTTAGGAGGATGCGTCAAGCTCAAGAAACAACAAAACTTCATCTGACCCTCCATCGCCCGGCATGAGGGTCAGTAATGATTGAATTTGGGTTAACTTATCCTTTATCACAGGATAACAACATGGCAAAATATCTGACTGAAAACAACTTTATATCATCTAACGGTACACACCATAGCACAAAGTCCTGTGCAGCGATAATGAATAGAATCTGCCTTTTATTAAGGAGACACATTGGCTGGCTGCTTGACTTGCGTTGTTTGTGGGACAAGCCTACAGAGAAGGAAACAGCTGCAATCAAAATGCTGATCTGAGTCGAACTGCACAGCACATTTCCTCTCTTACTAGAGCGAAAAACACACAAAAACACCACGATTAAAAACACTGTTGGTGCGGCAGTTTGCATCAAATTAGCCTAAACAACTTGCTAGAAAATTATAGGTTACCCATGTTCTTTTTAAATGTTTACCCCAAAGTTACACGACAATAAGTGATGAACAGATTCACAGTAAAACACTCTTGTTTGTGTGTATAAATAGGAATAAATGGAGGGAGCTGTGATATGAATCATGCAATCTCTGCACCACTCAGACTTGACCACAGTGTTTTCCTAAATGCAAAGACAGCACATGTGTTCCTGAAGGTCAATGCTGACTGTGTTCAACAGTCTGAAGACAAAACAACACAAGGATAAGAAGAACAGGGTGTGCCTGAGTTAAAAGTGTCCGACTGTAATGAAAAGCAAGAGTTTTCCATGAACAAAAAGCAATTAGAAATATAATTTTATTGTCCTTTGAATGACTGACCGCAGGGGAAAAAAAGTGTAATTAATTGATGCTATTATGCAGCACAATGTCTGCTGTATATCTGCCAAAAGAAAAACACATTACAATCCTCTCTTCGACTGCTTTTAGAGTACAGCTTGTTTTCTTGTGTGTCTGCGAGATCTGACACTAACTTATAATTTCATCATAACACTCGGTCCCGTCTGAACCGCCGCGCCGAGGCGTTGTTTACGCTCTGTTTTTGTGCTGCATGTGAGTCTGGACAAACTAAGAGTTGGTCTCTTCTGTCGTGGTAGGTTCGCAGTCATCCACACCCTGTCTCCCCCCCCTTGTCTAAAAAAAGCCCGCTGTGGTTATGGACAGAAACCATGTGTGAAGAAGCCGCTAGTCTGGCTGTTTCCTCAGCGAGGAGGAGCTGAGGACTGAGGGACTACTGTCTCTCTCTGCTGGTGTGGCGACACAAAACTACACTTTATTTCAGCCAGTGGGCATACAAATCTCTTTATTTCCTGTAGCTGAATATGTCTCTCTCTCTCTCTCTGGCTCTCTACTCTCTGCGTTCCTCTGAGGCTTGTTTACTGGCTTGTGTAGCCAAAGGGGAAAATCAGTCAGAAGCCTCTCAGTGCAGTCTTGACCGGGTTTTTCCACGCAGAATGAAAACAGCAGAAGATGTGGGAAAGTGACGAAACGGGAACAAGGGAAGAGAGAGGATGAGGATGAACCAATGAGAAATTTGAAAGGAAATGAGAAGAGCAAAACAACTGCCAAAACAGTCTCAACTGTCGCGCGACAGGTGCTTTGAGGTCGTTGAGGCCACTAACTGATTTCTATGAGGCACCTGTGTGACAAAATATGTGCAAGGACGGAATTAACATAAGTCTCCAGTGACCACCTGTGATCCGATCTCACCCTCCTGCTCTACGGCAATGCAAATAAACAAGTACATCAATGGAACAAACAGACACGACGGAACTCAACAGCTCATAAATTTAATGATTTTTAAAGGGAGTCCGGGGACTTGCTCCATGGGTGTTGAAGAATTTGTGTTCAAGCAGCTGCATTTTAGACACAGAAGCAGACAGGGAGTAGAAGGGAAGATTCATTTTGAAATTGTCATTGCAAAGTTTTGCAAAGTTTCTCCTCACTCAGCAACTCTTAAAATCACGCAATTTCTAAGGGAGTCTGGGGATTTTGCCGTAGGTTGAAACGGACAGTGGATCCATTCTTCTGGTTGTTGTGGCTTCTTCCTGTTGTTCCACAGAGGACATTCGTTAAGTAGGTGGTCCTTCAATGCGACCCAGGACACACGTGCATACACACCGCTAACAGAATGTGGTCGTACACGACCCGGTTCGCCTCTGAATGTGGTCTCAGTGATCAGATCTCATTGCATCCTCACACCTGTACTTAGACAGGTACAGCCTTCTGCCTGTAACTGTACGCCAAATCAACCCGATTGAACACATGTACTGTATCTCCCCATAGAAGCTCGAAACACATTGTCAAGAAGAACCCGGAGGAACATTCAGTGACCTCGCTGAATGTTCCTTTTTGTTGCGCGGTTGTAGATATTTTCTATTGTCAGATGAAGACCTTATGTCATCAACTCCTTCACTTCCTGCTGACCCCGGACAGTTCCCTCTCATGACATTTTTAGAACAGACGTTTATTATGAGCAAATAAACATCATACGCGTCTAATTCGAGAATATCCTGTGAAGTCTGTGGCATAAGAGGCGAGTGTAGGGAGAGGAGGAGGCCATGCCATGAATGGGCTGGAAGTGGCTTTCTGACCACATACTGAGATTTAAGAGGACAGAGGTAAAAAAAAAAAGGAATTCCAATGGACGGCCTCTTCAACCCCTAAACGACTCAGGAGACACAGAGAGAGTGAAGTAAATCCCGTTTGGGATTAAGAATTTTGTGGCCTGGCTCCGTTTTCGGAGGATTAAGGCTCGGGTTGAAGCGTTGAAGACAGGCAAACAAAGAAAAAGTCCTCAGGGAGGTCTGTGAGGGTGAAAT
This sequence comes from Lagodon rhomboides, assembly GCA_039737535.1. Taxonomy (NCBI): domain Eukaryota; kingdom Metazoa; phylum Chordata; class Actinopteri; order Spariformes; family Sparidae; genus Lagodon; species Lagodon rhomboides. Next base: position 20,880,168 of record CM077796.1, on the reverse strand, counting down.
CCCCCCTCATCTTTACCTTCGTAGCCCCTTCTTCAAATTCCCAACAGAGTGTGAGAGGTCTGCGAGGTTCACACACGAGTATGAAATCCCTGTCACGATGGATGATCCACAAATCCACAAAACATTCCTCTCAATCCAGTGGTGCATTTAGGGACAAGAGTTAAGAATGAGACAGCCCATTATGGGATTCACGTCGTTAGCTGGAGTCCAGCAACTTCAAAATTGGCTTCAGTCCCGAAATTCTGCATTCGTGGTGTTCGCATTCTTGTCTGCAACCATGGAAATCAACTCAAATCCTCCAACAGAGACTTTAAGTTGTTGAGTTCGCCCCCTCAACCTTTACAACCCTCATTTATCAGCAATTTGGCATGTGCTTAATGTTGACAAGGGCTTAGCTTTTGGATGCAAAGTTATCTAAAAAATGAAGCAACCTTGCAAAGTACGTTTTAAATTTATTAGCCTATAATCTGTAGCTGAAATGTTTATCGCTCTGTGGATTCGAGATGCATCCCTCACTGCTCCGTGAACAAAAAAGGCCGGTAGCATCTTTTATGTTTCCCTCTTTATCGGTAAACTAATTATGTACTTCAGCTGAGAGAAGCGTAAACAGACCTGGAAGCGAAGTTGGAGTTCACATCAATCATTTTTTCCTTTTACTCTTCTTCTGCTCATTAAATTTAGGAATTATTCAACATTCACGGCTCAGATTCTGTTCAGTGTACGAGGACGGCGTGAGCTCGCATTCCGTTCATTTCTGCATTCTCGAGCTGTTATGCTTGAATTCAACGTGTGTACTGACAGCGCTGTCCTGATGACAGGGCTGGTGTTAGAGGTTAAATCCACACTTACTCACGTGGGCAGAAAGCTGCTGCCGTCTACAGGGGTTGAAACGTTGACCGGTGATGGTTAGGGTTAGGGTTATTAGGGTTATTTTTCATCATTAATTCGGAAGTAAAGGTCTCAGATAGTTCATTTAACTTCTCTGTTGCAATTTGAAACCGACTGCTAAATCACAAGTGTCTATTCTGTCATTCCTAATAACATACTAAGAGTATGTGTAACCCTCGTGTGTGCAGAACAAAGCTGTGTTCAAATATAAACGTATTACATCCGTCAGGACTACTGGACGGATATCCACGAAACCTTGATGGCGGATGGGTCTCGGGCCAGAGTAGATCCAGATAAAAGATCCAGTGTTTTCTCACTTTCTTTAACATTGCGAGTAGGTGTGTCGCGATATTCACGCTAGTTGCGATAACAAAAAAATGAAATATACATTTTAGCGTGACAATAATGCACATATGATAATATCATTTGATCAATCCAGTGAAGATGTTTCGAATGTGCAGTTCTTTTGTCTACATTTTTATTTTTTACGGTTAAGGTTGCAGACTCTTGCTCCACCTTCCTACACCCGTACTTTAATTTGCCAAAAAAGAGAAAAAACACAGTAAACAAAGTTAAAGATATATTTGATTGCTAGAAATGTATTTTTCTTAATTAGATTTCGCAATAATATTGTGAACATAACTGCGAGATAGGGCGTTTCTCTTCATTTTCATTCATTTCTCAGTGAGGAATACGAGGATCCAGATGAACTAAATCAGGCACATTTCGGTGGCTGGTTTTCTTGTTGTTTGCTCAAAAGAAAAGCAGCTGCACTTACAGTTTTGAGGATCATTTTTACATTCTTATTTTGTTATTGCCCTGAAATTATTTCCAAAGCCTTTGTAGTACACAGAAAAAGCAAAAAAAAAAAGGTGATAACTTGTTACGATAAGCTGCTGGAAAACAGATTTTGACCTACAAAATTGCACCAGGATCATAATGATAACCCTGCAGAAACAGATTGTATTGTGCTCATCATATCTGGTGATGAATCTAAGTAAAGGAAAAATGCCCGCAGCCTTAACCTGTGAATGAATAGTCACAGAGGGAATTCACTGGTTTCTTGAGCGGTTAAATATCAGATTTCGTTAAAAGTTCCTGGTTGTTATGCTGTTATCAGTCATGGTACAGTCTGTACCAGCATGTGGTGTTCAGGGGTTTCAGGGGTGTGTCAGCTCATTCCTCTGCTGCTGTACATGCACATATCGCATTTACCATTCAGTGTACAGTGTGTGTGTGTGTGTGTGTGTGCGTGTGTGAACGAAAGTGTGTTTGTGTGCAATCGGATAAGGTTTGTTTGTGTACGTACCTCCCTGTATACATAACATCATCTGTTAAATCAATTCAGGAAATCTGAATTCCCCGCTGACGGTCCTCAGCTGTTAAAATACTTCTGCTCCTCTGTGTAAACTCAGCTCCTGAACATCTAAAGATCTTGTCGTTTTCTTTATTGATTTTTGTCTCTGTGTAAATCTGTTAAAAGATAATCCACATCAGTCCTCATCCTGGTCAATCCTTTTTATCTTATCTGAGCCCGTCAGCCATCCTGTTATCCTTCCCTGACGAGGAAAATCATCAAACAGAGTTAACTGAGGGCAAGGTCTCAGTTTTTTTAAAAAGATTTTGGAGCACTGCCATTACCATGTTTTCTATGGCGTGGTTATGTCCATTTGACATCCTGTTTGCCCATCTAAAATCCATTACTCAATTGTTCTCTCGCTACTCCTGCGTGAGACGGCACCGCTGATATTTTCCAGCCTTGCGACTAAACCTGGACTGTCTGCGGGCCGCTCCTCTTGTTTGCTTGACTCCGCTGCTCCTGGGGGCCATCTGCAAAAGCCATCGGATCCACAAGGACAATACTCAAGGCTATTATTGTAGAAGGAGACGCACATGAAAAGAAAATAATTAAGTGATTAACACAATGATGTTTACAACTCTTCCTGATGTTAGTAGCTCCGGTGAAAACTGTCCTGAGTGACCTGTCGCGGCCAGATTTAAATGTTGTGTTTTTAGTGAACGTGAACACCGCGGATAAAACTCCATCAATCTCGCTGTGTTGAGGTGGAGGTAGACGTCTCACGACACATCTCGATACCAGGGGAAATATCGGCAGAGATATCGCTAGATTAACTGATTTCTCATCTTTCTTTTTTAATTACTTTTACAGCTCTTAATATATTAATCTGTTTTTACTTCCTCTCATGGGATGTCTTTTTCTTACTGTCCTTTATTTGTGATCCATTCATATCTTTTATTTTTACACCTCTTACTGTTTTTATCTGTTCTTAACTCCTCTGATGTGACGCCGTCTTCTCATCATCCTTTTGATTTGATTTTATTCTTCTATTTTTATTCTTGTTCTTAATTTTCTGTGATCTTACCTGTTTTAAGGCTTCTATTCCTTTTACCTGCAATGACTCATATTGTCTTTTAATGCTTTTACATTTCCTGTTTGGCCTTCTCGCTTTGACTCACCTTGGACGAGGCTTCCTTGTGTTTGGCTGTTTGACTGTATTACTGTCTTCTCGAGTTTCCTGCTTTTGCTTGTTTGCCAAAAGCACTTTGTAAACTCTGTTTTTAAAGGTGCTGTATGAATAATATGAATTATTGTTATAGTAGAGAAGACTAGAGGCTATATTTCTTGCAGTTTGGGTTGGACTAACCTGTATCAATGACTTCACGATGAAGGTGTGCTCACACATTTTTTCGTCCATGCGCATTAATCAAACCAAACCTGCTCCAAAAGTATTTTCAGTGCCTGTAACCAAATCGCTCAGCTGCATTTGGCCCGCATGGTACTGACAGGATTGAGATGCATGACCCAACAACTGTGAGTGTGAAACCTGTCGCAGATCAGAGACGGGTTCAACTCCACGTTTCTACCCACCGAGATCCAACAGTGACTTATAATATCGCTATTACAGACATTTGGGTTCTTACAGAAAAAAAGGTATCAAGCTGATTTAAAGTCAAATGATGGTTTTACAGTTTTCACTTCGCTGTGTTTACTTTCAATGTGTCGCTGCATGGCTGCAGCGTCATTATACAACGCAATGAAATGTGAAACCTTACTTTACACATGGAAACCTGACAGTGGTTGGTATTTACAGGCTGTTTTAAATGAAGAAGTATGTTGTAAGGCCTTAAGGTTACACAACATACAGCCTCGTTAAGATTTCTTAGAAATGAAAACTCATCTAACTTCTTCAATTTTACACATTAAAGTGTGTTTACATGTCGCGTGTTATCTGAAAAATAACCTCCATTGGTGTCATCTTGTGGCAAAGATGCATTATGGGTAATGTAGGCGCTAGAGGAAAAACAGTCCACTGGTCTAGCATCGCGCTCCTATAACAATGTAGGCCTTTTGTCTGAAAACTAATTATAACAATCGATACAGCAGAACAGGAGCAGTTCCCTTTTTCTTCTTCTTTTTCAGAACCTGGTGCCTATTTTACTCTCTGGTATCACATCCCTCCTGTCAACACACTGACTGTGCTGCAACCTCTCCTCTTCACTGGAACGTTCCTCATGCCAAGTGCACCTGGTTGCGTTTCTGCACGTAGGTTTTGATCGGCTTCATGATTAACAACAAGTTTCCTCAATACCTGCTGTTATCAAAACTGAATCGTGGGTGATAAAATTGCAAAACATGAAGTGTGTTTTCTTTGGAGACATGACAACTGCTGATGAAGGAAACAGATAACGAAACAGAAAGGTGAGGCAGGCCAGCGTTTGTGCATTGAGGTGGACTAATGTTGGCAAACTCTTGAGCGATTCTGAAGAAAGACTCTGCCCCCAGTACAAAGCCATTCTGTGGAGAACTTTATCAGACTACATGCAGTTTCCTCTGGAGCCACTAAAGTTACCCTTTAAGTCTGAGCTCTGGCAAATGATTAACATTATCAGTTAATATGTTTCTGATTATGTTTCAAATATACTTAAAAGTTACAAGTTACCAGAAGTGATGTCCTAACTTTTTTTACAATTTACCATCAAAAACAAAGAAAAGCAGACAAATCTTTAATCTAAGACGCTATAAGTTGTCTTTAACCACGTCAGCCTCCAGCTACACTGTCATGCTTCATTATCATTGAGCTTGTGAGCACTGAGCAGGTCAACCAGCTCAGCTGACTAAACTTTGTGGAAGTTAAATTGTGGTTGTGGTTGTCTAGAAAATGAAACAGTCTCGTCAAAACAGCGCAGACCTCAAAAACAGTTTCTGTATGCACGTTCCTCAAAAATGAGCCAAGAGTCGGTCATAAGACTCGAGGGTAATTTCCTCTCTGGGATGTGAAGTAGCTTAGCAAGCAGACTCCCAATCAAAGAAGAAGTGCAGCAATATCTGCCGACGTGAATCAGGCAAACACGCACATCGTACCTCCGACCTATAGCCACATTGTTGCTATCATCCTCTTCCAGCCTGTTCTTTCAGCTGCATCCTGACCTGTTTTAACCCTGTTCCTGCCACGCCCAAACACCTGTATGCCTCGCCCACCTGCTCACCTGTTCCCACTTACCACATTATCCCTGTACACATACCAGCACATTTGCACCTGTTCCCAGTCAGCTGGGCTACGTTAGGGATTGGTTGGGAATTCACATCTGCCTGCCTGGTGTCTTGGACCTTTTCCTGCTTAAGATTCTTTCTTTCTTTGCCTGCCAGGTGTCCTCCTCCTTTCTGACTCTGAGTAAAGACATTATTTTATCCATATGTACTTTCTTTTGGGTAAATAGTCAAAGGCAACACCACAAACCTCCGTCAACAAGTCCCCCATATCGTCAACCCTGATCTTGACTCCATTCAGCAGCAGACTTTTGCAAATCACACTCAGATCCCAGGCCAGTAAAGCTACAATATCTTCAACACCAGACAAGGCGAGTTCCAAACCTCTGCATCACCACGAATAATCATCGACGGGAGGATGAGCAAAACGTATCATATCTCGCATTAGCTACGACTTGTGATAAAAATGTGACCAACGTTCCTGATTTTTTCCACAAGGCTGATGTTCAGTGCCAGTGGTGGAAACAATGTGAACTCGAAGTGGAGAGGAGGAAAGTGAGGGTGAAGGTCAGGGTGGAGAATTCACAGACATGCAGCAGACTTTCCTGCAGGAGACCAGAGTTTGCAGAGTTTCACTGAACTTAGCGATACTGTATGCTACGAACAGATATTGTAGAAAACAAGAATCCTCACCTTTCTGTTTGTTGTAAATACAAATCCGAGGTCTGTAACAACTTGTCAGACGTAACGTAGTAACTACTAAACAAAAAGCATCATAACAATGTTATGTGTTGAAAACTTGTATGTTGAAGTAAACATGTATGTAACGCTGTGATCCTCTCACAGAGACACCAATCACCCTATTACAAGACACTGTACCGTCAACATGATTCTGAAGCTGTTACGTTAGGTTAAAAAAATAGTTACACAATGTTACTTAATCGTTTTGTCTATAAAGACTATAAAGACTCTTCATTTACTATCATGTCTGTCAAAGAAAAGCAGCAAATCCTCACATTCAAGAAGCTGGAAACAGCAACTGTTCGACACGTTTGATGGAAAGATTATCAGTTGTTGCTCTAAAACTGGATTAAACTCCAATAGCAGCAATCCCATCAGACTTATTTGGGATTTGAATCGCTTACATAGAGAATCTGAAAATCTCTTTAAGTGCAAAAGCTGTGATGTGACGTTTAAAAGAGTTTCTCATAAAAGGTCATTAAATGTCACAAACTGGGTCTGCAGGACCCGAGACAGAACATCAGGCTTAAACTTTGGCACTTGACTGAAAAAAAAAATTAAATTGAATGTAGAGGAATAATCAACCACCGATGTTCTGGTCTGTCGAGGTTACACACTCTGACTCTGGGCCAATCAGGACCAAATGGCAGTGACCCAGAACCACCACATTCCCACAGAAGCTCAACAGATAGACAGTAACACGCTTGTATGACTCTGCTACAAAGTCCACGCAGGCAGAATCAAGCGACCTCTCCGTTATCTGTGAAAGAGTCAAATTGTTCCTCTTGAATATGAGGTTCAACTATCAGTCAGAGCCTCTTTGTTCAAACACTTTGGTATGAAGTCATCGAGGGCTGGCAGCGCTGCTCCTAAAACGCTCTATGCTTCAGTGTGTGTTCACTCTGAAGCAGTGCATGAATAATAAAAAAACAAAACAATAAAGCCACTTGGAACAATGACGATGTTCGGATGTTATTTAAAAGTTTAAAATGGCAAACATGTGTACACATGTTTGAGATTATACCGAGGTGTTTCCCTGAGCCAACATGTGGACGTCATGTAATATTATCCCGATGAAAGACGCCTTCCTTGCCCCAACACATTCTTTTATTGTGAAATATTCAGTATCCATTTTTGCCAGCATGCTGAACAGAAACCTGTGTGAAAATGTGCTGATGAAAGCCAAACTGACCCTAATTTGCCTCCTCCAAGTGCAACAAACTGATAAGTGTTGTGTGTGTATATAAGATGCTTTGCTCGAGATGTAAAAACAAACCGAAGCTTATTTACTTATGGAGAGTTAATGAGACCACATTCCAACGTGTTTAAACTAAACGGAACTGCAGCGAGAATTATTTTCTGAACAAATATGCTCCAAGTATGTTACCTCAGGGATTTTTTTCCTTTTCTTTCAGACTACAGGAGCTCTCTCTCAATCCAACCATCCCTTTCACTGCCCCTCCCTCAGTCTTTGACTCCTCAGGTCATTTTACATAGGAGAGAACAAGATACTGCAGATAAACGACACAGCTGGAAGGACCACACACACACACACACATGCAGGCAACAAATACAAAATATAAGTGCTGCAAACATCAGTCGATTGACCAAGAAGCAATTTTAAACAATACTTATAACTAATAAATTGTTAGGTTAACGCACAAAAACCTCTTTAGGTCAGGGTCAGGGAAAGATCATCTTCTGGCCGTCACAAACACGACAGGAGATGTTTCCACGTCTCGTCAAAAATATCCAGTTTTTGTTGCAACAAGCTTGGCTGGAAATTATCCCAAGGTATCCTTAGAAATATCCATTGGTGCATGCTAACAAATGAAACACAGGCTCGAGCGGTGGTCACTGGCTTGGCAACGTTCTGGCTTGTGACCGCACCACCATCCCGTCCACCTCCTGATGTGAAAGTCAGTGTTATTGCAACTTTTGAACAAACGCGAATATGGTACAAATGGGAACTCATTAATGGTTTGCAGAGACATTAAGAGACTGATGGGAATGTTACCACATGTGCAGGTATTTGGTCATAAACCAAAACTGGAAAAGTTAAACATTTTGATCTGATGGTGGAGCTCTCTGAGAAGTGCGACAGTTCAGATCGCAGATATCCATTCTGGTTTTGGAGTCAAGTTGGAACTGAACTGTGTGCCCCTGAATGTCTGTACGGACTTACAAAGTATTTGGCAAGACATTTCTGTCTGGACCAATGTCCACCACTGCCATCCATAGAGCCAAGACTATTTATGTTTTTATATCATCAAGGTTTGGACTCTTGTCCAGACAGACAGGAGCAATCCCAAGACGTCCTCTTGAGCTTGAGGAACATTATTGGGGATTGAACAACACAATTCGTTAAATAACTGAAATATTAATCACCAGATACATCGACTGTCTGCTGTTGTCTACCTTCCTGCTGTTGCTTTGCCCTCAGTAAATCTCCCTGATTCATCAATAATGATGACCTTGTGTGCTTGAGGGCATCTGGCTGTAAACACAATGACGCCTTTGATGCTCGAATCTTCTGGTCACCTGGTTTCCCCCGATCATGTTACCCCACTGCATGCTGATGAGCCGCGACCCCGCGACTGAACTTTTCTAATTATAGTCAGTTAGTCGTCACAGGACACAACAGAGAGATCAGGTGATTATGAGAGTAGCAAACAGGGATAGTACAGCTGTTTTATTGTTAACACGGAGGTGACGGCTGATTAGCAAAGATGGTACTGTCTCACTTTATCTGGGAACACGGCAGCGTTTAACTTCTAGCCTGTGAAGTCAGTTAGGAGTTATATCTAATCACTTCAGCTACTCGCGAGGATGAATGATTTTGCAGATAAAGGCCAGTTTACTAGTAGCAGGGAGAACAACTCAACCTGTGGAAGAGGTTTGTCAAGTCTGACGATGTCGTCAGGGTTATACGGGTTTGGGCTTGAAACTTGTAACAGTGTGCCTCAACACGAACTGGAGGTTTGGAGGTTGAAAGACATAATGAAAAGATGCTATCATTAGATGCATTATGGGAAATGTAGGCCCACATAAAGCACTAAAAGTCAGGATATCTCTGCCTCTGCTGCTCCGATTTTGATCCCTCTCTCTGTCTTGTGAGTTCCTCGTCAATATAAATGTGCAAACCTAATTGCTAAAGCACCCTTTAACTGTTTAGTCACTCAGATGTCTGAAAACTTGCATATTTTGTCGAAACATAAGTTCAAACACACTGCAGAAGCTTGTACCTACAACCGTTTGACATTTCACTCTGATATAAAAAAACGATCAGGCAATCCAATAGATGAAACGTGCCTCGTCTTGCCTTGCCTCGAGGGTCCCGGTGTGATGTATGCAGTTAGACAAGTATGCTCACAAGGTATTTTTTAAAATGAAATAAAAACATTTACTCAAACTAGCAAATTAGATCTTGTACAAAAGACACAATGGCTTGTTATATCGAGAAACAGACAACAAGGGATCTTAATAAGTGGATGAGTTTTTAGATTTAAGCCGACTTAAAGTCTGCTTCACCTTCCAGTATTGGTACATGTCCACATGATCTGTCATTTCTACGCTTCTCATTCATTGACTTTGAAACCAGCCGTGCAGCAGAGACGGGATGTTGTGCTGCCCTCGCCTTAATTACATAAATATGTGTTTGCATGGTTGTGGGAGGCTGTAGCTTGTGTTGTCAAGCACGCTGAGAAGCTCTGGGAGCCCTCGCACCCAAAAATCGCCCCTGTGGACACCATAGGCCTTTCAATACATCGAACCCTGCACATCAGCCACGACAAAAATTCCCAGTCAAAGCATGATCTTTTCCTAACCCTAACCCTGCCTTAACCTAACCGGAGCATCAGCACAGCGCTGTTACAACTATAAGTTGCATAGACGTTCACCCAGCATTCATCCAGACGCTGGGCTGTCTGAGCATCTTGAACTTTCTCCTCTCTACGTGCCCGACGCTGCTCGCTACATGTGAAAACTGACATCAACAGAGCGGCTTATCACCGTGAGAATAGCAGCTTTCTAAAAGCCACAGGGCGGCTGATAAGCTACCAGCTTCAACAGTTATGAAACATACTCCACCAACATTGCATCAAGCACACCGAGGGGGGGGGGGGCTCTGAAATGTGTGAGAAAACACAAGTGTTTACATGCTCCAGTAGTGGTTTTTAGCTCAGTGGGGTCTATTCTCGGAGCTCTTTCATGATACCACCCCCCGCCGTGTGAGTGTGTGTGTGAGGAGGATCTATATTCTCACACTGTCACCTGCTGTGATGGTTCAGCTCAGACCACTGCCTCAAGTCTCAACCTTTGGCCCACAGCAACTTTGAGTCCAAAGCGCGGTCAGCTTTCAACTTCCTCCGCAGCTATAACAACACGCAGCGTGCAGGGAGATATCACGGGTCTTAATATAGAGCATTAACGCCGCAGCACGCACGCGTGATATCACATATCACGCGCAGCCATCAGCGAATACCTGCACACATCAACCTGCGCACTTTCGGCTCTGCGATGCGCGCGCCACGGCCAGAAAAAGCGCACTGCGACTTTGTGACCATTTGACCTTGCCACCGTTTTACCTGGAGCTCCCGCACCTCCTCTGAGAGCAAACATCTGCATTCACCGAGCAGAGAGCGGCAACGCGCACTTTCCAAGCATCCCCTCCACTCTCCTCCCCCGCCTCCTCCTCCCCCGCCATGGCTCAGTATTTTTGGCAGGCTGTGTCAGCGGTCTGAACGCGGTCCTTCACCCTCTGCCATCAGGAGGAACGCACGCTTACCCTCACGCAGCCGGCCTGAGATGCCCTCGCATCCGAGCAGCACGTCGGTTCTGAGGCAGCAACCTTCATGCATTCACCCGTCTGTCTCTTCCCTCTCGTCTCGTTCAGCGGCAAAACTCAACTCAACGCTCCGCATTCACACAGCTGGCACAGAGAGAGAGACAGGGGGGAGGAGGGGGGGACGCGCTGGTTAACAAATAGCGGGCCAGCTGGTTACTTTGAGATTTTCACAAATAAACCAGCAGATTATAATCTTGTTAAAGCACGCGTCAGAATCCAGAGCCAGATATACTGGGTCAGAGAGAGAGAGGGGGGCATGGTTAGAGGTATGGAGGCTCATTTCAGCCAGGTAGAGGTAAAAAAAGAAAAAAGAAAGAAAGAAAAAACCCAAATAAACATACATACAATAAATAAATAAAACAAATTAACATGAAAACTTGATGAACAAATATTCCTATGGTAAATTATGAGATAAATATTAATAATTATGGAATTAAAAGTCATCATGTGATAAAAAAAAAATCAAAATGAGATCAGTCATCATAATAAATTAAAAAGTCATATTTATGACATATAAAGGTTTAAATTATGAGTAAAGGTCATAATTACGAGATCAAAACTGTCAAAATGAGATTTAAAAAGGTCACAATTATGAGATGTAAATGTTAAATTAAGAGCTAAAATGTCATAATTATCACATTAAAAGTCTAGATTATTCTTAAAAGTCTTAATTATGAGTTAAAAAAATGAAATTTTGAGATAAAAATAAAGAATTAGGACATAAAAAGCCATCACTTATCTCCTAATTTGACTTTTTACCTCATAATTATGATTAACCTTTTTTTTTTTGAAGCAAGGCTAAAATTTCCTAATTTTCCTTTTATCACTGGCAGCAATGGGCTTCCATATAAAAGTTCTTCATTCATACAATAAACTACTCTCTGGATCTGTGACACCACTGGATCCACTCCCGTCTTGTTTTTTGCTTTAATGGGCCGTGGTCAGGACGGATGGTGGGTGTGCAGAGCTCAGCACTTAAATCCAGTTGACCATACGTATGTTTAGATCCTGACATCCCACGTGTGGTTAGCTTTAGGCAACTCTGGTCAGAGTTACGGAAACTTAGGGGTTTTGGTTGAATGTTAATGAAGAAGAATGTTTCTTTCTTCACTTGGATTCATTGATTTGGGTCACATATCTGCCCGTGAAATCTGGTGACAAAGAGACTGCAGATGGACGACCGAGTCGTATTATCTGAAAATAATCTAATGATCACAGGGAGGAAGTGACTTGTGCAATGCTCAATTTTTGAAGGAAATGACATTTAAATATCAGAAAAACCAAGCAGATTATTTTGCAGAACACAGGAAGAGAGTCAAAAATGTTAGAAAGGGTGGTTGCGACATATTGCCAAGGAGTGAGCTCAGTGCCGTGCTACTCGTCCATGTTCCTCGCTGAAATCATTTTGATAAACCACGCTGCATAAATAAAGTGAGAGCTGACAGGCGAGGCATCACTTGATCCCCTTATCAGATCTGTAAAGGGCAAGTGTGTGGAGGTACGTGAGGAAACAAATGTGCTGGGAAAAGAAAACCTCCCCGCAGCAGCAGCAGCAGCGTCAGTCATTCTCCCTGCTTTTAATAGCAGAGCTGCTGGACGCATTAAAGCTGCAGTGTGTTGGGATTTAGCAATAGAAAGTAAACAAAAAGGGGAAAGTCATCTGGAGACGCTCAAGCTTTTTTTTCCACAAAGCAAACTGTCTTTGAATTTGCACCATGCATCTGAAACATCCACTAGCAGACTGCAACATTTAAAAACAAGCATTTCTTTGTCAAGGCACGTCTTCACCGCTCGTGTTTTCTTCACTCCCACATTAAACAGGTGTGTCAAAATGATATAAAAATATGAAACCGTCTCCGGAGGATGCCCACCAGATGTTGGCTGTCCGCCTCCACGCCAAACCCACTCTGATCCTGTCACATCTCCCCCTCCATCCATCTCCGCTGCACCAGAAAACTCCCTTCTGGATCGCCTCCATCCACAGCTGGCTGGAGATCTGGATTCCCCTCTCAGATACACTTTGGACTCGCTCGGTGCTGCGCAGAGACTTCGTCGGGTGGGTTTCGGAGAGTAACTCAATGACCCGGTTATGCAACCGAGGGCCAGAGGAATTCCTGATGATTGAAATTCTCGGTAACAGCTCGTGGGTGCAAAATGTCACTTCTCACACAGAAAAACTGCCAAGCTAAACCCCCCTTCTTGAGCCTGACCCACATAAAGAAAATCCCCACAATTCCCTTGGGTAAGTTTCACATAATCTAACTTCACAGAAGATTAACCTCTTGCCTTCTTTCCTTCAGAAAACTATGGGCCAGTTTTTCCCAAATCGCCATATTCTGGGTCAGATACATACAGAAGAATTTACGGTACAGTGGTCTAACCCGATTTGTAGGTTTAAATGATTGGATCCCCATTAAGGCTAGACATGTGGGGAACTGTTCCCAAGGATGTGGTAGTGTTTGCTGGTGATCCGGGGGGGTTACATAACCAGATTAAAGAAGTTGGTCCTAGTCTTGAGGGTCACAGAGGCCCGATGAGCTCTTTGGCTTTACAATCTAAAATCTGAATTGCCTGAAGCGGCTCCCCAAACTCTCAGATTCCTGAATGAGCTCCTGTTTCTGGGTGAGATGTTCAGGCCACCTGGGCGAGAGCCAAGTCGGAACATTTTCAGGTCCCTAAAAAGTCCCGGGTGACTGAGTGCAAGAGTGTCATTTTGTGGCTGAAAGTGAGAAGTTAATTATCAGTTCAGATAAAATCTTTGAACAACATCGGACGTGCTCCCCAGAGAGTCTGTGGTTTAATGAAATAAGATTTGGACTCGCAGCAGTCTTCACTTGGCTGTCCTGGAACTGAACGTACGAAAGGTCACGATGATAACACAAACATACTTTGTGTATCATTTATAAATACTTTTTAACAGCTGAGTTGTGTCAAAGCAGTCAAATTGCAAAAGTTGGAGGAGCTGTAATGATTTTTGGAGACTCTTAAGGGGCAACTCACTGACTTGTCGGATAAATGAAGCCTCCTGTAGTGCCACCTGCTGGTAAACTACATTCCTCTCCAGAAAGTGGTTGGTTTTGTATTGATTGTTCATTTATTTATTTATTTTATTTTCCTATTTATTTATCTTGTTTCCAGGAGGAATGAAAAGGTCCATTTTGTAGGATTTCGAGGATCTATACTCCCAAAAACTTCAAATATTTTTTTTACATGTTATAAGTACAGTGTAAAGGTTCAGTCACGTTGAGTCAATGAAATAACTTACATTTTTTAAATTAAATTACATTTGGAGAATAAATTCAACCACAGACTTTTGATATTTACAACATTAATGAGGTCATTATACAAACTATTTATTTTCTCCATAGCTGAATAAACAAGCTGTACTCAGAGGAAAATAAGGTCCCAGAACACTGTTTGAAGCTAGAAAGGTGGCAGGGTCCGCCAAATGTAAACAAAGTAAAAACAGGATGAAATGGTGTTGTCCTTTAAGGTCAGTTTGTTTATTCATTATATTCAGTCATGAAAACAGAGACAGTTTGTTTATTTAGTCTGTTTAGGGATAAAAAAAAAAAAGTCAGTGACGATCTTTCTCTTCTGATTCAATTTTGTTTCAAAGCATAGAAATAGATGAACGCTTTTGAAGCATGAGGCTGCGTGCAGCCTCTTCTCTCATTCTCGCCCTTGTTGTGCTTGTTTGTATGTGTCTGGACTTTAGGCTACTGTCAAGGCTTGTTGCAGCTTACCAAGTAAGATGAAGCTTATTATTTTTATTACTCAAGCAGTCCCTTTATGTTTTTTAAAGGCAGTTGGCAGAAATGGGAAATAGTTTTGTTGTTAAATTGTACAATGCAGCTGTCTATCTGAGTTCGAACGCACTTGTGAACATTCAAATCTTTGTGTCATCATTAGGTCACAAAAATTGCGATGATGCACAATACTGATAATATTTGGGTGGTTTATTATGAATTTAAGAGGATTCCGAGGGCTTGAAAACATCAAACCAATCTGGCACGATGCTTCAATAATAGATCAGGTTCTATTGTATAACTTTTTTTTATTCTAGGTGCTTCCTTATGTAAAATGTCTGTAATGTGCTTAAAAAATTATAGGAACTGTCTTTTAAAGCACTGTGCAATTTGTAATAAATTAGAGAGAAGGGAAGAACTCAGCACAGTTTTTCAGTGTGATTAGAGAGTGTTCGCCCTGGAGGTGAGGTCACACGTGTCCCTGAATGTGACTCTGGAAGTGATGAAATCCCATCAGATTTAGGGCTTAAAATCACATCTGTATTTAGAGCTGTCTGTCTGGGATTGGATCACCCACAATGCATTTTAGTGCTGACATCAGCCTCCAAGTGGGACAAGGATTGCGGTCGTTACGCAACATCAACTTCTGGGCAGAAACAACCTCACGAATCACTGAAAAACACAATGGGAACATGCTTCCTCTCATTTTATGCCTCTGGTCAAACTGACCTCAAAACTTTTTTTTGTTTTTTTTACCTCAAATTCTCCACAGGACTTTGAAAACGTGCCTTCGTCTATTATTTATGCTAAACAGTTGTTTCTGTGAGGGTCGAGGGCTTTGGCAACAGGATGCATTCCTCATGTACGATGGTTTAGTGCGGTCTGGATAAAACCTAGTCAGCAGAAACAAAGTGATAATAAAAACGTTTCCATTTGTTTAGACAAAAAGCCAAGGACACAAAAACTGACACAAATTAGACCTGGACGCCCGTTTCACATGGTTTTACCCCAGAGTCCCCCATCAGACGAGAATTTATCTTACGCATGTTTCAATTTGGATGGAATTATAAGTGTGATTCTCCTCGAAGACCCCACTTTGAGGAACACTGGTTTAGACTGACAGATATTTACCATCCATCCCTCTCCACAACATTTAGGAGAGAATACAATGTCTCAAAGACTATCTGACTTTCTGACCTTAGCGGGTTTAAATATTTAACTATATTCAAAGCAAACAGAAGTGTTGATGAGCGTTTTTTGGCAAAGATTTACCTGCTCAAACATTAGACGGATGAGATCATCGTTGGGAAAAGAGTACCCACAAGTCAAAGTTCAGTCAAAGTAAAGATATTATGTTAAATATTACCTTGGTAAAAGTGAGAGTTGCTAGTACAAATATACGGATTTGAGTAAAAAATTTGTCTGATCAGATGTTATTAAGTATCAAACTACTCAATTAAACCTAATTCTTAAATCATGGTAAAAAAACAAAAAGTGCTCCCTGCTCCAGTTTACTAATTTGTTTTATTCACTGTTTACAGCAAATCTGAGCTAAACCACAAAAACAGCTGACACAGATTTACCGTCCGTCAAAGTCTGCTACATAGAAAGAATAATGACCAAAAGACAGTTTATTGTCGTGTTGTTAACAGCAGTGTTATGACTCAAAATAGGAACTCTTAACTGGAGAAAAGCACAGAACCATTCGGGGTCTGCTGACAGTGAAAGTTACTCCCACTCGCCAAATAAGAATAACTTTATGATTCTTTTTAGGATGAAAACTAGCTGCAGAAGTCTTTTCCTGCTCCATTCTGGTTTTCTTTTTAGACATTTTATCTAGAAATTAAGAACTTTATAAAAAAAAATACAATTTGTACTTTTTGAAAATGAGAATACATCTCTTCATAAAGATGAAGGATTTTTGGAATCTGACAATGAAAACATGGCAGTTAATCATTGTCTCTGAGTGGCTACTCCTGCTGCTATGAGCACGTGAAAAGTCACATCATCACAACAGAGCTACTTTTACGCTTCACTGTAAGTAGTAGAGGTGCAATGACTTATCAATAGTTGACAGGTCGATTGAAAGAAAATTACAAGGCAACTATTTTGATACTTGATCAATTGCTAAGTTGTTTTTCAAGCAAAAATATCAAACATTTGTTGGTTTCAGCTCCTTAAATGTGAGGATTTGCTGCTTTTCTTTGTCCCTTATGATACTAACGAAGAGTCTTTGAGTTTGGGACTAAATTAACTATTTGAAAATGTTGCAATTGAGATGGGATTACAATTGTCATTGTAATTACTCAACTAATTGTAAAAATAATAAATCAATGAATCTAATGGTTAGCTGCAGCCCTAGTCTGTAGGTGTAAGGCGCTTGATGAATGTGAACTAGAGGAAGAACGTTTTTACCAACTTTTATGTTGGCTGGTTAAGGTTTGTTTTGTGCTTAGAGGTTTGATCAATCTGGCCTCCAGTGGATGACAGGGTCAATATTTCTGAGCGTGAGTCCTGAGGTGGTATTTCAGGTGTGTGCTCTGTAGAAACCCTCTGCCACAGACGTCACAGTGGTGCGGTCTCTCTCCTGTGTGGGTCCTCATGTGCTTCCTCAGATGTCCGCTGTGGGTAAAACTCTTACGGCAGAAAGAGCAGCGGTAAGGCTTCTCGCCCGTGTGAATCCTCATATGTATCTTTAAATCTCCTTT
The DNA here is from genome assembly GCA_039737535.1 of Lagodon rhomboides. NCBI lineage: Eukaryota > Metazoa > Chordata > Actinopteri > Spariformes > Sparidae > Lagodon > Lagodon rhomboides. The sequence goes on along the minus strand of CM077796.1, from coordinate 20,862,726 downwards.
CCGGCCGCACTCTTTCCCACAGACGTGGCAGCGGTGCAGTTTCACCCCGGCGTGGCTGGCCATGTGTTCAGTCATGGCGTTCGTACTGCTGAGGTGTTTGCCACACATGTGACAGCAGTTCGAGCCCTTGTGTGATTCCAGGTGCACATTGAGACTTTCAGTAGACTCAAAAGTGTTTCCACACACAGCACAGAGGACATCTGCGTCCTTTGAATGCATGCGAAGAGCGTGATTTATCAGGTGGCGATTGGATGACAAAGATTTGTCGCACAAAAAACAACGATAGTCAGCTGCAACTGGATTTTGACGACAAAACTCAGTGAAACCGATTAAAGACCTCTGACTTAGATCTGTCTGTGAGTGGTTTGTAAAACTTACAGCAGGCCTTTCGTTTTCCCTTCCATCTTGGACTCTTTCATTCTGGATCAGAGTTTGTGAAGTTGAGGCGAGAGGTAGATCGAACTCTACAGTTTTAACTTCCTGCAGCTCCTGAAACCGCTCCTCACTTTCATCGTTTTGAGGTTTCATGTCCTCGTGTTCATTTTCCTTCCAGGCAGATGACTGAGGTAGATATGAGTCACAAGCATCATTAAACTCTTGAACCTCCTCTTCTTCTTCTTCGTCCTGCTGCTCACTGGCCCAGAGTTCATGATATTCCTCTTTAATGTGTCGAGGCTCGGGGTCCGTCTGACAGATGCTGCCGCTCAGCTCCTGCTCACAGTGCTGCTGCTCAGGGGGAGGTTCCTCTTTACACATGGACAACTGAGGAAAGTCTGTAAAAAAGAGAAAATAATTCAATAGATATTGACACAAATGACTTGTTTCTCATTCGAGAAACCAAATAAAATCTAGCCTTCGTACTAGAGTTCATGTTGTCCTTTTGACAAGAAAACAACTATCTGTTTATTTCTTATAAATATTGCATTCTCTAACTTTTGTTTGACGTTTTCTGTTGTCTCGAGCTGCAAGAGGTGTCACTCTCACTGTCCCTTTTCTCTCTCTAACTGCTTTCTCCTCCTCCTCCTCCTCTTCTCTTTTCATTCAGGCTCCTTTCAGCTGGACCACGGCCCCACCGGGAACATCTCTCTCTCCACACTCCCGCTGCTTCACATATTGACGGATCTGGATGGTCATACCCCGGACTCCCATGGACCATGGCTCTCTTCTGTTTTACTATCTCCATATATCTGTACTTTAATATGTAAGATTTTAATCTTTTTAAATAGTGATTGGTATTTCTTTTGCTTATCAGCCTGTCCTCTTCCAGGTTTCCACGATGGAGAGGAGGCTGTGTGGCTTGGCGACCACTTGGTGATGCCTTGGCCTGCTCAGTCGTCCTCCTGGACCTACACTCTTTACATACATTTATATAATTTACCTGTATCAGATATTCTGTACATCCTGGGAGAGGGATCCCTCCTCTGTGGCTCTTCTATACTGTTTTTTTTCTCAATATGGCAAGTTTTTCCTCACTTGAATCAAGGGTCTACGCCGGAGAGAGGATGTCGCCCACTGTTCAGATTGTAAAGCCCACTGAGGCAATGAGATTTTTGGCTGTACAAATACAATTTATTTGATTTGCTGATTTGGAAATGGAGGAAATTAATGTTTGACTCATTACCGCATCTGTGACAGTGTGCTGTACTGGCTTAAGTATAACTCAACAAAAACAGTAAGTTACCAGCAATTTCCTCTGTGACATGATACTTCAGGCCATCTAATCTTGTCCAAAAACTGACAGGTGAGAAAAGAAAACAAACACACCTGTCCTCTGGTTTGACTCCAGCAGCAAACATCTGAGTCGTTCAATCTCCAGTTTGGAGCTGGAAGCTTCTTCCTCATATTTTACGATCGTTCTCTCAAAAACCTGAAGTATTTCCTCCGCAGCGGCTGTCAGTCGCTCGTTGACGACAGCCCTGAGAAGCAGCCGGGCAGACATTTTTATAAAATTACTGTTTTTATGAACGTGAATGAACGCAAAAGGAGGTCCTGTATTGTCAGTTGTTGAGTGGTGCTAGCTTAGAAGCTACGGAAGTGACAACAAACCACCACCGAGGAAGAGAGTGATGACGCGTCAGACCTCTGCTGCCCCCTGCAGGACGACAGCGGAACACACAGCAGGAACCCATTCTGTTGAGGACATTTTACTAAAAGATCATGATTTGTAGGTATTATTCAGTAATCCTATCTTTTACATTTTTTAAATTAATTTGCTCATTATTTTAGCCAGTTTAACATTTATAAAAATATATTTTTATTACATATTTATATTGTATATACTGTGCAACATCCCAGTGCAATCAGATTGTCTCCAGGCAATTTTTCTAATTTCCAAAGTAGATTGCTACACATTATGTGTGAATTAAAACTATGGGGTGCAATTATTCTCCTTGGTCATATCTGTGAGTGAAAGGCAAATAGTGTAAATAGTCTTATTAGTATTATTACTTTTAGATTTACTACTCGGTCGCTGTTGTTCTCTTCCCTCTGCCTATGACTCTTAAGCTGTTGTAACACATCCCACATAAATCCTAATACAAGCCAAAATAGCCAAAAATATTAATTTTCACCTGTATTGCTCCACAAATTACCTTCATATAAATGATGAAAATGAATTAATGAAAATATGCTGATAATACTTAAATACTTCTACTTAAGTTTAAATAAAGGATTTTTAATTGTTGTGGAGTATTTTCACACTGTAGTATGAGTAAGGATCTGATGGTTGGTTGAGCACAAATACATGTATACAGGTACGTCTTCAGGCAGACACAGCTGTACATTTTCACCAATGTATAACCACTCACATGACATCAGTGCTTCTTTCTGTTGTCAGTGCTGCTGGGAACGATTGCATGACCTTACCATTGACCTGGGGCATGCCTTGTAGTTGTGGTGTGGATTTATATTGAACCGCATTTGTTTAACAATTTCCAGTGACATCAGTTTGTTAATAAAAAAAAAAACCTTTTTAAGAGGAGAAGCCGGAGTCGTGGCCTGGGTCCAGTGCTCCCAGTGCTCCATCTTGTTCACCTACTTGACCATCTGTCCCACGCCCAGCTCAGAGGAGATGAAAGAACAGTCACGACGTGAGCTGTACCTGGCACTGTGTACCTCCATCTGCAGCAGGCACAAACAGGCAATACAGGGCTGTTGTGGAGCCATTGTTATCGGTGTAACCAATCAAATTTAGGGTCTCTAACCCATGGCCATAATGCTCCATAATGTAAGCAATCGGACACTTGCATGCATTCCTGATCACCACTAGAGGGAACCAAATAATTCCAGATACAAATCATCCAATACAGTTTAGAGCTTCAGTAAGAGTTTTACACACTTGCTGTTCATTGAGAGAAAACAGAGTCATGTTGTTCAGTTCTGCTTCAAAAACCAGTCTCAAGTCCAAGTCAAAGTAAGCCATTCTTGCTCAGAACCCAGAGAAACCTTTTTAACAACTGTCTACTGTATGGAGAACAACATAAAATCTACTGCTGTTTATGTTTCGGTGTGATTTTAGATTGTTCTTTGCTTTTGTTGTTTGCTTTGGTCTGGACCTTGAGATGACTAACGACCATTTTGTGGATCTAAATAAAGAATTTACAACATCCATGCCAAAACACAGGCACCACCTTTAAGGTCACATACTCAAGAGTTTCACGTCATTTTTTAAAAAGGCCTAAATGAAGACTCAGTCTAACTTGTTAGTCCTTTAAACTTCTTGTCATACCTTCTCTTTATTCACCTCTAAGGTGCTTGTCTGTGTCTACATACATCTTGTCACTTCTTACTCTGTAATTCCCTTCAGTCCCACTGAAAACAGCTGGAGCGACCTGTCAAATGACAACAAAAATCTGTGGAATTCAAGTACAAAGACCAGACCTCGTCTTCTCTCTAACTATGCATGCAAAGTTATATTTTATCTAGTATATTTACCACAATAATGTAACAAAACATTGAGATCTGAACATGACATCTGGAGTTCAGTTTACTGAAGTGACTATCTGCTTTTATAACATCCAAAATGTGTTGTGCTTTTTCACTTAAAGGTGAACGTGTGTTGATGTTAGTTTAAGCAAGAATAGAAAGTACCCAACTCTTCTATAGCTATGACTGGTGCTTCAGATCACCACAGGATATTGATCTTAGTTGTGTCAAGTCTTTGGGTCATCACAGCTAGATTTCATATGAGCAAATTGATTATACTTGTTGTGGAAACAGAAGACACAAACTCTGACAATTATAAACGTGAAATCAGTGAAACAGGCATATAAATGTTACTGGGTGTTGCATCACCTCAGTGGTGAACAGTAACTAAGTACATTTACTCAGTAGTGAGTTTAAATAGGCTATACTTTACCTGAGTATTTCAATAATTCAGAGCTGAGAGAGAGATTATTTAGTTCTACTTAGACTTTTGATATAAATATAAAGAGTATAAATAGTTTACTTTTACGTATGACTTTTAGGCACTCTCATTGTCATTGTTTAAGTATATTTTGACGCTGATACTTTTGGACGTATACACTGGTATGTCTGGGTACTGTCAGGCTGCTGTCACCTCACCTGTCCTTTATCTTGAACACACCTCCAGAATAGTGGGAGTGTCATCTGAGATTGTAGAAACAATCAAGATGACTCCCCTCTATCGGATTCAAGCAACCGTTGTCGACTAGGTCCATACATTACAATATCAAACACTTGGAGGACAGTTGTTTATTTCATCCTGTTTGAAAATGCGTGAGGTTCATTGGCTGGAGGTATAAATCTGCAGCTGTGCAGTTTCATCCGGTTTTTCTCCTCACACGTGTGTATGTTAATTATAACTTCAAACACTTGTGCGCATGTGCACAGGGTTGCATCCTGGCGTCTGGAGGTTGCCGTGGAGGGACTCTTCCGGTCCTCAGCATCATCTTTGGTGAAGCAGAGGCGGCAGAGCGGTACGACAGGGCGCACAGTGTAGTCAGCCAGCAGCGACAGAGACAGCAGAAATGTCGGAAAGTGGGAGTCAGGAACCCGCCGCGGCCCCTAACGGAAGCAGCAGACCCAGACCGCCCGTCGGCAACAGAGTGACCGTGGTCCTGGGGGCTCAATGGGGCGACGAGGGGAAGGGAAAAGTTGTGGATCTCCTGGCACAAGACGCGGATATGGTGTGCAGATGTCAGGTTGGTTAGCCCCCATGCTGCGTTCACTTGTCCGCTCCCGGTTAAGCTAGTAACCCGCAGGTAGCTAACGGCTGCTCGCGAGCTAGAACAAGTCAAGTTAAGGTGTCAGCTCCGGCGAGCTAGTGACAGCGTGCTAGCTAACCTAACATCTCTGTCAGTGTGTTGTTCTCAGTGTTTTGCTAATGTCACCTTGAATTCCTGCTAGCTGCGTAGCCCCTCAGACACCTTTCAACGCCGTGATGAATTGACTCCTGTCGTGTGCACATGACATGTAGCTGGAGGTGCGTTTGGCTAACTGAAGTGATCAGGCGCATCTCTCAGCACGGCTGCTTCCTCAGCCAACGTTAGCCTGACAGTTACCGTCGGTTGCAGGAGGACTTCCAGCAGCAAGTTGGATTAAATCTGTGCAACAGCTCATTATATAATCAGTGTAATGTTATTTTACTGTATCCTCATTAAATGTGACTACACGACTTAGATAAAAGTTATTAAGTACCTTGAATTTGGCTTTATAAAAGGTGTGACATTTGGTGTAATATACTGGCAACAGTTGGTCAATTGTTTCTGTCAATCATTTTAGCAATTTTTCAAGCTAGAATTGTCAAGCTGCTCTTTCCAGCTTCTGATATATGATAGTAATTTAAGTGTCCTGGTTTTGGACTGTTGGTTGGACTGAGATTTTTGGGGCTGATGCCAACATCGATGTTATGGAGTGAAAAAAAATTCTGATATCGATATATTGGTCGATATTCTTAAATAGACAGACAAAACAATTTTCTTTTCTCTTTTTTTTGCAATGATACCACTTTACCAGGAATTACATCTTTACAATTACATCATTACATATGGCCTGAAGCATATTTTTCTGTATCATGTTCTGTAAAAAAAAAATCAATCAAAAGAAGTCTTTTATATCAGCACATATCTGAGAACATATATATACCGATACTGATATATCTGTAATAAGCCAATATCGGCTGACATATACATTGGTCGGGGTCTAAATTCTCTAATTTGAAGACGTCCCTTCAGCTATGGGAAACTGTGAAAAGCATTTTTCTGACATTGAAAACTGGATTTGCAGCCTTACTATCAGTTCAGCCAATTATCTGTCCGTGTAAGAGAATCTTTTCTTTCCGTTTAAACAAACTAATGTCCTCATCTTGCAGGCTGTACTTAAACTTATCTATACATGCACCACACACACTGTCTAGTTTTGAGGGGCCCATACATACACGTCCTTATCATTTCGGACAGGTTTGGAGGGGGCGTACGTGACGCAAAGCGAGGCGCCAGAGTACATACATAACATGCTAGGATAACGATGTGAGATTGTACAAAGAGTTGTCACTTCCTTGACAAAGCCAATGCAAAGTCAGGATTTGAGGGGCGTGTCAAGTGTGTGCTTTGTGTTAAATAGATTATGAAAGATCTTCTATAGGTGATGTGGACATATGGCATAAGCAGTATGTCTAAAGAGACTGGCTTACCAGCTAATGGCGAATATATATTTACCTTCAGTATCACTTTCAGCATGTTGGCTCAGTGGTGCAACTTCTGGCACTTTGAGCTGAATTTGCATGCAGCCTGGTTTACTCATGCAAAATCTCCTTGAACAGGAATAGTTGAGTGAGGACGGAGCTATGTTGGCCCAGAGACCACGTACTTAAACCACATCCACTCTTAAGAAAGCTGAAGTCCGGCCAGCTGCTAGTGGACTGATCATATTTGGTCCACTGGTCTCTGGAGCACTGTTTGTGGCTGTATACAGTGTTGAGTCAACTTGTTTGGACTTAGAATAATAATAACCTCATGTTTTGTCGGTAGAGATTGTCTGGGCAACAAAACACATGAGAGCATCTCAGTTTGGCTGTGTGCGAGCTCAACAATTTGTACTTCCTGTTTTAGTTGAAAAGACCTCAAACCTCCACAGCTTCTCAGTAGCTTAGTAGACACTTTGCCTGTGATAGAGTGAACGACTCTTTCGATTGTGGAAATCGACTAAAGCGAAGCATTTGATCTAGTCAAAATGGTAAAGCCATAAATTTGACTCTGAGTTAAATATCTTTTGGTTTTGGAGTGTTGGTCAGACAAAACAAGCAATTTAAAGGCGTCACTTTGGCTTCCTTTTGACATTTCATAACTGATAAAATCGCTTATGAAAATAGCCTCCTTAATAATAGAGACAATGTTGCTAATCTTTTGACTGCATGTGTTAACTCTGTGGGGTTCAGAGGACTGTTATTTGTCAGTGTTGATAACAAGTTGACATAACAAGGATTCTACTCCCGAGCCTCTGAGCTTCCTTGGTCCTGCTGTCCTGCCAGGAGACATGTAAAAATAGCACAGCACAGCGTCCCCTCCATACATTAGGGGTGTGTGTGTGTGTGTCTGTTCGAGGCTTGCTGGTGTGTGAGTTAGTTGCGTTGATCTTTTTTTAAAATGAGCTTCACCAGCAGTCCTGCTCGGTATCCCTTACAGACCTTTAAGATCGTAGAAGTCATAGTTGGTTACAAGAAGGGGTGTGTAGCTGAAGGAACATCTCAGGAGACTGATGGTATTATTGTGGAATATCATATATCCTTATCATGTTTCACCAAGTAAACAGTGGAGATATTTGCTAATTAGCCTCCTTAAAGGCTCCAATAGATTCAAACTTGTATTGGGCCGTAGTGGTTAAACAATTCCAGCAAAGTGATCACAAGCTGGGGCTGCAATAAAAGTTTGTTCCAGTTAATAATTTCTAAGCCACACATGAGAGGTATGAATGTGGGCCAGCTGATTTAATGATATTACAAAGCAAGTGACCACACTCAATAGATAATAAATCTCCCATGTATATATTTATTATGTTTAATGAAATATCTGTAATAAACGGTCACAAAATAATTAAGTTTGTTTACTTCATTATTGCATGGGCAATATGAAGCACTGGCTTCATAGTTAAATACAAGAGTCTCTACCAGTGTTGGGCAAAACAAGCAGCTTAGAAATGCTGTTGGCTCTTGGAAAGTATAATAGGCATTTAAACACAACAAAAGCTGTTTACCAATGGGATGAGAGCTCAGAGATTACTTAAACTTTTGGGAGTAAACATTAGTTGAATCTTCACTCCTGTTGAACAACCTGACTGCAGCAGCTTTCCCTGTAGGTCACCTCCATTGTTAGGTATTTATGAACAACATTACAGAGAGTAGAGCGAGAAAGAAGAGAGAAAACCAGATTCTCTGGTGAATTCTAGGTTCAATGAGGGTTGACCTGAATTGGACCAAAGAAGCACACACCCTCAGTGTGCAGTTGCTGACTAGCTTATGGCTAATGTACAGTAAAGTAAACTGTCTGTATTTGGTAATAAACACTACTGTTAACACAGTATTAGATAACCACCGTTGCTGATGAAAATCTATCTGACGCGACTCAGGATGTTTTAAAGCTTCTCTCACATTAGTTTAGTCTCACTTGCGACCAAATGAAATGCACCTTACCTTGTACCTAAATGTAATGTTCTAAAAGCTCTTACTTCTAAATTGGAATTATTAAGAGATGCCTCAAAAAACACCAAATGTTTGTAACTGCACTTTTGGTTAATTATACACATCTGAAACAAGCTTAAATAGATGATATTTCCTGTTGGGAGGAGTAACTCTGAGGAGCCAAATCATGTTTACACTGTGGCTTTGCCCAGTTATTACTGTTATTATTACTCGGTTTGGAGACAGTTTATTTGCCTGTTTCATCAGGATGTTTGCAGTTTGGTGCACTTGATGCGTTCGCTTTAGGAATGCTTAGTGAGACAAGGTTTTGGTTTGGCTAACAGACTATTGTGTGTCAGAAACATGTTATGTCATGTACAAAAGTGAAGCCAGCCAAACGGAAATAACTGCATACCTCGCGCCTTGAGTTTCATGCTAAACAAATACTGAAAAAGGGATGGTGTGGTTGCCAACGCCAGGGCTTGAACTTAAGACCTTGAATCTATTCAGGAGGTGGTTTCTGTGCTCATGGCACCCTGCTGCTCAGAGACATGATGTTAAACACAACACGGCTTTAATGCATGGTATTAATCATACAAACATTTTCTGGTTCCAGCCTCTCAGTTACATGGTTGTAAAGTGAATTTTTCAGATCTGACATTTGAAGAAATGACCTTGGTCTGTGGGAAATTGTAACAAACATTTTCCACTGATTTCCTACGATTTATAATTTAATTGAGGAGGTAATTGGCAGATTCGTCAATTCTGAAATGATAATCACCAGTTGCAGCCCTTGTACTAAATACAAAGTCTAATTTTATCATTTTGTTTTTCACAATTATTCAGTATGTTGCGGTCTGCACACAGTTTGGTGTAACATAAAAAAAAATTCTTCAGTTCTGCTCCTTTATGTAAGAACTTCTTATGTTCAGAGGAGGGTGGGACGGATCGTAAATGTATTTAAAAAGAGGAGGCATCTGCCCCCCTTTCCATCTGTTCCCCCTCACCACCTTCAGGGTACTGCTGTGGCCAGGAATAACCCCGCGTGGTCAAAGCACATGCTAGGCTTGATTTAAACCCACAGGCTACAGCGCTGGGAACACATCCTGGTCACAGGACGAACTAAGTTGAATTGGCACCTGAGGTAGTGAGCAGTGACGCAAGCTGCAGAGGCATGAGCGGATCTGCAGCTGCCTTATCATCCTCGCAGCAAAAAATAAAAATGCTTCAAATATTGTATTAATTTGCTTCTCCCTTTCTCACCTCAGTTTTTTGTGCTCTGACTTCTTTTCACTGCTGATATCATCCTGTATTTTTTTTCCCCCGATCTCAGACTGAAACGTAACACGGGTCAGATTGTGACGTCCTCATCCTAGGACTCGCTGTTCCCCTTCTGGGCTCCACTTTAGTGTCTTTATCTCCATTGTTGACTGTGCTAAATCATTTGCAGGCCTGTATGAGGCGTCTAGATTAACACACAGTGTTGGTCCTTGCCTTAAAAACATTGTTCCTGTTAATCATCCAATCAGAGTGGTCCAAAATCAAACGGTCCGTTGGCTGGCTAAGAACAGGGGAAGTGTTAGCATTTTCATTTCTCCAAACATGTGCTTCTTACTGTCTGCTGCTGCCTGGAGTCTTATTTTAAGTGAACATAAGCCACTGAATCATGATTGTTTTGTGTGGGTGACTCTCTTTAATAGCTTCAGTCATTTCAAAAGTGATCTTGACGGGTCATATTATGTAGGGTTCTGCCAAGTGTTAGGTGAGCCATTAAGTTAATGTCAGCCAGTCGTTATATTTAAGCACACAGTTGTAGCTTTTAACAGGATTGTGGGGCTTCCTAAATCACCCTAAACCCTATTATTTTATAATTGTTAACATTTGCCATGCAGGATGGCAGAGAGGAAATGGAATAAGGATCAACTCAGTGTCTCCCTTGCTTCTCTAAACGAGCTAATGTTCACTTATCAGTGTCAATCAGAGAAGCAAGAAACAACTTTTTTTCCAAACAGGGTCATAATCCCAGAATTCTTTTTAAAACTGTGAATTCTGTGGTTGGTCCCCCTCATAGCCTGCCAGCTGAATCCTCCCCAGACAAATGTGAAAAATTTCTTAATCACTTTTTTAACAAAATAGTGGAGATTCGGCAGCATTTTAACACTGATTTCAGAGAGATGGGAGTTGACGCCGGCCCTCTCTAGATCCCTCTCTTTTAAGTAATTTTAGACCAATCTCAAAGCTGCCTTTTTTATCCATGATTTTTGAAAAAATCATCTCCACTCAACTGATTTCTTTTATCTGGTTTCCGCTCCCTTCACGGCACTGAGACTGCACTGGTCAAGGTCGCCAATGACTTACTGCTTGCAGCCGACACAGGCCTGTATTCAATATTAATTCTCCTTGACCTCAGCGCAGCTTTTGACACAGTGGACCATAATGTCTTAATCACCTGTCTGAAGAATTATCGGATATCACTGATGTGGCTCTGGATTGGTTCATCTCCGATCTTTCCAACAGGTCATTCTCTGTAATGCTTGGAGAAGCCTCCTCTTCTCAGGGGTCTATTTTGGGTCCCCTCCTATTCACTGTTTACATGCTACCCCTGGGACAAATCATGCGTAGACACAACATTGATTTCCATTGCTATGCAGATGATATGCAGTTGTATGTCCCACTACAGCCTGGTAAAACTGATGTTCCTTGTATTATGTCCTGCCTTGCTGAGATAAAAAAATGGAAGTCTGAAAATGTTCTGCAGTTGAATGACTCCAGTTCAGACATTGTTATAATTACCCCCTCTGGCCCCAGCACTAGTAGCATTAACAATCTCTCCTCTAGTCTGGGCGCCTTATCTAACAATGTTCGATAAGAGGCCCGCAATCTTGGTGTAATTTTTGACTCAGAGTTATATTTTGATGCTCAGGTGACTAAAGTGGTGCAGTCCTGCTTTGCCCAACTGAGACAGCTAACCAAGATCAGGTCATTCTTGCCCTCTGCAGACTTAGAAAAGGTCATCCATGCTTTCATCTCCTCCAGACTGGACTACTGCAATGCACTTTATTCTGGTATCTGGAAAAAAACAAGAAAACAATGTAGAACAGGAGGTAGAGCTGAAAATTCCTGTCTGACTTGATTGTCTGCATATGTACTTGAAAGCAGAAAGACTGGCCAGACAAGCTTATGTATTAACAGCAAGGTGAACTGCTCTCTCTCTCTTGCTAAATGTCACGCTAGCTCACTCAGCAGTCTCTCTGTCTCTCTTCCTCCTTCCCTCCTGCAATCAAACTAAACAAGTAATTATCGCCAGAGAATCCAAACAAGATGGTATTTCCTTAAATAGTAAAGCTATAACAGTTAAAAGTGTTAAAAAGCTAAAGTGCCTTAGCATGTTATCAGTCTGTTGGGCCTTGACAGAGGTGTGCACTCTACTGAGTGCCATTCCAGTGGCAGATGTTTGTTTTAATGAGACTTCAGTTGGAATCAAATTAACTTCTGTAATGAAAACCCCAGTCAAAATTATTTTGGCCCATCAACAACTGAAAATCTGTTGGTCACCCAGTTCGGGGGATATGGACATTTAGCAAGAACGAGTTTTAATGTCTAAGATGTCCAACTAAAGCAAACTTATTGCAAATTGAATATTCTTTCCACAACCATGGCTTTCCAATTTATGCAGTCCTGTACTGCACCGATGGTGTAACATCACATATCATGTAGTCACATATCTCGATGTGTTTTAGCACTTAACTTCGTGTCGATCTGTTCTCTCTTTACTTCTGTCACAGCTCTGTTCTGTTGACAGTTGGTTCACAGCTGTGCTATTAATACTTTCTAATTTCTAGTTTCCCGTCCTCTAACAACACTGTATTGATATATTTGCTGATCTTTTTGCCAACCAATGTCTGAAATTCTTCCTTTTACTCTTTGGTAACATTTTTGTGAATGAACAGAGCAGAACCACCAGGCTTGTCAGTGCCAGTGTATAAGACAGGCGTGCTTGTTAGAGGGTTGTAAAACAAAATCACACCTCCAGCTAGATGGTTTTTTTTTATGTGTGAGCAACATGTTTTTACGGGACGGAGTTTTGGGTGTAGAACATGAATACATAATGTTTAATCCATAGAACCAATAATCCATTTGACTTTTCCTTTGGTTTAAACTGGAGTGAGACCTTTACTGAAGATCTGAGTGCAGGAGTCTCTCGGCAACAGCACAGAACAGTGGCCATTGGTTTATGTATGATGCTTGTTGCTACTTGCCAAACTATTCGTCCTGCCTTCCAGCTCAGCCAAACAAAGTTGCACAGTCCATTAGTCTCATGCCTGTCTGTGCTTCCGTTTTGCCTCTCCTCATCGGTCTCTGTCTCCTCTCTGCAGGGCGGCAACAACGCAGGACACACGGTGGTGGTCGACTCGGTGGAGTACGACTTTCACCTCCTCCCCAGCGGCATCATCAACCCCAAGGTCACCGCCTTCATCGGTGCGTAATGCACGCAGATGCACGCACACCTCCCTCACACACAGTTAGACACAGGCTCTCGTTCCAAGGCCGTCTCCCCTCGCTATTTTCTTGATGAATTGATCGAGACTCCTTTTAGCCCAGCGCTCGTCATCGCCGGCTTAACGGCCTCCATTTTGACGACCGCTCCAGTGAGTGTGATCAGCTTGACTCGGAGCCAGACTGCGGGCTGCATTACATCCACTCATCTGCATTAACTTCATTAGCTAATGGCGTCTTGCTCTTTCTTTCTGGCTTTCAACCCTCCACAGATCTGCACTTTAACATGTATGGCTGTATGATCTGTCAGTACATAATAACGTTTCCTTTTTGATGTATCACACATTAAGGCTATTCTGCAGGCTCAAACACTCAGAAATACTTGCAGCATGATGTGTCAAGTGTGACATTTACTCGGGAGATGGTGTTGCATTAAATTTTGCATTGTGCCACCCATAATTTTTTCATCTCCTAAGTTTTTATAAGTTTATTTTGAATATTTTGAGTATTTCTTTTTTTACTTAAAGGAGCTACATCAACCACTTCCTTGTGTTTTCTCGCTGTTTTTCACACCGCTTTTTCCTCAGAGAAGTTTTTTTCTGAGCTGTTCTTGTCATAAGACAGCCAATAACCCCAGCAGTATACTCTATGAGGAGCATTTTCATAACAATACGTTCAATTTAGTGGGGGCTTTTATTCCAAAGTCCCCAACGGCACCATGACTGTGTACTAATGTGAAGGCACCTACTCTCTCAGTTATTTCATGCTCTGCACATTAAACTTAACAGGAAGCAAAGGCTGTAAAAATGGAGGTGATTATTTTTATGTTCCCCAGAAGACATGGTCAGAATCTCCCTCTCTGAGTCTGAGATCACAATTTGGGTTTTGTTGTGCTGTCGAACTAGTTATGATCATCTCTCAAAAGACAGCAGGCTGGACTGTCACTCATAGTTGGCATTCTCTTCTCATTGCTGTCCATTAGAAGCTTCAAAAGGATTATTTCACAGCGATAAGAGACCCAACTGGGATTATAAAGCCTTGGCATCGCCTTCTTGGTGATGCTGTTTTTGTCTATTTGGGTATTTGTAGCCATGCTAGCAGCTTGGTTTTATAGATGGCAGTGTTGGTCTGTCAGCTGGTCTGCTACTCTACACCAACAGCAATTGGATCCGTGGGTGCAGACTTTTGTCTTGTACATAAAGCTATTGATAACTTGCCCCAAATCTGACTAGTGTTTTCTCGATATAAAAAAAAATAATAGAAAAAATACTAACTAGGATATTACTGCTATCATACTTAAAACTCTAGACAGTTTTTACTGTGTCTGCTTTCATTTTTTTTTCATTTTGCAAAGAAAATCTAGATTCTCTTGCAGAAACTTACTTAGTAATACTTACAAACATATTTTCTGAGCCTGAGCAACAAACCAACCCTGATCATTTGTACACACATTATATTCATTCCCGTGTCCCAGAGTGCAGACATGTTTCTGTTTATTTTACCGCCATTCTCCTCCATGTGTGTTTAAGTACATTCATGGCCTCCAGCAGTGGGAGAAAATCCGTGTTCAGCTCTTCTCAGTTCTTGAGCTGCAAATGGTTTATATCTGCGTCTCGCACATTTATGCCTACAGCGTCACTGAAATGGTGTTTGTTGGTTTATACCCACATCTATTGCGTTTAATTTGGTCAAAGTAATTACCTTACCTCTTCCAGTTAATGCAACCCAATTAAAAAGATAATTAGTGCGAGCTGTTTGTGCACTTTGCAAACAGGCTCTGACAAATATATGGTCTTTAACATCACAGTGAGGCTGCAAGTGCGCACCTCTGCTGCTTTCACATTGTCACACATAGACGAGACGTAATTTATACTTATGATTAAAGGAGGCTACTGTTGAGCAACCATCATGTGAGGTTATTGTACCTAATACAGTACAAGATGGGTCTAGTAAAATCTTGGTCTGACTATATCTATTTGAGGCGTGTAGGATTATAGATAAAAGTATACACCGATCAGCCACAACATTAAAACCACTGACAGGTGACGTGAATAACATTGAACATATCATCACAATGGGATGTTCTGCTGGGAAACCTTGGGTGCTGGCATTCATGTGAATGCCACTTGACACGCACCACCCATCCAAACACTGTTGTGGACCAAGTACACCCCCTCATCACAACAACACTACCCGATGGCAGTGGCCCCCCAGCAGGACAATGTGCCCTGACACACTGCAAACACTGCTCAGGAACAGCTCGAGGAACACAATAAAGGGCCCAAAGTGTTGACCGGGCCTCCAAATTCCCCAGATCTCAATCTGATCGAGCATCTGTAAGACGTGCTGGAGCAAGTCTGATCCATGCAGTCCCCACCCACATACAGGACCCAGAGGATCCACTATAAAACGCCCTGGTGCCAGACACCACAGGACTTCCTCAGAGGTCTCAAGTCTTGACAGGTCAGAGCTGTTTTGACTGCACAAGGGGAACCTTCACAATATCAGGCAGGTGGTCATAATGTTATGCCTGATCGGTGTATAAGACCAGAGGCCCATCATCAGCTCATGACACAAATCTTCCCCCAAACATAAGAGTGATGTTTAAAAAATCAAACACTTGTGTGTAATGTTACAGACAAATCAACTGGCTTGTACCCATCATATTTATTATGGTTTCGTATGGTTTCGTTGCCTAGTTGCCCGGCTCTGGTTCTAGTGCTGATTCCAGCGCCACTCCCTGCCGACATTATCCCGCCCCGGGCCTGAAAAGCCTTTTCACCCCACAGTCCAAGACTGCTGTGCTAGCAGTGTAAACACCATAAGTCCCCTCTGGATAGCAGTTACGGTTAGCAGCAATTAGTGACTTCTGTGTTGCAACAGAAAAGGTCTGTGTTGCAACCGTCCTCCTGATACTTTCGTCCGGGCAAGATGCAGCTCCCAAATGTTGTCCTAGTATGTCAGATCTAGTATGTAGGCATGTAAGTCTTTCCCCAAAATATTTTGTCAGTCAGTGTATTTCAGTGTCATTTGGCTGGTTTGTAGATGTGGGACACAGCAGCCGGTTGGGCTACAGTCATCATGCTATCATACGTTTTTGTCTTTTCACACAACCATCAAAAATCTGTATGGTTCCGATTTATCATGGATTGTAAACGTGAACATCAACTAATTACATTTTTTCCTCAGGCAATGGTGTAGTGATCCACCTTCCAGGGCTGTTTGAAGAGGCAGAAAAGAACGAACGCAAAGGAAAAGGTGAGTTGTTTTAAACACACACACGGTTAATAAAGAGTATTAACCAGACTGTGCTTCTGGAAGACTCACTGTGTGTTTGTGTGTGTAGGTCTGAAAGACTGGGAGAAAAGGTTGATCATCTCCGACAGAGCACATATTGGTGAGTCCTCCCAGGTCCACGCCTGGACTGTTTTTATTTATGTGTGAATGCGTGCATGAAAAAGAAGCGTGTGTAGGTGTGGATGTGTGCACCTGCTTTCTCCGAGGTGTGTGAGAGTGTGTGTCCCCTCTCTCCCTCCTCCGCAGTGTTTGACTTCCACCAAGCGGTTGATGGCGTTCAGGAACAGCAGAGACAAGAGCAAGCAGGCAAGAAGTAAGAAACCTGTTGCTTCAAATAATGGCTGCTGCACACCCACACACACACACACACACACACACACACACACACACACACTAGTAACTACATAACTACAAACACTGAAGCAGCTCGTGGATAAAAAAACAATCGCATAACATCCTGCATTCTCAGCTCTGACGCCGATGTCTGCCAAATTGGTATATGACGATGTCTACAATGAAACATCGTGATGGACGATGACATCGTTGTTTGCCAGTTTGAGGCAGCGTGTCCCCTCAGTTTTGTCGTAAGGCAGCAGTTGCGTATTAGCTCACGACTGTAGCCGCTGCTGTTTCCCACCGTTGCTCTGACATGAATCTCCAACTGTCTCACCCTGCAGAGTAAACTGTCTCCCGTTACCAACGACATACATCTCTGTGCCGGGTTTAAAAGATTCAAGATTCAAGAGGGTTTATTGTCATTCCAGCCATATACACAGTACACAGTGCAGTGATATAACGTTTCCCAGGAAGCTTCAGTGCAAACAAACAACATTAACATAGAACAATACCAAATGCTACATGCTAAAAGCGTCCTCATCTTCGCACCACATGTCCGTAACTTAGCCTCACGTGCATAAAACAACGTTGGCCGAATAGCCAAGGAAGCTAAACTAAGAAAACTGTGTATAAAAACAGAATGAAATGGCTGAGAGAAACAACGGCCAGCAGGGAAAAAAACACTGCTGCGACAAATTCAACCAAGCGTCTTTGGTTCACATAACTGAGCTGGTTTAACAAGAAAATAATAAGGGGGACATGGTGACGTAGTGTTGGTGCACTGAGCAGCAAAATACTTGTTTTCATTTCCTCTCCCCACAAATCACAAACAACAACTCTTGCCCTATGGCAACTCTGAGGGGACACGCCACTTAATTGTGCTCTCTGGTAGTGGAGCCTTTTAAATCACGATGTTAGGATGGCCAGGGATTAGTAGTCGATGGCTGTCAACCATTGGCGATGGACGATGGCATCGCTCATCCACCCAACCCTAGCCCTGATTCTGGGCAAGTGTCTATGATGTGTGTGCAACATGGTTTGTTCGAAGCGTTGTTCCTGTCTGATGTTGTTGACTTACTCAGATTGTGTTTATTTCAACATTTTTATTTGATTTGACTATCTAGTTAAATGTAGTTTTCTTTTCTGTCTGTTTTAATTGTGTTTATTGTTGTTGTTTTTTACTTTGCTGTGCTGAAGATCCTAAGTCTTAACCGGATGTTTTATTTTGAAAATTGACCAGATGCTCTATGTCCGATTTCATTGACCTCATTCAATTTAATTTGATTTTTTTTATTATTGATTTTAGTTCAAAAGTAAATCCAGAGAGGTGTATTTTTGATAAAACTGAGAAAGAAATCAACATTTCCTTCTTTTTCAAATTGCACACGCTGGTAGATTCATCTTCACTTTTCCATATGTGCAAAAATGTCTGTCCACAGTCACACACATGCTTATAGTCTCAACACTGCTCTGCCTGGAGGCGTCCTCAAGAGAGGGCAGAGGGCAGACAGAGACAGAGTGTAGCAATGCTTCATCACTAAGAAACTGAATAAACTGGTTTATTTTTTAGGTTTTTTTTAAAAAACAATTTAGCCCCAGTCCATTATTAGCCTAGGCAGTGAACCATGCCTACTCATGTGAGGAATGTTAAGCTGATACTGTGAAGAGTTCAGAATATTAAGCTCAAGAGAGACCCTGTGTAGGCCTGTTCAAAGCTGGGTTATCTTTGCCAGCTCAGCAACCAAAGCCCCAAACACCCAGCCAGCCACTGAGTGTGTGAGACAGAAAGTGCATGTTCACCAGGGGGCCTTAATGGCAAAGTCATTCTAAGCTCTCCGCAGATTGTATGACAGGCTGGTGGATTTCCAGCTTTTCCAGTCATGCGTGACATGCAGATTTTTTTGCCTAAACACTTTTTTATTTTTTTTAATCAAAACTAGAAAGAGAAAGGAGAAACTTTGTGTCCTGTTCTTCTGCAAAGATGCCAAAAGATACAACAAATTCTTATGGAAGTGTTTGGTCACAGTGAAAGAACAATTGAAACAAATGTTTATTGATGCATCGCTCAGATCGTTCACAGCACCCATTCTTAGAGCAGCTATAGAAACGTCTACACAAGCGTAAACAGGTGTTGTATTCCCTTTGTTAAAAATGTATTAACGTCAGGACATACTTCAGGCCGTCTGTTCATTTTTACTTCAAAAGACGTGATTGATTACAGATGACAGCACTGAGATCAGCGTCACATCTGCTGAACATACATGTTCAGTTACACAGTGTACATGTGTGCATGAAGCCACCTTTTCTGTTTGTTTTTTTAATTTTATTTTTACATTTCAGGGAATCTTTTCAGACCTCTTTTAAGTAGCAAAAAGTACATTCACTTGAGAACTTGTGTTTTCATTGCATGCGACTATATCCTTCTGCTCTTCTATGTTTTAGAGGGAAATATTGCATTTTATATCCACTGCGTTTATCTTTCAGCTGTAGTTAGTAGTTTTTAAATTTAGAATTTACACTAAAAAAATCACGTGCAGAAAAGGCAGCTTCTTCTTTGCTAAGAGAAATATTATTTTTTTAAATCACAACAAATGTATGGACAGCCTTCCTTTTGAATAGACTGAGTTAAAGAGGTTTGTGTTGAGTGTGTTATTTGTAAACTGGTGTAACGTGTTATTTGAGTTCTGTCATACTCTGTCATGTTTTAAAAGGAGCATATTGTGTCAGTGAAATGTTTGCTGAGTGTCAACTGATCATCACTGTCTGTGGAGATGCAGAAACTGGCCCACTGACAGCGATGAATATGAATATCTTTGTTGTTGGTGATGTCAAATGAAGTATCAGTAGTCAAATAGTTTCTTTAATGCATGTTTCACCTACTGGGTCTGGAGGCGTTCAAGAGTTTCTCAGTGATTTGATGCATGACGATGATCTTTGACACTGTAAATGACATGTTGTAGACTGAGATCACATGCTAATGCTACTTTTATCCCCCCCCTCCCTCCTCTCTTGGCCCCGTCCAGCCTCGGGACAACAAAGAAGGGGATTGGTCCGGTCTACTCGGCCAAGGCAGCACGTAGCGGTCTCAGGATATGCGACCTGTTGGCTGACTTCACTCAGTTCTCTGAAAGGTCTGTGCCAACATCACAGGATTATCTCTGTCTGGGCTTTTTGATTAAATCTGTATTTAACGTTATTTGCCAAGTGTGCAAGACGGCTCTCCAAAGACCAATGTGTGATGAGTAAAGATAAGGTATTAATTAAAGTTGTGAGAAATGTAATTCTTTGTTTCCCAGCCGCGACACAGTTGCAGTCGCTGCAATGTAATCCTTTGAGGCAACTCTGACTTTGGCAACTCTGTCAAAGTTACGTCCACTAAAAAGTGCTTGTTTTTGCCACTGACATCTGAGGTTGTTGTTTTAAGTGTCGGGCAACATTACAGAAACGATTCATACAGAGATGGACATATTTGTGTAAGGGTAAGATCCGTTCTGTAACCAAAAACACACCTTTCGTTCAAAGAAAGGTCTCGTTCAAGGAGAAATCCTTCGAGGTGAGTCAGCTGTTGCCTCATCTAAGATTATCAAAATCTCTGAGTAAACTCCAAACTCCTCTTTTCAACTCAGACTCACGTTTCCACCATCGTCTTCCTTCAACAACATCCTCTCTTGCAAGTTTTCAAAGCCAAACTTCTCTATTAATAAGACTTGTGTTTCTGGCTACAAGAAGGATTTTATTGTTCAACAAAAAGGGTCAGTCTCCAAAGGAGTGATGTCCGCAAAGTTGCCAGAAATTTAGAATATCATCAATAGCCATTCTTTTAGTGGACGTAACTGTGGTAGTCAAAGTTGCCCCAAGGATTACATGGCAGCCATTGCGGGCTGGTCACACCACTTATTGCATTCAAAAAATAGCTTTTTCCATTACTGGTTTAGTTTGCGTGATCATCACAGGTCTTCAGATGTGGTGGAAACACAAACGGGAGCCTTTTATAAGGGCCATTTTGTTCCACAGTCTAGTTCCTGGGGTTATGTTTGTGAACTTCCTTTGTTTCCAATCTAATGGAACCATAAAGTAAAATAGCAGCAGCCCAGTTGGAAGTGAGAGAAAAAAAAAACTAATCAAAACTGATCAATGTTGGCTGTTACAGGTATAAAGTATTGGCCCGGCAGTACAAGGGTATGTACCCGACTCTGGAGATTGACATAGAGGGAGAGCTGGACAAGTTAAAGGTAGTAGAAGCTAAACAGAAAAATATTTCTTGAAACATTGTTTTCTCCTGTTTGCAGCAATGTTTTTGTCGATTTTTAGGACTATGTGGAGCGGATCAAGCCCATGGTGAGAGACGGGGTGCACTACATGTACGAGGCTCTTCATGGTCCTCCTAAGAAGATTTTGGTGGAAGGAGCCAACGCAGCACTACTGGACATTGACTTTGGTCAGTACATCGCTGTGTATGATGTGAGAGCTTGCATGTGCAAGGCAGTTAAGGATGGCAGGTTTTTTAACTTGTTTTTTTGTTTTCATGCTAACCGTGCTCTGAGAATAAATGTCTTTCTCGTTGCCAAACGCTGTTGAGTGCATTTACAGTGACCCCGTGAAGTTGCCCTGAAACACTTAAGCTTTGTGATGCTCTTTACAAAAGCCTGCTTGGAGCTCGGAGTAGAGATGATGGTGAGTTTACTAACTGTTACTGACGCGCTCCAGCATCCGGGCTTGACGTGCACGCTCACAGTTGAACCACTTAATGGCACCTGACTGTGCATGAGCACGAAGGCAGTCTGATCACAATGACAGAGTAATCATTAAATCCAGAAATACTCTGAAAGGTTGTTTGAAGGCATGACAGTCGTGTTTTTCCTGTCAGATAATGACACACACTAATCTTCAGGATGTTGTTGTACTGTATGTCACTGCGACAGAGCAGACATGTCATTGAGGGCAGTGACGGCAGTGAGTGGATTAAATCACAGTCGAGGTTCAACGCTGGTTATTACCAAAACACCACGCTTGTAATAACTCTGGTTGTATGAGGCCACAGTGTCCTGCGACCAAACCTCTCTTTCTGACTCGCTGTATCTCTTCTTGATTAGTGGAAAATGTCCCACTAGCATCAAGCCTTAATTTAATCTGTTCTCAATCTCATTTTACACTAATACTGTGTGTTCACGTAACTCTTATCAAGACTTACTTGGAATTTGGGAGCATGTCTGACGTCAGCTGAAGGACACTGACAGGACACACTGACCGTCGAAGCCATCGAGCCTGTTCTTTGATTACAAGACAGTCTGGGATGATTTGCATGTGGGCAGCCTCCAGCATCCAGGCGTGGAAACTCAATCCTTGTTTGCTTTTGTCACAGTAGTTCTAAGATAATCTTTGAAGCACACCATTTTTTGAATATCTTCGATAAAGCTGAGGTAAGTGGTTGTCACGTCAGGGGTAAAACAGAAGACCGATAAGATTCCTTCTCACAGGCAGCTCAGTTATCTAGACACCAGTTGACGTCAAGCTAAACTTGCAGCTCGGCCCCTATTTGCGTCAAACATTGGACTCTTTCTCAGAGTTTTAACTCTGTGAAATCTGAACACGCAGACACGATATCATATCATAAGTGTTTATTCCTCCTGTCATTGCAGGGACGTACCCGTTTGTGACATCGTCCAACTGCACGGTTGGCGGGGTCTGCACAGGTCTCGGCATGCCGCCTCAAAACGTTGGGGAGGTTTACGGGGTCGTCAAGGCGTACACCACCAGAGTCGGCATTGGAGCTTTCCCCTCAGAGCAGAGCAACGTAAGAGGACACACGCAATAACTCAAACACACAGGACATAAAATCATTAGAACTAGGTGTCATGTATTAATTTATCTATAGCAGGTGATTATAGGAAGGTTTGTTTTCAAACAGCACCACCCAGAGGACGTTCTGCTACCCTGCCACCAATAACGAGCCGTAGTAAACTTAATTTGTTACGGTCAATAAAGCTGTCAGTGACACCTGCTCAGGACTAAAACTGAAACCTGAATGCAGAGCCTGATCTTTAATGACTATGAATATTTTTGGTTTCCGAGACTGGTTCATTCGTCATGTCGAATTATAAACATGTACAAATAAACCTTCACAAGTCAGTGAGCAGCAAAGACACGAGATTCATGAACTGTCTGCGCTCATCTCATTGTCCTCAGGACATCGGACAGCTGCTTCAGACTCGGGGGAAGGAGGTGGGCGTGACCACAGGCAGGAAAAGACGATGTGGTTGGCTGGATCTGGTGCTCATCAAATACGCACACATGATTAACGGCTTCACCGCGTGAGTTCACTCTGTGTTTGTGTTGATTTCTGTAGTTTTATGTGTGTTTATCAGAGCAGCTGCTTTATCTAAATTAGCAGTGAAAGCGTTTCATCTGTCACAAAATTGAACGACAGTTCGTTTTGTTGTCTTATTCCCTTATTTTGTGACGTTTTGTTTTGTTGTATTCATAAAAAAGTCTTTCTTCTCAGAGAAAGACGAGGATTAGTTATAAGCTGTTCCATTAAACAGCTCTGTTGTCTGACAGTGCACTCTCTAATAACCTTCCTGTTACCTTTTGTCCTCCCAGATTAGCTCTCACCAAACTGGACATACTTGACGTGTTGGCAGAGATCAAAGTGGGCGTAGCGTACACAGTCGACAACCAAACTATACCTCACTTTCCAGGTGAGCCAGTGTGTGAATGAGTGCTTCTTGTGTAAGCCTTAAAAACTGTTCTCTTCTTTCCTGTTCTCCATTTTCCCCTCGAGATACAAGTAGATAGGCGAGAGGTTAGAGTGTTACAGCAGTGTGATCAGTCTCACAGGAGTTGAGTCTTCGATCTGTTGTCATAGCTGTTTGATTTCAGTCCCCTGTAACACTAATGGTGTGATATTACGCCCCTCCTGTCCAACCTCAAACCATCCTGTCATTGATTCTGTGCCAGCCAATCAGGAGGTGTTGCATCGCGTCGAGGTCCAGTATGAGACGCTGCCGGGCTGGAACAGCGACACCTCGGCCGCAAGAAGCTTTGATGAGCTGCCCGAGAACGCCCAGAAATATGTCCGCTTCGTTGAGGAGCGTGTGGGAGTGCCTGGTATGACCACACACACACCCACACACACACACACACCTTTGATTATATGAGTCACTGCCAACAACTAGTAGAACATCCAGGTATGTGTGTACACCTTTCTCAGGAAATTCACTCTGTGATCTTCACAGTTCGCCCTCTCAACTATTAGACATTATAAGGCTGTCTTGGATATTTTGCCATTTACAGGGTGGAATCCAAAATACACAAACTGCTACTGAGATGCTTCGGTGTCATGATTAGCTGATAAGCACAGCTTTGCTTGTGTCTCCTTTATTTCTATTTGTTAGCTTAATGTCCTGATAGTTAAAAGTGATAGGTCAGGCTGACAGTGAAGTTTAAGAGCGCCCTCTGCTGGACCACAAGGCAAACTACTTCAACCAGTCTGTTGCCCAAATAGACGGTACATTTTGAATATAAAGATGTTATTACAGTTTGAATGTTGAATTTTTTCCCATGTTCAAGCAAAGGTTTGACAGCCCTACTGTACAAGTGTAACCTGGCTTTATAATGCTTGTAACCTGTAGAGGCTAGAGCACAGACAAAACCCTTTAATTAAATATGAACAATATTAGCGCTCACTTATAGAACTACATCCAAAACTAAGACCAAGCGGATGGAAGTGGAACAAATATCAAAAATCCCCACAACTGCTATTTAACAATTACAAACACACATACACCAAGAAAAAGGACATAAAAAGCTGTTTCAAACATTGTTTTGGCCGCTTTTAGACGCGGATAAAAGTAAAAATGTTATCCTTCTGTAACTTATTCTCCAATTATCTGCGTAATCCGACTTCTCTGAGTGTGTTTTGACATAATGATTAAACTTACCTCTGCTTCTGTTTCCTCAGTCAAGTGGATCGGAGTGGGCAAGTCTCGGGAGTCCATGATCCAGCTGTTCTAGAAGAAGGGAGGAAGCAAAGAGGACACACGGCAGCCAATCAACTGCACCCTTCTGCCCCTCCCCCCTCACACACACAGCCTACCTACCTGTCTCAACTCTCCGACAGAGACATGACCATCATGTCTGTGTTTTTAATGCTTTATCACTGTATCATCGGACTGCCCCATTTTACAAACCGGACCTCTTCTGCATCGGACTCCATCAGACTGACCTCCCAGCGTCTCATCTGGATTTTTAACAGTTTTAAACTTTAGGGTAACAGTTTCCACAGTCGAGTCCTTTCTTTAATTTGTCTCATTTATATTGTAGCCATCTATGACAGAGGTACAACACAGTCAGCAACACCAGCTGCCATCAGGTCCGAGACAGAACATGAGGGAACGGACTCAACGCACACTAACACACACTGACGCAGACACGGGATCACTGCCCGCAGGAAGTGTCCACGGACTCGGTCAAACTTTGTTCAAGTGTATTTTTGTTAATCTATGCTGTGTTTTAAATGCGCTGTGCCAGTCTGGTGTAAATCGATTTAAGAGTTTTAACCTTTGCACTTTAGATGCTTTGGACTATATCTGCTTTATGTTTTATTCTGCCAGGTTTACAGCACATCCTGACATGATAAAGGGATCCTTTAATATTTGTAATGTGTCTTTTTTTGTTTGTTTTTTCGTCGTCCGACAAAAGACTTCTGTTTCCCATGAAGTCTCATGTTCTCCATGAACCAGAAAAGAGTCAAATCAGTAGGCTGCCATCTTTCTGCTCACATTTCTCTGATTGTTTATCTTCTTATTACCGCTGGTTACTTTGCAATTTTAGTACAATGTTCTGTTGAAGTGTAAAAGAAGGCATCGGTAACAACTTCTACACAATGAGATGAATAAAGGTGCACTAAGTAGTTTTTTTTTTTTAATTAGCACTAAGGTCCCCAGAACACTGTTTGAAGCTAGAAAGGTGGCAGGGTCCGCCACATATAAGCAAAGTAAAACAGTATGAAATTGTCCTTTAAGGTCAGTTTGATTATTCATTTTATTCAGTCATGAAAGCAAAGAGAAGAGAATGTGTTTATTTAGTTTGTTTTGGCATAAAAAAAAAACAGACGATGAAGATCTTTCTCCAAAACTGCATATTGCACCTTTAAATATAGATTGATAAATACTGTGTAGGACAGTTGGTCATCTTTCTCCTTCTGCCATTTCCAGAAAAAACAAGGATTCTTTGGTTGCATTTTGAAGTGAGAAACACACACAAAAAAAAGTTGGTACTCGCTGTTTCGGCCCATGAGATGCTACTGTTAAAATAAGCCAATCAGAACTACCTGCTGGTGTGATGTCATAGCTGGACAAATGTTGCTCCGTGGAACATTATTTGGGAAAAACTTTGTATTGCAGTAAATGGGTTGGGATGTAGTGAATTTTTATCCCGCTTGAATGGTGCAGTGATTCACAAACATGATGTTTGTCAATTCAAAAGATCATTTTACAAGGCGAGTAAAACGTCATCTATTTGTGTGTTAAAAACTAAGTGAACTACATCGTCTCGCTCAACACACGTCATCAACACCAACATAGCCGCCAGCTCGGGACAGAAAAGGTACTAAAAAAGATGAAAATCATAATAAATCTTCTGCAGTTATGTGAAAGGAGAGTTTGTCAGTTCTGTGAGCAGCTCTAGTTACCGGGTTTGGTGACTGTTTAATCTATATAATGATGTATGTTCACAGTCTTACTGCGAATTTATTGACTTTGAAATGTATCTTTTAAATCTGGCAAACATATGTATGATTCATGACGCAATTGAAACGGAATCGAAAAATTGGCAGGTGTTCGTTCAAAAACTCTGCGTCCATTAGATTTGGGCTTCAGGGTCCAGTGTGGAGGACACCCATCGTCTCACCCTCCCATATGGTGACAGCTGTAACGTGAACGGTTAGCTCGAGAGCCAGTGTTTGATGTGTCCGTTCTGAGCTGCTGTACAAACATGTAAATATGGCGGACTCCATGGAAGACACCCTGCTCCCTCTAGATATAAAAGACGTGTTCGAAGGCAACAAAGCTGTATTTAGTTAAATCCCCCTAAATTCTTCACACCGCACCTTTAATTGCGTAATCCTACTTGGGCTGATGTGAGCTGTCCCCGTTTGGTTTTAGACACTTCCATATTGGAAAGCAGCAGGTTGGATTCTTGGGAGGTGCCGCTCAGATGTTGGTGTGAACATTGTTTAGAAGCTGGAGACGTGTGATTAGAATAACTGCACTATGACATGAATGTGGCATGAGACCAGACTTTGGAAAGCTCCTCCGCAGCCACAGAAGACTAAAAAGTAAAATGACAGAACTTTTTTTTTTAAAAAACTGACAGAATGCTCCTTTAATGAGCCCCAAACTGTGTTCGATTAGCAGAAGTGGAGACAGAACAACTCCTGGTAAAGCTGAAAAAAAACAGGAGGTGTAGAAACTGTGACAGATGTCGTACCGATTTGTCATAAAGGTTTAACCAAATTATCTTAAAAAATACGCTACAAGGTTTATTTGCAGAATTTGTTTTTTGTGTCAGATATTAGAAACCCAGCTTGTTTTGCAGTGGAGGCAACACAGTTACACATTTTGGAGGTTTTTATTCCAGAATACAGCCGTGTAGAAACATGATGACATGAAGAACTTCACTACCAGAAACGGTGCATTGAGTCATCAGGTCAGATTAGTCGATTGATTGATTGTAATGTTTGTTAATTCTATATATAACAAAAAGTATCTAATTCATCTCTCCTCTGTGACATGAACATTTATCTCAGGACATTTTTAAACAGGTGTATGAATTCTTCCTGCTCGTTTTGTCTTCGGATCGTGTGAAACTCCTGAAACCAAGATATGAAACTCAACAAATCTGTGTCGTCTTAAATTAGCAGAGCTGCTCCCACTGATGGAGTGAAGGCCCTGTCATTTTTCGTACTGTTCGTCTCGATTCATTGACACATCATTGTTCCTGTCTGCCCCCTCATGCTGTTATTTTTAATCTCTTCTGCCGTTATAATCGACGTTTTTCTCTTCACATGCTCACACTGCCAGCTCTGCCCGATCCCCTCTCTCTCTCAACCTGAATATCTGCGGTGTCCATGTATGTGTTTTCTGCTCTCCACCCTCCTCTCTTGTCCTTTCCTTCCCTCTCTTTTCAGCCCATTGAGTCTTTTTAAGGGTTTGCGACATCTGGTTCAGACTAAATGAATGTTTAAGGCTAAGTACGCACAATACACACACACACACACAGAAACCCTCAACACACAAGTTGTTGTGTCAACTCTTTTTTTGTTCTTGTTCGTCCTCTTCACGTGCAGTTTTTCAGTCATTTTCACGTTGGAAAAAATCGTCACATGTCCTGAAAAATGTATGCTGACATGGTGTTTGGTGTCTGTGGAAACTTTGGGATGTCCATGAGAATTTTAAATAAAGTTCTGTGGGTTTGAATCATGTTTGGCACGAGTTTGTAATATCAGGGAGAGACGTCGAAACACACATCAAGCGACATCTAGCCAATGATGAGAAAGCTATCGGTATATCTACCATGTTGGCTGTTGAGAGATCTAGCTATAGACCGGATCAGCCAGAACATGAAATCACTGACGGCTGACCTGAATATCATTGATCATCTCTTTACATGCGTGTTTACATGTAGGAGACACTTAACACCCATCTGAACACCGCTGCAGACCAAGTACGTCCCCTCATGGCTACGGCATTACTGTACCTGATAGCAGTGCCCCCCCAAAGCAGGACAATGCACCCCGACACTCCACAACAATGTCTCGAGGAACATGACAAAGGAGCCTGGCCCTCAGACTCCCTGGACCCCAATCTGATCGAGCATCCATGGACTGATGCACTGGAACGAGTCGGATCCAAGGCTTGCAACCAACAAGACCCAGAATCAGCCCACCATATCACCATTCCATCATATTAGGATGTAGGGAGGTTTGGGGTCAGGTCGATGAAGACGTGAGCTCTACGTCATGTTCCTCGAGCCATTCCTGAATGATTTTTGTGGCGTGGCCGGGTGCATTTTCCTGCTGGCCGGTGGGAGGGGCCACTGCCATCAGGTAATGCCGTAGCCATGGGAGGATGTACTTGGTCTGCAGCGGTGTCCACGTGGGTGTTATCTGTCAAAGAAAGAACATCCACATGATTGCAAGGACCCAAAGTTTACCAGGAGATCTCGATGAACATATCGACAGCTACGTTGCTAGTTAGCTACATGCAGGCTACAGATAGGATATAGTATAAAAAAGGAGGAACAAATCATGAAGTTGAAGTGCGCACATGCCTTATTTATCTGAGACACGAGGCCAAATATACACTCTTTAGCTTCAAACACACTGTCGACCACAGATTTTGTTTATGGGCCAGACAGGTTTTTTACCCGCCCTCATATTTGACAGACAAATGAAGCCAGAGCAACATCTGTTCAGCGTGTTCCTGGATGTTTGCAAAGCTTTTCCACAACATCTTAGTTCTCTGTTAGAACACAGATATCTTTGCAGAACACGCCTACGAACTCGACTGAGGCCGTTTGAACGGGTTGAACTGAGCACAAGGTTCAAACAGCAGGAGCAGCACAGGTGTAGATGATCAGATTAATGACGTCTGCACTGCTGTGGCTCACTGAGACGTTTAACAGATCCGTTGTTTCTTAGCATTGCGAATGCCTTTTTTTCACCACGACGAGTCAAAATGTCAGCTGGGAAAAAGAAAATCTTCTGTTTTGGTTGTTGACGTGTGTTGAGTCATATTTTCCACAGTATTGACGTGAGATACTGCGAGAGACAAACGTCCCCAAAATGCCTCCGATGATCACAGTTTTGATGGAAGTAACTTTATATTTACTCATGTAGGTTTTAAGTCTAAATTTTTAATTGCTCTTTACAGGCCGACTGAACTACACTTATTTGACAGAGATACTTGTTGCTTTGCAGATTAAGTTTTTACATTAAAACCCTCGACACAACATCGATCCGACAACTTATCTTTTTTTTGCTTTTCACCTCTTGCTTTTCATATATTTGTCAGCTGCTCGGGTAAATCATTTCATAATTTGTCAGTGGTTTTGAAGGACTGCAGCGTGTAGAGACAGGTCCTCTTGACGAGCACTAGAGGGAGACGTCCGACTACAAATGACTGAACGTTAAACACTTGTTAAAGAACCACTGAGAGCCGTTCTCTCCTCAGGAATCTTTTATGGACGGCGTCAAGAAGCCACAGACACACAGAGGTTACAGATGGTTTCAGACACGCTGTTAATACGCCAAAAAGCTACACTACCAGTGGGTGAAAGTAACTGAGTACAACTCTATCACTGTACTTCAGTATTTGTACTTGAATTATTTCATTTTCTGTGACTTTAAACTACAAATCACAAGCAAATACTGACTTCAGTTTCACTTCACTACATTTGTTTGATAGCTTTAGTTTTATAGCTATATGTGAAGGTGAGTAGAGTTCATACAGAAGTCTTTATTAATATGTTTCTATTCATTTGTCAATCCATCACTTCCCTCTGCATCCGACTTAGTTAGAGATCGATAAAGATGATCTTTCCTTTCTTTTCTTATATTATTTCATCGTACTGTTTCATATCTTTTCTGTTCTTTTCTTTCCTTTTTTCTCAGACCGTATATTCATCATACTCTGTCATATCATATCATATCATATCATATCATATCATATCATATCATATCATATCATATCATATCATATCTTATCTTTTCTTTCTTCTTTATCTCTTCTTTCTTTTCTTACCCTCTTTTCTTGTCATAGCTTATTTCATCGTACTGTCATATCATATCTTTTCTTTTCTTTTCTTTTCGTATTTTACATTATCTTTTCTACTTTCCAATTGATTTCTTTTTCTTTTCTTTTCTTTTCTTTTCTTTTCTTTTCTTTTCTTTTCTTTTCTTTTCCTCTCCTACCACTTCACTATCCTTACCCATTGCGGCATAAAGTGATTTACCCATTGATAACTTCATTACTATAATCCAATGATATGATCAGCAGAAGGGACCATATTTTGAAGCTCATTCTTTTTACTTTTGTTACTTTAAGTTTAAGTAATATTTTCCGTTACCGATGCTTTTACATTTTGCCCGCCTGACTTTCAAACTGCAGCATTGCTACTTTAACTGTGTCACCACTCGAGTTTCCGCCGATGCAAACATCTCTCCCTCTCTTTCCTCTCTGTTAGTGTTTACTATTAATACTCTCTGTGACCACAGCTCGGCTTCGACCACAGCCTCACCTGCAGCTCATTTCCCTGCCTTCGCCGAGCTTCCTCTCCCTATTTGACTACATCTGAATGCACCAACAACCTCTAAAAACCCGCAGACTCTCGTGCACACATTTCAGGATCCGGCCCAGATGAGCTCGGAGACGTCGACCTGGACGTCCACTGCCACAGCTGTCCAGAGTGAGGTCATCCTATTGAATTGGCCGTGTCACCTTGAAGCACACACACGGTGGCATCTGGCATGAAGCCTAGCCGTCCTCAGTATTGTGTGACGCTGCTGATGAGGGGCTGGACGGCGTCACAGCGGGCCGAAGGGCAC
The DNA here is from genome assembly GCA_039737535.1 of Lagodon rhomboides. Classification (NCBI taxonomy): domain Eukaryota; kingdom Metazoa; phylum Chordata; class Actinopteri; order Spariformes; family Sparidae; genus Lagodon; species Lagodon rhomboides. The sequence goes on along the minus strand of CM077796.1, from coordinate 20,831,356 downwards.
CGCTGCCCCGCAATTTGGGTCGGGGCTGCGCTAATTTTGTGACCGGCCGCCCCTCCCTCCTCTTTACCCCTCATCATCCATCACCTCCCCCCCTCCCCGTTCTTGTACGACTCATTCAATCCTCTCCACACTCCAAACTCAACCTCCGTACCCCGCCACCAACCCCTTCATCCCCTTCTATGCGCTGCTCCCCTCCTCCCTCCTTCATTTGAATCCCACAGTGAGGCCTCTTTGTCCAATGGCTGCCGCTGCATTGTGCTGCAAAGGGAAGCAGAGTAAATGGACAAGCAAATGAGTTTTCTCCTTCAGCCAACTGTGGTGTTAGGACGCTCGCGCACACACACACACACACACACACACACACACACACACTGATACACTCACCTACATGCGCCCCTTACACAAACATACACACATACACCATTCAGGGAGACTTTTCTTCAACTGAACATCTTTCATGTGTGAGTCCGTGACCTTTGACCCAGACACAAAGGCCTCTTTATGAAGGGAAATGCCGACACACACAGAGTGTGTACACGTTGTCGCATCCATCATGTCCTTCTTTAATATGGACGTTTTGTAATGTCTTATTCATTTAAACCTGCATCACTGATGTAAGCTGTAGACTAAACTTGGAGCGTTCTTTCAGTCAATGTGTCTGGACGCTTGATGAACGTAGGTCCAACACCTCTTCTTCTTCTTCTTCTTTCTTCTATTTCTGTTTTTGTTCTTCACAAGCTCCTGAAGTGAAATATCCGGCTCTTTTGCGGCTCCGCTACGCGCAGTCACAAAGCTGTCGGCGCTGAGTGGGTGGGAAACAATCAGGTACATGTGAGCTTTTTTCTGAAAACAGCTCAGTTCTCTATAAACGTGACGAGAGCGGTGAGAGTGAACCAACAACAGGTACGCTGCACCTGTAAAAAGACCCTAAAAGAACCAGAAGAGGTGAGGTGATCAAAATCAGCAGTATCAGCTTTTTTTTTATTGAACTTGATCTTCAGATTTGGTGAATATTATTTGAACTCTACTAACCCTGACAAAAAGGCCAAAAAACCTCCCGGATAAAGTCCAGCTGTTGTCATAACTTCCCCCGTCTTTAAAAGAGAAGCACTGCTCTTGCTCAGCATCACAATGTTTTCACTCTACCGACGCTCCGATGCTTCGACTTTCCTCAAGTGTACACTCTCGAGTGTGTGGAACTGACGTGACGGTGTCCGACACTTCTGCATTTGAGTTAGCTGCATGTGAGAATATCCTCTTTGATTAATAGCCGTCGGTGCTGTAAAAAGAAATTCAAAACAAAAAATCGAATCGTGACTTTAGATTTGAAAGTCAGATCGAGGATTGGATTTGGAGAATTGTGACGCCCCTAGTCTAAAAACCATCGACGACTAAAATTAATACGAGTTTGAAACAGTCAAAAAGTTGCTCGAGACAAAACACGACACAAAACATCAGCAGCCAAGGGAGAGCAACTTCTGCTGTTGTGTTTTCAATTTATAAAAACCAGATGCCATTTTAAACCCAATTATTCCATCAGCTGTGGAGCTGACGTGGAGATCTCACAGTGAATGTGCGGTAGTTAAAGGAATAGTTCAACATTTTGGGAAATAAGATCATTTGCTTTCTTGTAGACGGTTAGATGAGAGAATCAACACCACTCTCCGTAGACTGGAAACGGTTTGCCTCGACTCCAGGAAGTCACCGCTCTCAGCCAAGAACACAAGAGGACACAACCTTTTGTTTGAAGACTAACCATGTCTAGCTTCATATCTGATGAACAGATATAAGAATCACATCAATCTCTTCCTTCAAACGCACGGTACGTCTTTTCTGCTGCTATGAGCCCCGAATGGAAGCAAAGACAACAAAAGATGTAGATCCACGATGTGGCACAAGTCTTCATTGTTGAACTTTACCTGACGACCCTGTACTAAAATTTAATTTGCAATACGTTTAGTCAGGTTCGACGACTCCCTTCCTTTATAGCAACAAATGGCCAAAAGAGACGCACGATTACCTTGAACAAAATCTGTATTCTCTCATTTTCTTCTCATTTGAATGGAGAACATTAAACATTACGTTTATCTTTATGTCGCGGGGGTTACATGCGTTTGATGAGTTGACCTCCAGCTCCTGTTATCGTCTCTCTGTTAGGGTGGTCTGACTTGCGTTCAAAGGTCAGCTAGCTTGTAGCATTTAGGCCACAGGTGTGTGTTTGTTGGGCAATGTTTTTCTACATTCTCACATTTTAAAGGGACATTCCACCCCAAAGCGCACTGAAATATTATCTTTTGCTTCTCTGCTCGAGGTCTTACCTCCTGCAGATGGAAGGTCAGGTCAATGTCACTCTTTTTCCTCTATAAGAACTTGACAATTCTAATTATTTTAATGGCTGGGCTTCATCTCCCGTGTCTCATCGAGCACTAGCAGTATTGTTAAAGAAGCTAACGCATTCATAATTGTGATTTTGGTGCCCTTGAGCAACACAGAAACCCTCTACCTGCTCCGCTCCACCACTGACCCGTGACTCCAACCTTTTGAGGAATGCCTGGCTGTAAAGAAGCTGTAAAGTTGTTTTTGCTCGCAATCTCTCTCTCGACCCTCCTTCACCTGCTTCAATTCTTCTCTCCTCCTCTTTCCAGCCCCTTCCCCTCCTCCTCCTCCTCCTCCCCTCCTACTCCTCCTCCCCTCCTCCTCACCCCCTGAACTGTGGCTGCTCTGTAAAAGAGCCCAAACGCAGCAGATGTGTGACGGCCGACACCGTTAACAGCTGTCAGCTCCTATATCAGCTCCTGTTTTAGTCTCTAACCGCACACACACGCGCACAAACACACACACACACACACAACCTACAGTATCTATACGCTCTGAACAGAGATCAGCAACAGTTGTGGAGCAAACTTCAAGGGTGAAAAGCCAACCAGTTTTGTGAGGGGGGCTTTGTACTGGAAGAATCATTCATTTTATCTTGAATATAAGAAACAAAAACACAAGTGTCCTGAAGTCATTTGTGACATTCACAAGTTACCTGGCAGCATAAAGTCAAATATGAGCCCCTTGTTTACCAGCTGGAACTTTTAGGTAAAGTACATATTAATGTATCAATAATTATAACTCAATAATGTAATATATACGTCACTCCTACTAGAAAAGGTACAATGGAAATCGGAGTTCACACGTCAGACGTCACACAGCAATGGCAGCGTCATGAGGCCGGGGCGCGATGTGTTTGTAGATGGCAGTTTTGGTATTAGGCAGGTAAATGGAATATTTAGACACATTTACAAAAATAAAATGTATGAAGGCATCTGTTACCGCGTGTTGTTTTTCCTCCTCTGTTTAGTTTGTGTATGCTGCTGAGCGTTCAGATGCGTGTAAGAGACAATCATTTTGTTACTGTCAGCGAAGACACTGAAAAATATTGTGCGTTTCATTCTCTATTTTTCCCGCCTGGTCTGAACGCTCCAGATGAGATGCTTGTGGGACAAACAAACTGTGAGTAAACGTCCCTCACACCCACACCTTTCAGTGTCAGAATTAGGGGCTGTGTCCAAAACAAACAACCCCGCATTCATGTCCACTTCCTGCAGCACACCCCTCTTAATGAAGGCAGGTTTTTTTTTTCAGCCCTTCTCCGAGTGTGGTCATTGGGAACAGGCAGGAACACTCTCTCCTTTAAACATGTCTGGATGTCACTGACGAGTTTGCTTCACCCGTACCCCGTCCTAAAACTCATCTAGTCTCATTGTTTCTCTCTGGCATCCGTCCCCTGCTCAGCATCTGGCTGTCGTCCAAGGCCTTCCTGCCCATCTCTGGCAGCTCCATCCTCAGCCTGTTGCCCCTCACCGCTTCCCTTCCCTCAGCTAAAAGCTCGCTCATGTCTGGCCTTTACCGCGGCTTCAAACCCCACTCGCAGTCCCAGCCTGTAGGCTTCGGCCCCCCGGCCCCGACCTCGACTCCAACCTCGGGTCCCAAACTCTGGCCCTGAGCTTTTTACCTTCTCCCCGACCCAGCTGCTGTCGCCTTCCCAGCCGTCCAGCTCAGCATGAGAAGCCTAGCAGCTGTTGATCAATGGGCAGCCGGGGCCAACGCCTGCCTGTCCCCTCCCCTGACCTCCTACCCTTACACTTCCACACACACACACACATACACACAGATGCACGCACACACTCCCCAGGGAGGCAACAGATGGGGGTCAGCCAGAGGAAAGGGGTGTGGTGCGCTACAAAGGGCTGGGTTAGGTGTGTGTTTGTGTCTGTGTGTCTTGAAGTGTGTGTTTGTTGAATATCTCATTCCAGTATTACAGATAGATTCAGGCACGTCTTCTGTGTGTGTGTGTGTGTGTGTGTGATCTTCGCGGGGCTGTGGCCGGCTGGACATTTGCTAGCCGCGTGTCTCCAGTATGGACAGGTGTTGGCGTCAGCAGTGTCCAGACTCGTTTCGGCAGCTGCTGTCACCCCTCTTCTCCCCCAGTTCGCTCCTCTCATCTCTCCCTCCCTCCCTCCCCCCTGACAGATGTAGCCACACCACCACCACCACCTCTCAGCTTTTTATGGGCCAAGCCTGTTTTGACTTTAAATATTTGCCCAGGAGGCGCTTGTTCTTTTCAGGCGAGGGGAGGGAGGGGGGGTGAAGAAGAGCGGGGTAGGCATGAAACCTGACACACACACACAAACATCTCTGTGTATGGATACGTTCATCTAGTTGTGTGCACACACACACCTGTATGCAGAGGTTGAGGGCTGGTTCGTCTTGTTTTTGTCCCATCGGGATAAAAGCATTAACGGCTAACAGGCAGAGAGAAAACCGTTCAACTCATCTGTAGCCCTGATGTTGAAGAATACGTCAAGAAACAAAACATTTAAACAAGTTTAGAGAAAGGGAAGTAGGCTAAAATAGAAAAGGTTTGAAAGATGCAAGAGTAGAAAATAAAAATCACAGTGCAGTTAAAAGCTTTAAAATTGCTTCAGTGAAAAGCAGTGGCAAACAGAAAGGAGTCCCTGGAGTCCTGATCAGACCATATCCCTCTCCTTTCCCTGTCTGAACTCACTACAGCATCGTTGTCCCTGGAGTCCTGATCAGCGCTGTAAATCACCTCTGTACTGTGCTCTCGGAGGCTGTGTTCAGTCCTACCTCCGACTCTGGTCCCTATTCCCGTGCCACTCCAAGGTAGCATTCCCCGCTGTGCTTGAAAATCTCCTCCTCTAGGCTGCCCAGAGCTCCTGCGCTTATGGTGTAAACTTCCTCGCAGCTCCGAGCTTCCGGTCTGGGAAGTTTCATCAAAAAGGACCACTATCCGCACTGCTGATGCCCCAATATGGCCGCAGCGCTAAGCTAACTAGTTAACAGCGGCAAGCGTTAGCAGTCAGATGTTCCTCCGGTGATATGAAATCGACAGGTGGCCAGTTCTGACATTTTGCGCCCTGAAGCTTCAGTCTCAAAGCTCTGACGAACCCGCTGAATACAAACTGACCAGCGCTTAACAGCAAACAGACACATTTAGAGATCTATCTGGTGGACACAGTGGAGCATTTAGCCGCTAAAGGCCCAGATATTTCTCTTGGGAGCTGGTGGAGACCAAAAAGGAGATAAAAAGAGAGCAGAAATGGGACATGCTTTAATAAGTTGCATGTTAATATTGCTCCATTTCTGCTGGATGAATAAACAAATAACTGTCATCTCACCCGTTCAACAAATCAATGTTATACGGCGACATGTCAATGTTGTGTCTACAGCTTGTTCCACTGGTCAAAAAAGTTGATTGCTCGGTGCTTTTAAGAATATTTTCACCTCATCAGTCACAATAGAAAGTCTATTTTTGCCTGATAGATGTAGACAGTGTACTTCCTGATATGACAAAATAATCTCGCTGTAAACCAGAATCTCATGAACTCGTACGAGAGTTCTTCTATTTGTGTTTTAATGTATTTGCATGCAGGTATGAAATATTAGCTTACGCGCGCTTGAAGGTGAAGGGGAATTTATGATTCCTTTTGATTCTGTGGCGTGCTGCAAGTATTTCCAAATAATTCCCTCCGGGTTTAGAGCAACTGCACAGCAGGTGGAGCAAATAGCTCAACAAAAGAAGAATCAATGCCTGGCTACACCTGTTGTCAACATTTTCATATTCCGCACAAGAACAACAGCCGAGCACACCAATAGGCTAAAACTGTGCGTCAACAAACACTAATCTCAAGGTGACACATGCGATGTGAAGTAAAAAAAAAAAAAAAAAAAACACACAAAAAAATCTCCAAGGAGCGACTGAAGCCTCAGCTTGTGATCCTTCAGAGAGAGAGAGAGAGGGGAAGAAATGCAAAGAGAGGGAAGGAAGTTAGAGAGGAGTGTGGGTATAGAAGAATGATATACAGTTGGGGGTTTGGAGTTGAAAGATAATTAGAACAGCAGTGAAGGATTCTGCTGCTGATCCCAGAAAAAACACCTCCGCCAGCTGGGTTCAAAGTCCAGGAGGGAGAGGAGACAAGGCGGAGGGAAGACGGAGAGAGAGGGCCACAGGAAGGCAGAGATTTGGGGATCTAGCAGAAGAGTGGTGGAGCGCACCTTGTTGTGCCATCTGGGCCGACTCCCCCACCACAAACACACACGCACACACACACACACCTCTCCTTCCCGTTCTCCTCCCAGCCCATTAGGACGGAGGATTAAGGTGGTGGCAATTACAAGACGCAGCCGACAGGAGCGTACCTGGCAATACATTTAACTGTCCAGGGGAGGGAGACGGGAGGGAGGAAAGGTGGAGACGGAGATGTGGATGGAGAGAGGAGGGAGATAATTAGATGCACACATCAGGATTGTTGTGATAACGGCGGAGAAAAAAAGTTCTCCATCGCCACCCCGCCCGGCTCGTCTTCAAAAAATGGCCGAGTGAGCAAGTGAGTGCCAAACAGATGCTGGCGCAATTGCTGCTATGCCCCCCACACCACTACCCCAACACCACCAACTCTACCCCTCGTCCCCTCCACCCTCCCTCCCTCCCACCCAGCCAGCCAGCCAGCCAGCCAGGGGGGGCTCCGGCTATGGATGGCGCCCATATGGCCGCAGCTGATGGGGGTGATTGTCGGTATTGTTCACTTTGTCAGCGATCCTGGGGATGCGGGAGAGAGCTAATGATAATGCAGAGTGCAGATGTGCTCCGGAGCAGCCCAGTCGTTAAGCAACAACAGCTTGTGTTTTGTGTGTGTGTGTGTATGTGTGTGTGTGTGTGTGTGTGAGAGAGAGAGAGAGTGCGCGTGCATGTGTGGATTCCTAGGTTTGTGTGTGTGTGTGTGTGTGAGAAAGAGAGTTACAACCACAGCTGCCTGCCAGCCTGTCTGCCTTCTTGAGAAGACCTTCTGGAAGACCTACAATACACACACACACACACACACACACACACACACACACACAGAGAGAGAGACACACAGCTGTTTTTAATGGTGCTCTCTGCATGTTTATTTATCCAAAGTGCCTCCTGTGTATGAGGTACAGTAGCTCAGACTTTCAGGTAAATTTCACTTTTTTCATGAATTTAAACTCTCTGAAGTGGTCGAGCAGCAACAGTTCATTCATTTTCTAGATAATATAATTATAATAATATGATACACTTTGTTTATATCGCACCTTTAAAAACAGAGTTTACAAAGTGCTCTGACGAACAAGCAAAAGCAGGAAATTCAGAAAGACGACATTACGGAACAAACACTCAACAGTCAATCCAAAGCACAAAGACGCCGAGGACGAGGTGAGTTAAAACGAGCAGGCAGAACAGAAAACGTAAGAACACAGAGAGTCCATATGATTAACGACAAGTTAAAGGAACAAACGGATAAAACAGGCAAGATCACAGAAAAGAGAGAGATGAAATATGAAAAAAATGATTAATGTCAGTTCCACACAGTGAAGTATACAGTTTATGAAATTGGGAAAAAAAGAGATCACTTTTCTCGGAGTATCAGATTTGGTATGGGGAGAGAAAAATGTTGATTGAGCTGCACTCTACATGTGTCGACGCTGTGATTGACTGGCGACCTGTCCAGGTTCTCACTCGACGTGTGCTGGGAAATGATCCGGGAGTGAAAGCTTCCAACTCATCCGCAGCACTGCATGTTTCTTTCATCCGTCCATGTCCTGATTGCTCCTGTGTCAGAGGAAAGAAAGTGGGAAGATGATTCATTGGGTTAGCTTGGAGACTTTGTGCTCAAGGGGAAGCCCACATAAAAAAAATACGATTCAATACTGAAGGAAAAGAAAACAAAATAGACAAGGAGAGAAGAGAAGAGAAGAGAAGAGGTGACAAAATGTTTTTGAGTGGACGTGAAGTCAAACAGAAGTAGTCGGCTCTCTCTTGTTGTTTCATGCTACAGCGCCTGCAGGCTACAACGCTGAGATCGCAGCTTGCGCTTGTGTTTCGTCATGATTTTTCGGGCTACACAATCCAGAACGAATTGCTGCGCGAAATCGATCTTACAGAGTTTGAAGTGTCCGCTTCGTGCCTGCATTCACATACCAGCGTGGACCATGTTTCTTTGAGTTTGATGCTAACAACACAATGGCAAAACTTACCTGCTGCTGCCTGTGATGCATGGTTAGCTGTTATAATGTTTATGTTTAGGACGTGCTTAGCATGCTAACATTTTCTAAATAGCACCAATTGACATTAGTTTCGCAAGTGTTCAGTCAGAAGCCAAAGTATTGGAAACATTTTTACTTTGACGCGATGGTGGAACAAGACGGAAGGATAAAGATCCAGTTTGGAGGATTTAAGGTCAGAAAATTAGCATTTCTTTGTGTATTTAGAGGCCACCATAGGGGAGGCTGAGGTGAAGGTTGTTCAAACTGCAAACACATTCCCCAATAAATCCTACACACTGGACCTTTAAGTGATCAACAGATGATTACAAATCATCCTGTAGTGGACATGATGGAGAAAGACTACGAATGTGAATCAAAGTCATTAGGAAGCATCGCCTGGGGACCATGAATGTCTGGATGGCAATCCATCAAATAGCTGTTGAGATATCAAAGTGGTAGAGAACATTGGTGGTGAACATTTCCGTCGCAAGAGCCACAGTCGAGGCAACAAAAAGAGAAATGTGTGGAAAAAACTACTATGTTTTTTTTGTCCTTTCCGACCCACTGTTACCACTTCGAAGGGTCCCGACCCCGTATTGGTGAACCACCTTCCCATGTGAGCGTAGCAGACCTGATGGTACGGAGCGTATCCGTGGTGATGAAAGTGAGACTTGGTTGTTTTTTAACGCGTTTGCACAGATGCAAAATAAGGGGAAAAAAATTAAAGATGCAACAGAAAGAAAAGAAAGAACTCTTTTTGGTCTTTTTTCGTCTGCTCTCCTCCTTCGCCACTTCTTCCCCACCACAATACAGATGGTCCCAAGCTGCCTTCAATAATCCAATGCACAGCCATGCCAGTACACCCCAGGCTACACCCCTGATGCTACACTACTCACACACATATACAGGGAGGCAGTGCCAGTTCCCTAGGCAGGACCCCTGTCTCTCTAGCCCAGATTGGATCAGTTTGGTTCAGCATGGAGCAGTAACACTGGGCCTTAGGGCTCTACATGGGCCTGCAGGGCCCCACGTTGGCCTCGAGTAGCTGAGGCTACGATGGAAAAAAGCTCTTGGGCTTGATTGTGTTATCTTTTGATGATGACTATTGTTATTATGACACAAGCTGGAGATGCCACATGTTTCATCTCTCTGAGCCCGGGCACGTAAGAGCTGACACAGACGATAAAAAAACAAGAAGAAAGGGGAGACGAGCGAACGCGGGAAAAAAAAAGGAACTTCTTCAGAGGAAAAGGCGCAGAGCCGAGATGAGGAGTTTGAGCGCAAAAAAAAAAAAAAAAGAGAAGGAACAGAGCGAGCGAGTGTGAGGGAGGGCGGATGGAGGGTGACGGAAGGCAGGGAGAGATGGAGGGATGGAGGCAGAAAGAGAAACAGGAGGGATGGAAAAGAAGGATGGGTACGCAGAGGGAGGGATGGATGCGGCGGATGGGGGAGGGATGGAAGAAGGGATGGAAGGAGGAATGTGACAGATGGGTCGTGCCTGGCCAGAGCTGGGAGGGAGCGGAGAGGTTGGCATCACAGGGTGAGAGAACACACACAAACACACACACACACACACACACACACACACACACACACACACACACACACAATAACTGCACGCATACATGCATGTGCGCCAGTTAACTCCTCTCATGCACAGTCTCTGCTGTCAGGAGTGTTTTCGATGTCTTTTCCTTGTGTCAAGAAAACGTCGACCATATGATAAATAGACAAATAGATGGCGGGCGCGGACATGTTTCGACATATTGTTTGCATAAATTCATTTCCTGCTCTTGCAATCAATCTCCGCGTTGGCAGGCAAAGATAATAGTTCAATATGCTGAGTGTAATTCGTGCTCTCACATCACAATCCACCGAAAGTTGTGCAAAGAAGATCGAGATCATGTTCGCAAATATGCAGAGTCAGGGAGCGACACGACCTGAGGAGCGAGAGTCTTCGGTCTTCGAGCACTTTGAGGTAATGATGCAACATGCAAACGCTGTTTTGTAACGTACTGGGTGAGATTTCAATGAAAATTGGTTTTATGTCATGAAATATGTAATGCCAGGTCTAGTGATCTTCATCTGAGCAGTCAAAAGATTAAACTGGTTAAACTTGTTCCCGTCATCTGTCCTTGTGTCACTTCTTTGTGTGAAGTCAAACATTATTGTATTGTAATGTTGTCTTTCACTATGGGAGCTGGACTTTCTCACACTTTCAATTCACAATTGCTGCTTTGAGTCCAATGAAGACATCATCAAACCGTATTGATGGTCATAACATCATCACATCCGCTGGTATTTTATGCCTCATATCGCACAATATCACATTGTATACCATCACACTGTAACCTATTGCACCCGAATTCACTCTTATATTGATAACAAGTATAAACCTCCTGTGACATCACCCATTTTTTTTTGTGGAGTACCATTTTGAAGCCTCACGTTTGGCATTTTGGCCGTCGCCTTCTTGGTTTTTTGGAGCCAGAAGTGACCATATTTGTACAAGAGGGTGGGGCTTGGGTGCATACGCATTTCTACGCAACGCAGTAAATATCCGTAGAAAATACGTGCTGTCTAATCACTCTGCAGATATTTACTTTTGGTACCCTGGAAGGATTTTTTGGGGGGTATAGAACTTGCCTCCATTTTAGGAAATGAATGAGAATGAAACATCTCCATTCATTGCTTGCTGTATAGCTGTACATTGCAAAAATAATCTATGGTAGTGACAAAATCCTGTGGCACACCTGGACTTGCCATTTAGGTATGTTTTCCATAAAGCATACCCTGTTTTTACAATTTACAGAATAAGCATCATGTGGTATTGAAAGAGACTTTAAAGGTCCAACTTGTAAGAAAGTCAGTTTTTAAGTCTCATTCCAAACTCGTCAAAAACTGACGCTTTGGAATTGTAGGTTTGGAATTGTAGTATCTGTATTTGTCGAGTTGGGAATGAGACTCAAAAATAAACTTTTCTTACGAATCGAAACTTTAAACGAGCGACTGAGACCATGAAATCATCAGGAACCTGTTTGCTGTGGTCATAAATCAAGTCATTTTTTTCATAGGCTTACATTCAATCAATTTTCTTTCTGAAACCAGTGGAGGCGCTACCTCCTCGCCAGCAGAAACAATGCAGGTTTCAAGGTTTAACCTCTGCATTAAATCACTTTTCAGATCACAGTCAGTGATTGATACACATATATTATGGATCAATATATCAAATAATTACTGGACTGTACCAAAGGTCAGAGAGGTTGAGGAGAAAACACTTCATGTGTTCTTAATGTTCATGTTTTCATAGTTATTATTAAGTTGTGAGCAAACAGTCTGTGTTAATTTGTAGGTATTTCAGTATTGTTCACCACTACAGCCATCCAGAGAACGATATATGTTTAGGTCATTTTTAATAGACATCTTGACATCTAAAAAATCTAACCCCTGCCTCCCTGTGTCGACCTGCTCAGTCCCTCACACGTTAATTATCATGTAACATATTGTACTGTGTCACACCGCGCCGCATTGTCTCACATTAAATCCCAAGGCATTGTGACAGAAGGTATCAAATCATTCAGCACCAATTTCTCAATTCAGTGGATGTTTTTTTTTTATCAATGTTATTCATAACACCTTGTTTGTGTTACGTGCAATTTACAGTTGATTTTGGAATACATTTTAGATTGGATCTGTGTTTCTATTCTTCTTCCTCTGTCTTTTGTGTTGCAGAATCACTTCAACTCATTCACCGGGAGGTGACACGAGATGATACCCGAGAGACTTCTCTAAAAGTTTCTAATCTTAAACTCCCGTCAAGTTAAAGATGATTATAAACTGACAAACGGTTTGTGAGACACACACTGCTCCTTCTTTTCTTTACTGATTTGAAACCGCATTGCATCTCAGCAGCGCTGCGACACCTCAAATCGGACTGTGAACTTTTGCGATTCATCACGCTCGCGGCTCGTGACGCTAACGGTGGTACGAGCTATTACCCAGAATGCTTTGCGGGCGTGTGTGTGTGTGTGTGCCCCTTTTCATCAGGGCCCCACTGTGTTTCAGCAGGAGGAGAGACATGACGGAGAGTGAACTTGACTCTTCCACAACACCACAGCTGGATGACTGCTGCTCGCTTGCCATGCGTGCGCGTATGTGTGTGTGTTTGCACTTGTGTCTCGTATGTATGTGTGCGTTTATACATGTGTACAGCTCAGCAGGCAGGTGCGGCAGATGTCCGGCACACACACACACACACACACACACACACACACACACACACGTATAACGCTGCTAACATCTACACAGCAGCAGCAGCAGCCCGGCAGGTCGAGTTAGTGACACTAAAGGACCCCTCCCCGCGTGACCCCGTCAGGCTGTGATAAAGTGCTGAGTCGTGCACATGTGTCCCGGTGCCAGCAGTTTCCAACAACACCCCGAACACGCCCTGGTGATGCCCCTTATCTGACACACACACACACACACACACACGCGCACACACACAGCTGGGAGAGGGTGGCAGAAGTATAAAGAGGTTTTCTCTCTGCTCCATTGTTGCTTTAACCTTAAATCCAATTAATTTGCCTGTTTATCCCCCCGAAAATGAGTGAGAGATTTACGTCTCTCTCCGTCCCTCCGTCCTTTCCTCGCTCCCTTTTTTTTCTTTCTTTCTCCACGTCTGCCTCTTATGTGAAGAGTTCATGGCTGCTCTCCTTCCATACAAGAATCGCACAAAGGACAAGTACTGTTTAATCCCGTCGTAGCCCAGCCCTAAAGACAGACCAGCTGGAGGCCTTTGTGTTTGTGTATGAGTGTGTGTGTGCATGTAATGTGTGTGTGTGTGTGTGTCTGCGCGCTGCACGACAGGTTATATAAACCAGTGTTTCTTCTTCTTGTGTGTTCTTGCAACTAAATTATGCTTTCTTATGACTGTACGTTGATTTATATGTGTTTTTGTATGTGTGTGTGTTCATGTGTGTGTTCATGTGTGTGTGTGTGTGTGTGAGGGGGTTGCAGCAGAGGGGGGTTATGGGTAAGTAGTATTTGGGGGCCCCCCTCTCACAGAGACACACAGATATTCAAGTTCGAGTTGCGTCGCCTTTTGTTTTCAGGAGGAGGAGGAGGAGGAGGAGGAGGAGGGTGCAGCGAGCGGGGCGGCTGGATGGCTGGATGGTTCGCTGGGACACTGTGCTCCCCGATTTTCCCAAAAAATATCCCTCCCCCTCCTCCGCCTCCCCCCCACTCCCTCCCACCCCAGCCAGTGTAGTGCCACTGTATTGTCTGCTCGCAGGCGGGCCGCTTGTTGCTTTGCCTTCTGTCCTGCTGTGCTGAGTGCCTGACAAAGGGGCTCTTTTAAATATGCAGACAATCCTCGATCACTTGCGCGCACACACACACACACACACACACACAGTCTCATGAGCACACACACACACACACGTTTGTCCCCGCTTTCCTCTTTCTCTCTCCGTCAATTCTTCCGTGGCTAGACCTGGCCTGGGAGTGTTTCCTTTTTCACGGAGAATCAACAAGTCTCACACATGAAAAGGATACAGACGGCTTTTCTCTCCCCCGTCGCAGCCGCACGAGCTCCGGCTGAATGCTCCTCGCTCTTGTCAAGGCTGAAAGCTGAAATCGTGTTTGTTGTGGTCTTTTATTCTTACTGTACATTTAACCAGCTTCGTATCTTTTATGCGCGATGACAAAACAAAAAAAAAATCCATACCAAGCGACAGAGGATAAACCGGTGGGACATGAAAGCGTCCTCGACTGTTCTCTCACACCATGACGAGAGGACCGATGTGTGAACATGTGTGTCTGGTGTGCTTTAAAAAAAAAAAACGAGATGGAAACAGCTGTCCCGAGCTCATTTTGGAAGTTGCAACAAAGTTATGGCGGCTGCCTCCTCAGCCAAACCTGCAGATGTCAGTTTAGAGAGACGAGCTGGAAACTGGTTTGAAAATATGGCACAACAGTCAAACATCAGGACGCTTTGAGTCCACATGACACTCTTCTCTTTATCTGCCCCCCTCCCTCCCTCCTCCCTCCCCGGGTTTCGGGAGCCCTCCTTGGCAGCTTGGCAGAGGCCGCTCCCTCACGCGAAGCAGCAGAGTGCAGGGGCCCGGGCCCCAGACAGGAGCCCAAGCTGGTCTCTGCCTCCCAACATGTTGAGCTGGCCTGCCTTGGGCACAGCCAAATGGTTCTGCAGCTGCCCCTTTGTCCCCCTTCCTTAAGTAAACAAAGGACAGAAACAAATTAATGACCTACATTCACAGCAAACCTCGCGCAGCCTCCTCGCGGAGAGAGGCAGCGAGCAGTTGTCTATAAGCAGATGTTCACTTACAACACCGCAGATTGCAATTAATGATCACCAAGCAGCGCATGACCAAAGGATAGGGTTGTTGTATTTTTGCACAGCAGTTATCATAATGCCTGCTGTCTGTCTGAAATGGAGACCGAAAGGCAGGTCCCCTCAAAAAACACGATTTTTAAAAAAGGGAGACACGAGATAAACACATTTCAAAAATAATTCAAATCTCACTCGATGCTTGCGAGGTTTTAAAATGTGTGACTTTAGCTGATCACTTCGAAGTTTTCTTAAACCAATATTAGGCAATCTTCAGACGGAGGACAATGTCATAAAGATTAGGAGCGGGCTTATCGCGTGAGTGTGCGTTGGGGGCTTACCGGAGAGACCATCTGTGGCCTAATGAACGCTGCTCCTTGGCCTCGGAGTGCAGGGGCTTTCAGTGCATCTGTAGGAGCAGGTTTACTGAGCTGCAATACATTAGCTAAAGCTGATTTCTTTACTGGAAAACTGTACTTGAGGAGCTTTCAAGGAGGCTCTGTGCGTGTGTGTTCGTGTGTGTTGTGTGTGTGTGTTGCAGGGGCTTGGATCTCAACAAGCTGCTGCACATTTTCTTCTCAGCCGCAGCCTACGACTCAACCGGTGCAGCAGATATATCAGGAGTTGTGCAGGCACGCAAAAGCACACAGCGCGTACACACACACACACACACCAGCAGCAGCAGCACGGCGAGTGTGCAGGCCGTCATGTCTTGTCCTTGCACATACACAACTTCCACCCACATCGCAAGTCACTGAGGAACAGGACGCCAGAACCTCCCGCAATCCCGTAAACTGTGTGTTTGTGCGAGACGGGGTTACACTACAAAACCGTGCTTGAAAATATGCTGATTTTAAGTATTAAGTTGTGTTTGTGATCTGAAATGGCCGTAGAGGAACTGCGAGGTGAAACTCGGCGTCAGTACGAGCAGAAACACAGATTTATTGTAGGTGAAATAAGACGAGTCGTAATGGATTCTTTTTTTGTGTGTGTGTGTGTCCAAAAAACAAACCAGAACGTCACACGCAGGTTGAATTTCCAAGATTCTTATAATTTATTGCAGTTTGCACACAATTTAAAAATGTCAACAACAGCACACCAAAAAATTACAAAACTAAACACAATTAGAATTTACTCCCCTTGAGAGAAAAAAATAAATCAACCCAACTATGATTGTCAAAGCTAAAAATGACTAAATCTGAAAAAAAAGGAACATAAAAGAAAAAAAGCAAAAGAAACATTTTTAATCTCAAGAGGGAGCAAATATATCTGAATCAAAATCTGCTTGTTTTTTTTTTTTACCCCCAGACAGTGATTGTCCTTTTTCATTTCACACCCCCCCACCCTCCACCCTCCCGTCTGCCTTTCCATAAACTGTCTATGACATTTTGAACATTTTTATTTTTATACCTTGCTTTTTTTGAAAAAAACAAAACAAAACAAAACAAAAAACTCCCCCCCCCGCCCCTTTTGTTTTCAAGTAAGCACAGCAAAAAACGATGGAGATGTCTCGTCAGGGTGGTTACTTCACAGCGTCTTGAGCGGTTGACATCGCTCCACCCAACACTCACACTTCAAAAAATAAAAAATAATAAAATAAACAAACAGCCCGGACTACAGCAGTTTAAGGCGGTCAAGTACAACCAGAAGAACAAAAAAAACAAAAAAAACAAAAACAGCAGTAATGATGAAAACAACAGCAGGATGGAGTGAGCCCATATGCAGAGACGCTGCCAGTGAAGAAATAACGTTTTTTCGAGAAAAAAGAAAAAATGAGACGATGCGGTGCAAACTGCCGCAATGTCACCCACACTGTTGCATTGGCAAAGCCTGTAGGTGCCACCAGATGACAGGGCGGCACATAAACCCCCACCCCACCACCACCACCCCCACCCCCCCAACCAACACATGCACATCAACGGGGGCGTGCACACACACATATCTACACACGCACACACATCTCAGCGAGGGCAAATGCGGAGCGATCACTTTTTCAGTAGTCAAATGTTTCTGGATTGTACAAACGCTTGACCATTATTTTGAAATTCAGAGGTTAAAAGGTAAAATTAAACTGATGTAGCCCCAAACACAACATTCACGTAAAAAATAAAAAAAGGATCTCCAATCACATGATCAAAATATAACGAGACATCATTTTCTGATAAATTCAATAAATTCCATGAATTCATACATGATTTTAAACAACTATTTCCCAATGCTCTACAGTATCAAATACTTCCATAGCGTCAAAAATGTTTTTTTTTAGTTTTTTTTTTAATAAAGGCATCTTTTCAGCAAAAAATCTGATTTCATGTCTTTTAGCTTAAAAAGGTGCATTCAGGCATGCCAATTCTCTCCCATCGATCGATCTCAAAGTGAGGATTATGTTTTTAAGAGGGAAACACGCACACATACAGACGTCTCATCACATCCACGCCGCTGCGTCTGCACCGAGTTGAGGTGGGTTATTGTATTCAATCAGCACCGCCTCGCTCAACATGACGCAACACTGTGACAAAGATATCTGACCCTTCAACTTTCAGCAGGACAGCTCACTTTCAGCCTCTCTCCTTATTCCTTTTTTCCTCCTTGTTATCCTTCAGCCAAGTCTGAGCCACACAACTGAACTAAGTCTCCGACGAGCCGAGACGATTAAGAAATGGCTTGACCACGTCTAAGAGCTGGAGAGGACGGAGACACGAGAGATGGAAAACGAAACATACAGCAGTGGAGAAATCTAACGCCTGAGGAGGAGCAGGAGCAGGAAGTGCTGGGTGGACGTAGATCTTCAGTAGGTTAAATTGACTGGTAATAACCAAGCCACACACACACACACACACACACTAACACACACGCAGCAGAGAGATCAGTGCATATAGACACAGGCTTTAAAATGCTTCATCATATCGCTTCAACATACGACGGAAACACATTCGGTAACATTCTTCTGGGAGCCCAGCGACAGACCTACGACAAGTAGAAAAAAAAAAAACTTCTCACTGTCAGAAGTGTTCAAACATTTCCCCCTGATGCAAAAACCACAACTTAAAGGTTTTAAGACGAAATCAAATTTTCATGCATTTTTTTCCACAGTCGTGAGAATAATATTCAGTTTTTCAACGGACCGCACCCTGGAGTAGTATTCACAAAGAAAAGAAAAAAGGAAAGCCCATTGTCAAATATTTGATCAATTACAATGTGTACAGTAATACAGCAAATTCACATTTTTATTTTAAAATATACAGGTTTGGACGTCATGCAACAACAGCAGGTCCCATTACAAAAAAAGTAACAAAATAATAATAATAATAATAATAATAATAATAATCATTAATTTAAAAAAAAAAACTGTAACGGATTAAAGTTCTAAAACTATAGCAGAACAATATACAACAACCTTAAATTAAATACCTTTTCAACAAGAGATGTTTTAAAGACTGCCAGCTACATTTAAGAAAAAATTCTATTAATAACAATAATAATTATTATAATAATTTGTAAAGGTCTTTTCATTTTTAGAAAATACTTCAAATTGATTGGAAGTGAAAAAAGGAGGCTGTGCATTGCATGAGTGCCATCAGTTTGTCTGTCAGTCAGTCAGCTTTAACCTGAACACACAACACCAAAGAGCTTAACGAGAGAAGCGGGGAGCGCTTCGCCAACAACACCTCCATGCCAGTAGAAAATAAAATTAATACACGCAAAAACACACTCATACACACTCACGCTCGTCAGGTGAAATTTTTGCCAGAGTAGTGCAGTATCACACACACACACTTCTTCAAACTGTGTGTGTGTGGTGGTATCGACTCGTGGTGATCACAGTACCCGTTTAGTGTATTGTAATGCTTTTTCACTTCAGTGTGTTCGACCTGAACTCCTGCAGTGGCGTTTGCTGTCTGTGGAACTGGGACCGGTACGCTGGCCAGCGTCGGAGTGCTGTGTCTGAGATGAAGCAGAGTGAAAACTCTTCTGAAGGCGAGACATTCTCACTGGGACCCATGTCCTCAGACGCAATGAGAACCACTGAACAGAACTTATGAAAAATTAAAATAAAGAGTTCAGAATAAAATAAAATAAAATTACCCCAAACAGCAACAACAAAAAAAAAACTCAGTAGTAACATTTTCATGTGCTATTAAAGTGCAATTGAATGAGATTTTGCGACACACAAGAACATGACTCACTTGAACCCCAAACATCAAACTTTTCCACCTCCCTTTCACCTCCCCATGCCTCTCTGCCCTTCTTTCACTCTCCGCTCTTTCCCTTTATCCACCCCAGCAGTCTGTCACTACTTCCACAGTTCCTGGGAACTGTCCTCAATCGCCCAATCCCTGACATTGGGCAGTGCCAGCGGTTCACTCTTCACTGACAGCGAGTTGACCAGTTCGCAATGGAACTTGCGAATGTGTCGGTAGAGGTCCCCGGACTGCGTGAAGCGCCGCTCGCACCACTTGCAAGCATGCGGCTTCTCGCGCGTGTGCACCACTGCGTGGCGGCTGAGGTTGTGTGAGTATTGGAAGCTCTTGCCGCAGGTGGTGCAGGTGTAGGGTTTCTCACCGGAGTGTGTCCGCTCATGGCGCTTCAGCGTGTACATGCAGGAGAAGGTCTTGCTGCAGATGGTGCAGGTGGGCACGTTGACGTCTCCAGCGGGTTTGGAGCGGATGCCCTCCTGCTCCCTGAAGTGGGAGCTGAGGTGGAGCTGGAGGATGTGCGGGGAGGGGAAAACCTTGTTACACAGCGGGCACATGAAGATCTGGGTGTGTGGAGCTGACAGCATGTTGGAGACGTAGGGTAGCAGGGAACTATCCATGCTGGCTGCCTCGGCCTGGGCGCGCTCGTTCTCACCCCCCAGTATGTCCTCGTCATCTCCTGTGGCCGAAGGCTTCTCGTCCCGCTCCAGCTCTGAGGCCAGAGAGGCCTCTCGCAGAGCGGACAGGTGCGCCTCCAGGCCGAGCCTCCGCTGGGCCGACAGAGGCCCTCCGACCCCGTGGTGGGTCAGGCCCCCGTTGGCGCTGGGAACAGTCGCCTTGGTGATGCCGCTGTGCTCCATGTCATAGTCCCCACCTCCCAGCTCCTCTTCCTCGTCTGAAGCCACACCCCTCTCCACCTTTACCCTCACAGCCAATGGGCTCTGGAGGCTGTCGGGTGTAGCTGCCCCGCTGAAATAGGACTGGTGGTGGTTACTGTGGTTGCTACCGGCAATTGGCTTGACTGACAGATCCAGGACGCAGTCAGCCGCATCATTTGACACCCTCCTGCCCCGGTGCCCTCCTCGAGAGCTCACAGAGCAGTGGGACCTCTGTGAGAGGGATCCGGTGGAGCTGGTGGGGCTGCCAGCCGGGGAGAGCAGCTTCCCTCCTTCCCTCAGACCTTCCCCAGTCTGCATCTCCGCCTCGCCGCGCCCTGGGCTGGTTGTAGCCATGGCAGGTGTCCCTGATCTGTCCGCAGACGGCAGCCTCAGCCACAGCGGCCCTCCCTCTGCCTTCGCCTCCTCCTCTTCATCACTATGCAGCAGGTCGGCTGTAGCAGGCCGGCCTGTAGAACCATCTGATAAACTATCAGCCTTATCGGAGCAGCTCGACCCGCCATCTTCCTCTCTGCGCGTGCTGTCTGCCTCCGCCGTGGCCTTCTGCTTCAAACGTTTCTTACACACCTTGACAATGTCATACATGTGTAAGTAGCTGGCCGCTGCCAGCACATCCTCTACGGGAAGGTCCTGGAACTGCAGCTTGCCCTCATACATGAACTCCAGGAGCAGGGAGAAGGCCGGGGCCGTGACGATGTCACTGTTGAGGTGCACCACGTCTCTTTTGTCCAGCTGGTCCTTGTAGAAGAGGTGAAAGTACATGCTGCAGGAGGCCAACACAGCACGGTGGGCCCGGAACTGGGCATCGCCCACCAGCACCGTGGAGTCGCACAGGAAGCCCTGGTGCCGCTGCTCGCTCAGACACTGAAGTAAATGTCTGCTGTGGTCTGGGAACTCCATCCTGCCGTCCTCATAACCTGCAGCCACACAGAGACACATAGGCAGAGACAAAGTTAGACACATCTGATCAAGGTTGCACAATCATGTCAGACTTTAGATTTACACCTAGTGCGAGGTTTAAAGTGGTTTTGCAGGATTTTGTGCTGCATTTCAAATAAATAAGATAAATACACAAACACAAAAGGAAACAATAAAAACAGGTGAAATGCGAAAACATAATTTAAATTGAACGACGACAGCAACAGAAAGACTAAAGTAACTTCATTAAATTTTAAAAATGAAATGTGCGTCTGAGGTAAAATTCAAGTTAATGTCGAGATCATGACATCGTTTTTTTAATCATCACTTAGGCTTTTGTGTTAACAACGCAATTTCTGTGAACAAAATTATCTTAAACGAGGCCAATTAAAATAAAAACAGCGAAATGCGAGAGAGGAGAGACAAATGCCAAAAACACATATGGCATGAGACGCTGAACACAGAGAAGAGAACGAGCAAGCGGAAAGAAAACGTCGAAGGTAGGTCAGTAAAAACAGGAAGACCGAGGCGTTAAAAAAAGGATATTTTTAAACATATAAAAAGCAAATTAAAATAAGACAAAAAGCAGCAAGGATAACATTTGAAATCTGCTCATAATTTTGATGCACAGATTAGATTTTTTTTTGTCACAATCTCAACATTAAGAGAAACTTGCTCAAATTCAAATACACCACTCAGCTGCATGTGCACATTCCTCCGCACAACGCTGCCAAATGCGCTTTTAATTTCACTAATTATTTACGTTATTTGAAATAAATTAAAAGAAAGTGGGAAAGATGAAATACTGATGATAATTACAATTAAAAAGAATAATAGGAATTGAAGGCTTCAATAAATAAAGAAAAATCCCTGATTCAGTTTTTACCCACAGAACGACTTAATCTCAGGTAAACCAGCACCAGCGACAGATTCTTCCACTCTGTCTCTGCGTTCTCTCTTTCTGTATCTCTCTAACTCCTCTGCCTGCACTCCTGGATTGTCGCTGCTCCTACGCTGGTTATTTTTATTAACCCACTTTGGCCTGGCCTGGCACAGCCCTTTTAGGTAACCGGCTTTCAGCTGCACACACTGTCCTCACGTACGCAACACACACATACACACACACACACTTAGTACCAGCCTACCTACCAACCACCTCCACAGGCTAAGTCGAGCAGGAGAACTGTCCAATTGAAATAGAAGCGTTGAAAACAAAACAGCTTGTCCCTCGTTTAACCTGCGAGCGGCGGCTTTAGGTTTAAGATTAGACGACGGGGGGGGGAAAAAGGCAGAAAAGTTGCAGCGATGCTCTTTAAAAAATGTGTCTAGCTGATTAAATAAATGAACAACTAATCAGGCAAAAATTTCAGATGACAGACGGCGATGAGGAGAACAAAATGTGTAAAATCATTAAGTCCCACCTGTTAACCGAGTCGATTTGTCCTGCCTGAGAAAATACATTGGTCCCGCTCTGCACTGTGTTAACCAAAGCAGTTAAATCACCTCATCTGAATGAAGCTAAACCAAGAATGTCAGTGTGTGTGAGACTGTGTGCGTGCGTGTTGTGTATGTGTGTGTGCTCGCCCTCCGGCTCGTTCAGACTGCTTTTAATGAGGGGGCTTACGGGGACAAGGGTGTACCACCTCCCACCTCCCCCCCCACCACCCCCCCCCTCCTCTGTCCAGCCAAACCCCTCTGCCACCTCCTCCCTCCGCACACACACACCATCCGTCACTCACACACTCCTTCCCATCTGAGTCTTACAAGAAAAACCCTGCACATCCGCCCCATAGTAGAAACTGCCCTCTTCCTCAACCCCCCCACCCCAACCCTCCGCCCACCACCACCACCACCACCCAGAAGAGAAGATTTACAGTACAATCACTGTAAGTGCCCTGCTCGTCACAGCATCAATCCTAATCCTTAAAGATGGCTAAAAATAAAGACGGCGGTGGCGGCGGTGGGGAGGGAGCCCGTCGACGGAGGCTCAGGAGGGCAGCACCCCATCACCCGGCCCCGTCCAGCCCAGCCCAGGCCAGGCCAGGCAGGGGTCTGAGAGAGACACACACAGAGGGGCAGCGAGTGTGAGAGGAAGAGAGAGAGAGAGAGAGAGAGGCTGGGACGGCCGGGGAGGGAGGCTTACCCACATCTGATCCAGCTGACGGGGGCCATATGGCAGCTGCTAGCCAGATAAAGAGATTAAGACTAGGAGGGAGTGCGATTACAGCTGTCTAGCCAATTCAGGCAGCTCAAATCTGCAACTTCTAAATTAGTCTCCTCTACTCCAGCCGACAGGAGGGGAAAAAAAAAAGAGGGTTGAGTAAACCGCACATGCTTTCAAGTAATTTTACAGCGGGTTAGATTTAACCGAAAGGAAAAAACAGATTAGATTATTAGGATTAAATAACGGCTCTCTTTGTTTTTTTTCCTCAAAGTTTGACTTTTTTTTATATTATTACCTAAAAAATAAGTTTATTTTTCGATGCGCAAATTTAACTAATTAAAAAAAAAAAAGACTACAATTATTTTTTCAGTTGCAATGTTGGTAAAAAAAAAAAAAGCATTACTTTTAATGATGATGAGAACAACAACTACGCTTGATTTTTAAAAAATTCCCAGATGCAACTTTGCTTTCAATTAATAAGCCTCTGAACACAATGCCCGACAACACAAATAGGCAACAAAACAATAGCTAAGTTTTTAAATGCAGGTCTCCAGACAACAAACTAAAAACACAGCCGACTGTTCCCGGACTGCAATTACCCCTCAGACAGGCAGCACCGACACAAGTTTACTACTGAAGCACTCACCAGCAGTTTCACACAGCGCTCACACTGCTTTGACACACCGGAGATCCCCACAACAAAACAGAATAACTACTCCACACACACACACACACCACTCCGGACTCTCCTACTCACTCGAACACACACACATGCACACACACAAAACGATACCTGCAGCAGTATGCATCAACTTGATTAACTCCACTGTAGCAGAATAGCTGGGCTCTCTGGCTGGGAATGGCTGTGTGTATCTCTCTCTCTCTTTCTTTCTTGCTCTTTCCCTTCCTCGCTCGCTCTCTCTGAATCAATGAGTGGGTAGAAGAGGAGAGAAGAAGAAGAAGAAGAAGAGGGAGGCAGGCAAAAAAAAAAAACACGCTGTTCAAACTGCGAGGGACAGATGCAAAGTGGAGGAGATGTTGGAGGGGGAACGAGATACCACCTCCCTCCTCCTCCTCCTCCTCCTCCTCCTCTAACTGGCGCTGATCGGCAGCCACAAACACACACACACACACACACACACGCATACACAGCGTGCACACACACACACAGAGCACTAACTCTCCCAGGCTGCCGCTGAGACTCACAATAAAGGACTGGGGAGGGGTGGAGGCGGTGGAGGGACGGAGGAGGAGGAGGTGGGGTGGATGGCAGCCTGTCAGCTGCTCTGACATCATCCTCAGATGGAGATGCTACCTCCAGCTGTGCTCTTTCTACAGCCATATGCTGCCTCCTCTACACTCCTGCCACCAGACTCCTCTTTCATTCTACCAACACCAACACCACGCAACTTTGTCTCTCTGGCTCTCTTTCTCCCCCTTTTTTCTCTCTCTCTGGGAAACAAAAAACACGGGTTTACTAAATGCAGCGGGATGCTGATTTGAAATGAGTTTACTCTCCAAAATCGCACAACCACAACCACCTACTGCTGCTTCCATAACCATCAAGGAAAGGGAAAGTTTACAGGATATATACACAGAGGTTCTGAGTAACAACTGAACCTTTTTTCTTGTGATATTTTTTTTTTCTTCTGTCTTTCCTTTTCCAAACAAAGGCCAACACACAGCACATTTGCAACTGACAGACGCACGCAGCTGATATTGTTTTCCACTTCTTTACGGTTCACCGCCGCTGCCTTGTCTTGTATTCATTCATTCACTCACTCATTCATCCATCCATCCATGCCCCCCCCCCACCATCACGCTCGGACCCCCTTCTTCTTTCTCCGGACAAAAATGAAATGAGGAAACAATGGGAACAAGTCATAAAGAAAGAACCTAATGAGTGCAGACCCTGTTTAACAAAAAAGGTATACAAGCCCTTAATAAGCCAGGGAGGAACTTATTACAACAACAGCGACCTTATTTCACTTTCATTTTAGTGAAAACTTGAACAGTTAACAGAAGGTGCTTTCATTTTCTATTTATTTTAAGTTTAAAAGAATAATATGACATGCACATATTATGTTAAACTTATCTAGGCTTTTCCCACATAAATGTCAAGCTAAATTATATGAATATTTAAGTTAATTTTCTTCTTCTTTGACTACAAACATTTTCTGGATAATATAAATCAACTTTTCCTTGAAGTTTTCAGTTAACAATAATACAAAAAAAACCAACAAGACTTCTACAACCGTTCATAAGCTTAGGTGGAAAATTCAGCCCTGCTCTCAAAGCCGGGGACATTAATTTATCCGACTTAAACTTTAATTAACTTCGCCACTGGAGTTTCAGTTAGCATCTTTAATTACAGAGCAGGCTGCGACCATTTTTAATGTGTGTTTGGCACATTTTAAAATCGTGACAGCGCTGTATTTCCAACACTTGGGACTCTTAGAAGTGAACAACATGACAAATAAGTTTGTTTTAAATTACATTTACACAGCGTTTGAGTTCATTTTACAACAGGCAGACGCGATAATGTGAGAATAAGAAGCAGAAGAAGAAGAAGCAGCAGAAGAAGCAGAAGAAGAAGAAGAAGAAGAAGAAGAAGAAGGAATTAGCATAAAAAGTCAAACTAGTGCTGTCAGGTTTCGAGACGGACCCCGAACAAACTACCAACACATGAAGATTGTAATTAAATTCTCAGCAGAAGACACAACAAACACACGCAGAGAGAAGGGAGAAAGAGGGAGACACACACGGAGACACACTGACCCACGCAGCTAGCTAGTTATAGCCCGATCATGGCTAACAAAAGTAAGGCGAAGAGGCTACAATATTGAGCTATTTACAGTTGTTCCGAAGGCCCCGGTGCTATGACAACAGCTGCTAAAACACCGCGAGGGGAGAGCTAACATGGCAACTATGAGTGCGTGGAGACAACACAGTCATGCTAAGGAAGGTTTAGCTACTTTTTCCCCTCCGTAACCCACCCTCTCTCCCTCCTGAGCCTCCTTTAATCGGACTCCGGTATTAGAGGCAGCACTTACAGACAACACGGTCCAACGTCTTCCCCGCTTCCTCCGTCAAATCCTTCTTTTTTCCCCTCGGAGACACAACTAGATTGACTTTGGACTAATTTCCATAACAGGCTGCCGAGGCGAGCAGGCGGAGGGGACGGGGAGTCTAGCACTCTGCGGCGGCCAGATGTTTCCGAGCTGTTGCTGCTCAACTCGGGGCTGGGAAAAGGAGGCGAGTTGACTGGCACGGCGCGGAAGCCAATGGAGCCGGCGAGGAGGAAAGTGAAGGCAAATTGGAAGCGGCCCTCCAACAGAAGAGAGGGAGGGATATGTCTTCTTCTCTCGTCGGCGTAGGTTGACACCAGGCAACAACAACAGCAGCAGCACGCACAGTGAGAAGGCAGGAAAGAAGAAGCTGGGCCAAACCGACTGGTTCTGCGAGTCAGCGAGGCGGACTGGCGCAGCGCGGAGCGAGAGAGTGGAGAGCGGCGCGGTGCGCCATGGGTACTGTAGTCAAGCCGAGGCAGGAGGGGGTGGTGGGGGAGGCGGAGCTGATGTGAGCAGGTGCAGCACCTTGACAGGAAGGGAAAAACCCCTGCTGGTTTACAGAGGTGCTGCTTAAAGATTGAATACAAAGACCTTTGATTAGACTGTTTGCTACTGGCAAAAATATTAGGTCTTAATCAATGATTTAAAACAGGTGCACCATGCTTCAGAGGTAAGAAATATATATATCTTGTGTTAGCTACAGTTTGACTTGTACCTGCAACTTCAATAGTAAAGGTGTTGACGTTATGACATTTGTTAGCATGCTAAACATTTAGTCCTGCAGCATCCTTGTGAACCCAGTCGCCACAAATTGATGTTAGCCGTTCTCCAAACTCCCAGTCCGGACCGCTAGCTGCATAGCTAACTGAGCTAAGAAGCTAAAAACAGGTGCACAACTTCCAGCGGTAAGCCACAGTTTTTGTACCTGTAGTTTGAATCCTAAAGGTGCGATATGTGAGAAAACATTCAAAACATATTAAAAACTTTTGACATAATGTGAAGGTATATCAGTTCTGTCGTTATAAAATTTGTTAGATTACTAAACAGCTCGTCCCGGCCCATCCTGTTGTACCCAGTCGCCAGGAAAGGATGTTAGCAGTCAACGTTTCCGTAAACCACAGATACGTCCCAGGCTGACATTTTATTACATGTTATTACAAGCCAACAAAGCTGCCAAACGGCTAACTGCAGTTCAAGTCACACCACTGGATATGCAGTTGAAGGACACCTGGGAATATTTCCATCCATTTTTTTGTGATGACAAAACCGTGTTTTTTTAAGGAGACCTGAGGACAATTCCAGCTGTTTTTGTGGTGACCAAAACCAGAGAGAAATAGAAAATTCAACCCAAACAAACATAATGCTGCAACATAAAGAAATCTTCAGTTTTAGCGTATCTGGTTTTGCAGAAACTTAATGCTGATTGAGTTGAAATATCCTGCGCTAGCAGTGTTAAGACCATCACTACTCCGAAGCTTCAAGCTCCTAGTCCGCACCGCGAGCTGCAAGGCTAACTGAGTAGCTAACGACAGCTAAGGTTGGCAGCAGTTACTTTGATATTTTGTCTGAGTATGTATGTAAGTATGAATACAACAGATGGCCGATTGTTACATATTTCTTTGTTATCCCATAAAAATTACTTAAACCAACAATGTGTTGGACCACTCCTCAATACTTCCCCATTGGTTCCTACTGAGGACTTGAATCTTTACAAAAGTACCTTGAAGGTATGTATGATTTTTATTAATAGACCAATGAACAAGCAGAAATACATCGGTCTAATAATAATAAAGTTGTTCTAGTTACTGAAAGTGTTGCTGGACTTATGGCCCTATTAGACCATTTCCCATGTCCATGTACCTTGGAAGTAGGTGGAGTTGTACAAGAAACCCCTGCTGTGCTTCTCCACTGTAGTTTTGAGCAAATGACTCAGAACTGACTTAAGAGGAGACGTGTCACTCAGTACAATGGTGTGGCTGTTTTTGGCCTACAGAGAGGAGTAAGATCAGGGTTTAGATACACATACAATGCTTGTTTGTAGAAATCATCTACAATAATCATTTTGTCTTTTGATGGGAATTGTTGACAAAAAACAAATTATAGAAGATCAGACTTATCCTTTATAGTAGAAACAGTAACCCTGATTTGGTTGTAGAGCTGCAGATGCCATAGTGAAATGAGTAATAAAATGCTCATCATAAGGTTTTAATTCTAAGGCCACTCAGACACAAAATGCCTTTCCCTTTTCTTTGACGATACTTCAGTACTGACTGACTTATGTAATTTTAAACTAAACATCTCAAAGTTTTGGACTTTTAGTTGGATTGGAGAGCTAAACCCGATCTCAAGTGATGGATAATTACCCATTTTTACTTGTGGCATGCTGTTGTTTTAGAAAACACTGAAGACATACTGAGCATAACCTCCTTTTTGTCCCACTTTAAGTCATGATACTGTCTGTCCAACACCGTCAGCACTGACTACAGTTTACATGCATGGCTGCCCTCAGTTTGCGATGTGCTGTCAGATTGTCAGTCTGAGCTCTATGAGTGGAAAGTGAAAAACCCCCAGCGACACAGGCTGCGGATATAGGGAAAATTTAGCTTTATCAAACAGGTTTGCTTTGCGGAAATAGAGACAGATTTATTGCACATTTAAGGCGTAAACCACTTTTGAAGTCCCTGAAATGAGCAGAATTAAGGGAGTAAAAAGGGAAGTAATAAATGAGTAATGCAGCCCAAGCAGTGATCTGTTTACGTAGAAGAGCAAGAGGCCTCTGGGGATTATGACAGGTATAACTCTCATGATTCACCACAAACACGACCAGCACTTTTCAGGGAAACTAAAGACTCGCTGTGCCCCTCATGAAGAAATATAGAGGCTTTGTCCTGTTTAACCTTTAAGTTGTTGCATGTTGTTGCATGTGCTCACACTTGACTGGTCTATCCTTTTCATATGAGATTGTACTTCCATCTGCCCGAGGTTGATATTTATATAAAGAACGTGTCTTTTGCAGGGTGACGTGCTGCAGAGCCGGAGACATTTGGGCTGCAAGTTTCCTACGTGACATCCAAGAGAGGAGAACAGCAAATCTAGGACACAGAGCAACATCAGCAGCAGTGTTTCTTCCTGTCCAGATAAAAGGCAATCTGTTTCACCATTTTGAAGAAATGGAAGTTCAAGTGCCTTGAACTCACGGCAAAGGGGCTCCAAAAACACAACAGACAACAAGTTAATTGTGTTATAACAAGCTTAAATCATAAATAAATCTGATCATTTGTAAGGGAGGAAGTCAGATATAGACAAAATTAATCATTTATTACACCACTGCTGTAAAATCCTATCCAACAATGGGTCACTGGGACAAAAAAACCTCTGTCATGGGAGCCTTGACATGAAAACACTTCGAGCAGCTCTGGTTGCCTGAGCGAGTCGGCGGGCCTATTTGCATCCTCTAAACCCGTCCCAGTAAACTAATTGGCGTTACTAATAGGTGGCTGGATGAACCGCAGCCCCTGTATGATAATGAATTCACACGATCCGGTGTCATAGCTGAAGGAATTGTTAAAATGCTAATGAATGATGACCCTGTTATGTGTCCGTCAATTTGGGGATCCACGTTACCAGCGCATTACAATGAGCCCCTTGTTCACGCACGAAAATACAATTAGGCCCACGGGCAGGAACAGTTCAACATGAGGTCTGTGCAGAAAATCACATTTAAGGACAGACTTTCAAAACTATTAGCTAATTGTATGAATAACGTAATAAGATATAAATCAGTGTGTGTTTAATCGCAGGTTTGACTGAATATTAAGCTTCATTTTTGAATAATTCCCTCTCATTGTGCAGGAAAATGTAACGCGTGGACGCTCTCCTTTGTAGCTCAGGCTGTAAAGAGAGCGATGCACTCCATGTAGCCTTGCGTGTGAACGCCTCAAGAGACTCCTGTGCAATTTTCCAAACTTCTTTCACCGTTCCCGTTTTCCCCTCTCTGATCCACATATTGTTTCGCCACTGACAGATGCCAGAATACAGCCGAGCATGTGTGTGTGTGTGTGTGTGTGTGTTCATGTGAGCCAAAAAAGCACAACGAGCCTGATGTTTGAAATTATCTGTACTACTGTTTCATCCGCCGTACAGCTGAAGCACAAAGCACAAGGCAGGCTGGGATGAAATAATAAAAGCATCCAAAAAGACCAAAACGCAGAGCAGAACTTCCGCAAAAGTTTGTGTTTGAGTTATTCAGCGCACTCATCCAGGAATAGTCTCAGATATTTACTGAGAATCAGCCAGACCTTCCTCAAATCAGTTTCCTTTAAATATGAATCACATTGTGCATGTTTGAGAAAGTTACATCGAGTCCAATTTATCTGTGTATGTTGTTCTGTTGTTCTACTTTCCACCTCTGGAGGTCGCTGTAGATCCCATGTTTTACACACTAATTCACTCTCTCTATTCAGCCCTCTGTGATGCTTTGTTGGCTCGATATTTTGATCACAGTATAAAGGAAAGTGAAAAATACTTACAGTGAAAACATTAAAGAGTCGTGATGTGCGGCACGGTTATTGTAGTCAACTAAAACTGAACTAAAAACCAGATGTGAAACAGCATTTTAGTGAACTAGATTGATAGACGTTGGGAGAAAAAAGATAACTCAAAACTGAATAAATTCGAATATAAACAATACTGAAACTTCCTGAAACTAACTGAAACTAGACTTAATAGACACTTTTCACATCAGACATTTTGACCTTTCAAAGCAGGAAAAGCACAGGTGGAATTTATCATTGTTGTCGATACTGGTCACACTTCTGCTTCTTTACTGCTTTGACAAGTCTAAATGTCCGCTGTGAAAGAGGGGTCTGTTGAAAACAACAATTAAAAACAAAATAAAACAAAAACTATCATAGGTCGACGGGATAGGAAGGAAACAACTAGTCACCAAGCGCTTCGAGGTGGGAAATATTCAGAATCAAATCAAATCAATCACAAATCAGCCTCAGGGGGCTTTATAATGTGTCCAGCGTATGACACCCTCCTACAATGATGACATATCTGACACAAGTAGATTATAGAATATATAAGAAGATCCAGAAGGACGACTGCTGCCTTTTGTGACACATTCTGTGTATTTCCTGTTGCCTGCTTCCCACAAAAGTGTACGATACTAATATTCAGCTTTTTATTGCAGAGAGCCGTGAGTGCAGGGTGTTTTTTTTGTCTGAAGCAAAAAGCAAAAGCCTTTCATGTGTCTGGCAGATACAGAGAAAACCTCTGGCCATCCCTGAGACATTACGACTGTATGCTTCACAGACTCTGCCTCTCTGCCAGCATTAATTATATTTTGCTTGTCAACCGGTTTTAATATTCAAAGGTGTTCAACAGAGACAGCTGTTCGAAAGAGATTCTGATGATGATCCTTATTTTTACCACTGAAATGCAGCATGGATGTCATCTCAGAATGCTTAATGGGGGGGTTCTTTATTGAAAAAACAACAAATTAAGTATTCTTGATATAAAACCTTTTATTTCATTACGTCTAAAAAAACAACTTTGTTATTTCTGTCTACGGGCACAGAAATATTGTTCCATCTGTTGCCGGCTTGCTGTGAATCTGACCTTTAATTTACTGGTAAATTTGGGGATCAAGATGTTTAAGCTCATTTGCATTCATTGTAAATTGTTTAGCTCCGCTTCAAAGCAGCGGGGGGCCGAAATAATGAAATAAACCCATAAGAAGCGGCTCGCTGGGGGCAACGGAGTGCGCAGCATCTGAGATCATTGTCTCACTTCGTTTGACAGCTTATGATTTGGTTTTGAGCGCAGAATGTAAAGCAAGTTGGTTGTCGAATCACCTGTACAGCCCCGGTGATATCCATCCATCCAAGAGCCTCCCAGCTGCCTGCGGTCCTCCACATCTCCCCTCATCATGCCTGTAATAGAGGCAAGCAAAAGGGGAGACTCTCTGGGAGACACTGGCTGGCTGACAGAGGAGGAGGAAGGGAAGGAGGGGAGCCAGACAGATGTTTGAATCGCAGCCCCGGGGCCGATGAGATCAATCCATCCTTCAAGGCAGACACAGAGCGATGGAGAGAGAGATGGAAGCAATGTCTATTAGCGCAATTGGCTGCCCTCCTTCCTCTCAGCATCCCAGACATCCTGATCCTTCTTTTTGTTGGCGAGGTGAGCCGCAAATCCAAACCCATTAAAGATCCAAACACCCTGAAAACCCCTGGAGCAGGCAGCCGCTGAGAGAAAGTCTATCAGCTCGGAAAAGATGCTGTTATCGGTGGAATAACATGAATCGTATGTATGTGCACATCTCTCTTCTCCAGCTCGTATTTATAGTGTAGGTAAAGTCATGTGGACATAAAACACTGCAACCATCAGGCTTCTTTTTAAGCACTGGAAGTCCTGATCCTTGTGGTTTCATCAAAGGAACGGCAAAGAAATATCCACATGGAAGGCAGGACTTTCCTGACTCATTTTGAAAGAATTTTTATTGCACCCTTAAGATCTCTAGTTTAACATTTAATTTATAAAGCTTGATTTTATAAGTCTGACATAAAAAAACAAAAACCTGAGCCCTACATTTAGCATTGTTTGCACATCTACGTGGCAATTCGATTAAAAAAAAAGGATAAAGGTTGCTTTAAAATACATTTTGTGAGATAAAATGTCCTAAAAGTGACTGCACCTTTTGTGAACATCTTTTGTAGTGGAAACTAACACAGAAGCAATTTTGAGTATTTTGCTAGATTTGTATAATGTCTGTCTGTCTGTCTGTCTGTCTGTCTGTCTGTGGACAGAGATTTGTCACAACCACGACAAAATACAGACGCAGTCATGAAACTTTACATATCTAAATGAAGGCAGAGTTCAAAGATGGCTGTGGTCCAAGCAAGAGGAGCAGACTAGGGGGTAGAAAGTAGGAAAGGGGAAATCAGCCCCCCACTTTATGGCCCTGAACCACATTTGTTTTGAGTTGTGGATTACTGTAACTCGGTTCCAATCATTCTGTTCTACTCTAACATTGTTTTCCCCTTATCTGTCTTGCTGTCTTTCTGTGGACAGATTTTTGTCAGCACGATTTACCACAAAACTTTAAAGGTGTGTAGTTGAGCTCAAAATGAAGGCTGACCTGTGACTACTGAGTACTCATATAATAATGTAGTAATGGCTACTGCCTAATCTTGGGTCAGAACGTCAACATGTTGACAGGTGTAGCTGATGATGTACTTTAGTCATATATTTTGTTGAGATGTGCTTTTAAGGAGCCCAAATGTTCACACCCAATGAAATCTGTAATTTAACTTCGGTTAATGGTACAATAACTTTCAAGAGAGTCAGACAGTGATGAAGGAAGTCGACAAAAATGTGACAGACTTTATCACGTCGTCCGTGAACATGTCTGCCTGAGTCATGTCAGATTGATTTCCATCAGCAATGTCGGTGGTTTAACAATAACGACAGCAACTCCTATGATCCCGTGCGACATCACAATGTCGTTAAACTGAGGCTGAGTTCCTGTTGGTGTCAGAAGTTGGAATCTCCTGCTTTAACCCCCAAGCGTTCCAGGTGCATGACACCAGAAGTGAGCAAAAGACTTGACTGACTGTTGACAGAAGGATGTGTCTTTGGGGAGAGTACTCAGGAGTGAACTCTCACTCTGCAGTGCAGCCTTCTCACATATAAATCTCGCAACTAAATTTTCCAGCACTTTTATTGAAAGTATAACGTAGTGATTGTGACTTTCAGGAGCGTGTCAGAGCTCTTTTTTCTAGTAGGATGTTTTGAGATCTGAGTTTCAAGTTTTGATTGAGTGATCCCTGGTGGCTGAAACTATACACTGTGCGTTTAAAAATACAAGACATACCCTAACCTTTACTCGAACTACAAAACCAACCCCTAAGCGAACACACTCAGGAACCAACACCAGCTCCTCATCTCTGTCAGAACCTCTAAGAAATATTCAACCACCTTATTTCCCAGCTGCTGGGAGGGGAGTCTGTCCATACAGTTTAATGATCTGATCATCTGGCCCAGTGGTGCTGCTGCTGTTGTAGGAGTCTGGAATGCAGCCATTTTGACTGAGTGTAAAATATTCATGAACTACCAATGGTACCCCATCTGACTGGCTGGGGAACAGCTGCTGGGTCTCTGTGCCTCTAGAGGTGCAGCATCTGTCCATTTGAGGGAAGTGAATATGTGTTTGTGTAAGTGCATGCTGGAGTTTACATGCGTGAGCCTGCGCGCATGCCTGCCGTTTTCTAGACATGCATGTGTGTCTGAGAGCACACACTCTGATGTATGTGTGTGTGTGTGTGTGTTCGTGTCTCAGGGGGACGAGACATCAGGAGAAACAACTGTGTATTTAACTTGCTTTTCTCCAGATGGTGGAGGATCATTTTAGAAATAATCAAAAAGCGAGTCTCATCTATCAGGATCTGTGCCTGTCAATCAAACACACACACACACACACACACACACACACACGGAGAGCAGCGTTGGTGCAGTCACTGTGTGATGTGCTAAAGTAAATGTTGTCAGTATCTACCATTATATATATATCTGTTTGTGTCTCAGCATCAGCACATCACAGTCTAGCAGTCTGTATATCTGTGTGTGTGTGTGTGTGTGTGTGTGTGGCTGTTCGCACCCGTGCGTGTGAAGCTCACACAGAGCTGTGCAGCTTTGGCTGTGGTTGTATGATGGACATCTGGAAGCTAAATTGGTTAATGGCGCCTCCAAGCCAACAGCCAGCCGGCCGTCCCCTCGCTGAGCTGAAAGAGGTTGTGTATGTGTGTGTGTGTGTGTGTGTGTGTGTGTGTGTGTGTGGCAGGGGGTAGGCTGGAGTGTGGTGGTGGTGGGGGGGACTCTACATCTGGCCAGCCGTCCTGCCACAGACAAACACCCCTGCCGGACATTTAGGGGCTTTTCCCATCCAAATTATTCTTTTTTTTGGTTTTGTTTTATCCTCAGAGTACACTCCAAACCAAATCAAATTTGTTGTGCTCAGACAGGAAAAAACTGCTGCCTTTTAGACTATAAAGAGCAAATTTGACTCTGTTAGCCAAACCACAACCCATCGTTGCATGAGACTGAGTTTTAATGCTGTTGGATATTTAGAGTACTTCTTTTTTCTTTGAGGAACCTCCAACCCATGTCTGCTTTCATATTGAGTCAAAAGCGCCCAGCCCTCTAGGAACACTTCTTTATATTCATTTGATTATTTTTTTATTCTTTTTTTATTGAAAGCAGATACGACACACACGGTCAGCGAGGCGGAGGCGGTCAGGGAGGTCAAGAATGAGACCAAGTGGATCGGGGCCAAGGCAAAATGCGATGATGTGCGACCAAGGCTGTTCGTTAGACTCACACTTTGAGCGATGAAGTGCCCATTTCTGCCGTCGTTCATTACAGCGATAATGTGATCGTGATGCAGCAGGTTTAGCAAAGCACCCATAATCACTGTAAACAGCGTCCAGGGGAGTATTACGGCACTTGCTTCTACATGGGCATTATGGGAAAAATTTTGCAGTGAAAATAAGTGATGACAAACAGAAAGGAAAATGACATAACAACACTGCTCTGTAGGTATTCGAATACCACAAAAGCTGCCATAGCAACCGTTGAAACATGGCCAGCAGTGCTTTACGGGAGCTGAAATCACCTACGGATTGAAATTCTACATGGCTCTTACATATGAGGGGTTTCTTCCTTGAAGTGGCTGCTGTTTTGTATTATCACTGCGTTCAGAAAAAAAACAAAAAATCTAGTTCTCTAGTTTATTTGTGTTTTTGAAAAATACACAGGATGCTTTGAAAGGAGTTCTTGATTTCTAAAAGCGAGATATGGAGATGGTCAGGCTCTCGCTGCAGCTGTTGGATCTGTCCAGGCAGAACAAACACACAAACAATGAGCGAGGCAGAGTGGGAGAGAGGGAAACACTAACATGGCCAGAGCTTTAAATAAATACAGCCACAGCAGATGCATAACAGCCGAGTCCAAGGCAAAGACTGCACAAACAGCGCTGTGATCTCCTCAAATCTTCAGCGTAAGATCTCAGGGATCATGTTTGAAATGAAAAGTGCCACTGTAGCCTCTGTTCTGTGCTGTCTGTCTGTCTGTCTGCCTGCCTGCCTGCCTGTCTCTCTCTCTCTCTCTCTTCAGTCCAGATGTCAGAGGGACTAGCCAACAGCTGCGGCAGGAAATGAGCCCCCAGGCAGTGAAAAGGCTAATACACTTCCACACAGAGGAGAGAGAGCAAAACAAAACATGCACACACACACACACACACACACACAACCACAGACACACGCACACAAAGATGAACGCTGAAGAAAGCAAGTGGATGATGGAAGCTGTGCGGAGGGTGATGCAAAAAAGTTTTCAAGCGTCTTTCGTGAGACCGAATCCAATTCTTTGTGCGTGTTTCATTTCACGACTGTATAAAAAACGGATGCTTCGCGGTCTGAAAAGTGAAGCCTATGTGAGGCCGTTCTCCACTGGTTTCAAAAAGAAGTCTGATTGAATGTAAGCTTATGAGAAAATGACCATACTTCTGACTTGATTTATTACCTCAGTAAACATTTTTCTAATGGGTTAATGGTCTCAATCACTAGTTCACTCTTCTTCAATTTAGCATGATGTTCTTTTTCGTAAATTTTAGTTTTAGTTTAGGTGTAAAATAGACGATAAAGCAGTATAGTATCCATGATTCCACCCATTTCATACAATTTATCCTTGTGCTTCACCTCCGCCTCTTTGCCAGTGCCATTTCAAATTTTTAATCAGACATGTTCTTGATTAGAAAACACTGCTGCATCATGACTACGGTTCGTATATCGACAGTCCTGAGTCTTCCAGTATCCCTTTAACCTGGTGGTATGGAGAGGTGTTTCCTCTCATGCGGGGGAAGAACGTACAAGCTTGTTGGCCGTCTGCTTTAGTCTTTGCGGTGTGTTCAAGTGCAGCTTCTTGGCCCAAGATACTGGCAATGGGAGGCGACACAGCAGTCAGCTTTTGTTGCCGCTTGTTCTTTGATATGGGTTTGATGTGTTTGGACCATTAGGGCGTTGTTAAGTTGTGATACCTCGAGTCCCTGATATGTTGTGTCCTGGCGTTCTCAGTCAGATCCAGTCAAGATATCGTCCCCAGCTCCACCCTCTTGTCAAAATATGATCACTTCTGGCTCCAAAAATCCAAGTTGACCACGGCCATAATGCCAAACATGAGGCTTTGAAACAGTAGTCCACAAACCATCGTCGTTTATTTATAACTGAGCGTCCCCATAACAGCCAAAAAGGTTGCCAAACGCCCGCCCAGTGGATATCTTTGAGGACACCTCGGGTTATTTCCATCCAGTTTTGTTGTATCAAAACTGGGTATTTTTTCTGAAGGAGACCTGCTGACATTTCCAAATGTTTTCGTGGCAACCAAAACCAGCAATTTTTCACTCGAAGCTAAACCATGTCTAAGTGTTTTCTTGCGCTGAAACCATAAGCAGACCGTAAGCAAGAGCAAAGTTGCAACACAAAGCAATATTCAGTTTGAAGTGATCTGTGGTTTTGCAGAAACATATTTAGCTAACATTTATTCTGCCCCTTGGGTTGGGTAGAGTTACAGGCAAAAGACGGGAGAAAGCCAGTGACCGCAGTTCAAGACTGTGTTTCAACCTTTATAAGCGTGAAACCGCTGGATAGATATTTAAGGATACCTCGGGACAATTTCCAGCTGTTTGACAAAAACAGACATTTTTGTTGTTTTTTGTGCCTAATCCTAATCAGACTGTAAACACAGCGTTGTCTCAACATAACTTTGAAAATGTAACCTTTAGACACATGAAGCCGCTACATGAAGAAATGTAAAGTTTCATTATATCTGTGTTTTGCAGAAATGTACGTTCCTGCCCTACATTTTTACATGGACACTCACAGTAAACATGCCCATGCAGTTCAGTACTTGCGTATGTCTGTGACAGTATTCGCATGTCTTTTTTCTCCTGGTTTCATCCATTTTGCGTAAAAGCGTGTGTGTGCACGGGCGATGGCGTGCCAGCCAGCCAGCCTGCCTGCCACATCGCCAGCCCCCGAGCCAGCGGGAACATTTGCCTTGTGGCTCCAATTCCCAGGAATGCCTAACCTGCGCCAGCTGTTGAGAACATGTTACCTGTGCCAACAATGCGCCGGCTCTGCCCACCACATCAGCTGCCGCTCTGTCTCCATCTGGGTGTGAGATTGGATTTGTGTGTGTATTTGTTTGTCTGCGGCTTACTGTATCTTTAACTCCTCTCACATCTGTATTTGTGCTCGCATCTGTACGCACGGACGCGCACACAGCCTCTCTCGTGTGTGCAGTGCGCACGGTGCAGATGTGGACGCTCAGGTCGTGTGCACTGTATGCGCGTGTATGTGCCAGCCCTGGTGTGTGTGTGTGTGTATGTGTGTCTCCATCTGCGTGTGCTGGGCCTCCCTTGCCTGCATCTGGAGCAGCATTGAAGAGGCTTTCCAACAAGCCTGCCAAACAGCCCAGATGTTAGTTCTGTAAGCCTCGGGCTAAATGGAGGGAGCCATACTCTCATTATTCAGGAGGAGTAAATTGCAACTTCTTTTTTTAGCAGAAGAGAGAGAGAGAGACACCATGGAAGGATTAAAGAGGGGAAGTAGGAGAAAGTGATATAGGTGTGGAACGAGAGACAGACAGGAGAGTGAGATGTCATTGGATGTGATTGTTACAAAGTCTTTGGTGAATAAGTTGTTTCAAGCTTTTTCAAGTTGATTTTTGGCCAGTACAAACTGAAACCAGCGGCTCCCAGGAGGGTAGGAAATAAATCCAAAACACTGCACTCTGGAAGCTGTTGGGGGCAACGTTAAAGTATGATTCAGCTTCACTGCAATCCAGCTTTTAGTGTTGTTAGTTTTCGTTCCTATTGATAATAGTAACAGTGTTTGAGCACTAACACTGAGAAGAAGTACACACAATTCATCCTGAGCTTTTGAGTTACGCGCAGTTTTCCTGTGCAATTAAGATTTAAACTGGCATTTCAGGGCCGCTGACTCCAAGAGGTTTGGATGCTAAACTGTTTGTTCATTTACAACCTGTCTGATTATCGAAACACTTGTGTTTCTTGCCGCACGAGTTAAAACGCTGTCATGTTCCCAAACCTGGAAATAACTTCGATCCAGCTTGTAATAAACGAAATCTCTTGGGGTCAACAATCTGTGAACACATGAACATATTACCACCTTATGAGGTTAATATGATAGACATGATGCCTTTTTTCACATCCAGCAGTCATGGAGCAACATTATCATTTATGTCTTTCAGGCATCCTGATGAATTTTCAACCAACTCCTGAGGGAAATGTTTGGCTCTTTAGCCGACTAAATCAAGAGAATAAAGGTTGGCAATGCATGTTTCTGCAAACCATGGATATGTAGATACTTTGCATTTCTTTAGGTTCAATTTTCAACTTTATTATCTACCACCAACAGTGGAGGAAGTGTTTGCCTTTGACCTCAATGAGGCCACAAAGTTTGCATGCTTATCATACTTTCATGTAACCAGGCAGTCATCAAAGTGAAAGGAACAACATCATAAAATGATGTCATCTAAATCTGGTGACTGACTTCTGATGAGGTCGCAGTGACCTAAACAGCCAAAATCCCTCCAAAATATTGTCAACAGCAGCTCCGGAATGAAAAACACAACATGTTCATTCACCAATTCTCCATCAAACGGTGGGACACAATTAGCTCGATCATCTGGACGGCTGTAGCTGTGATGTTGGGGCAGATTTGATTTTGTGTGTGTGTGTTTGTGTGTGTGTGTGTGTGTGCAGTAACCACAGAGGTGGCATCTGCCAGGGCGCTTTAGCTGTTTGTGAGATCCATGTGTGTGGACCTCCACAGGGCTTAGAGAACGTCCACTCCCCACCCCCCATATGGTGAGCTGTCACCGGGGCCACGCGGCGCAGCCCTCCCCTGTGTGGGACCTCCAGCCGGCCATCAGAATGGCCGAGTAAACAACAACTGGACGCCGGGTGACGATGTCGTATTTGTCGGGATATTTTTGGGGGGATAGGATATTATCTGATAAATCTGTGACGACAGCACAATCATCTGTTTCTCACATGAATTACCTCGGCCGTATGTCCGTATTTACGCTTCATTGATATCCCCAAAAATCTGTTGATCATTTTTTTGGAAAACAATTTTTTCAACAAACTCCATTCTCACACACATACAAAACAGATTTGACTTCTAAACAGGGGGTTTGACTGTGAAGAGAAAAAAAATTGTTTTTTTCTTTGTTTGCTTATCCGTGTTTGTGACTTGCCAGGACAATCTTTCTAAGTTGATGTTTTTTTTTTATTCATGTGTGACACCAAGTGAAAAAAGTTTTGGCAGGAGTGAAAAAAAAAACTGGCAGGCTTTTGTTTGTAACAGTTTGTTTTTGTAATACTCATTATAGATTGATAAAGTGCGGCCTGAAGTGCAGCAATAAATGAATAAATAAATAAATAAAAAATTGCCCTGAATATTTTTTTTCCAGTCGATTTCACACATGTAAAAAATAATTCACTCAGTTTCACACATGAAATTATTTTTTTTCTCCTGAACGTGTTTTCACAGGTGGTTAAAAAAATACAATTAAGAATTGTTATTCTCCAAATTATTCTGGCGAAACTTTATTTCCCACCAGTTCTCAAGTCATGAACACTGGAGAGAAAACAATTTAAATCAGACAGAGAAAATGGATCACCAGAAAAAAAAAAAAAGAAAATTCTTCACTGGCTCCTCCAAACGAAAAGAAAAGAAAAGAAGCGATAGATAAAACATGTGATGAAGTGGCTGTGAATCGGTCGTATCTTTTCCACGTTAGTCTGCACTGACAGCTTTATATCAAACGCAGCGTATGACACATTTGGGAAAATGCAAATTGCAGAGAGAAAAACACGACTGTGAGACATCTCCTCCCATGACAGAAATCTTTCTCACATCTGTCCCTCTCTTCCTGCACACAGATGTTACACAGCAGTTTGTTCTGAGAAGGAGAAGACGTCTCCTCCTGCGCCTCCCCGAGGAGAGGGTAGCCTTGGGAAAATCACATTTACACATAAAGTGTTAATGTGTCTCTGTGAGCAAGTGTGTGTGTGTGTGTGTGAAGACAAAAGAGAAAGGGAGGCAGAGAGAGACACACGTGTCTTACAAAGGAAGTCAAGCAAGCGCAGACCAGAAATAGGAAGTGGCAGGATTTGGAAACTGGGGGTCCTCAGGGGCCATCAGGCGCTTTAGAAGTGGGTAGATGTGTGCGTGTGTGTGTGTGTGTGTGTGTGTGTGGGAGGGGGGGGGTTACTTTTGCTCTATCCTCTGGCTGTACTCAAACTGTGTGTGTTTTCGGTGTTGATCTCACCCAGTTGTTGGAAAGCCAAACACAGTCTGTGCACCCAGATGTTGACAGATGTGCTGTGTACGAGCTAACTTCCTCTGAAATTCGTGCACACAATAGCGCACGCACGCACAAACACAGGAGAGACAGTAACACATATCCTTCCTGTGCCATCCTCTAGAGACGATCATCCTGGCTTGTGTGAGACATTCAACAAATACCAGAATATTTACTAAAACTAACCCTGAGTGGTGCTGAGCTGCTGCTGCTGCTGCTGTGCTCTAGAGATACCGCGGTCCACTGCGCTGTTCCAGATGTTCTATAAATAACTAAAACACACAGAATTCATGCCTCATCCAGATGTGTTTACTTCAAAAGAGCCGATCTCAGGAAAGGACGGAGAGAGAGAGAGAGAGACAGGCAGGCGAACAGCTGGAGCCCTCTGTAGAACTAGAACTAATGCAGCTCTCCCTAGTGGTTCAGAGAGGGTCTTGCACACATGCAGCTGTGCACACGCAGGGAGGATGTGGGAGGATGGTCTGGAGTGGTGGGATGTTTAGTTGTCATCTGCCACAGCTTGAGCTGGTACTGATATTTTAGGGTTTAATGCCATCCTACCCTACTGTTATTAATATTAGTATTATTAATGCATGAGCAGCAAACACTGAGACGAGCAAACATCGAGACGATCATTGTCAACGCCATCTTTCAACCATCCAACCAGACCAGCTGCGCCGCCCAAGGGACGACAGGAGGAGAGCCGTGATGGGAGCCATGATGAGAGCCATGATGAGAGCCATAATAATCCATCTTGGATTTAAGGCTGCTCCGGGGATGAGGAGAGGTGGACTCTTACTGCTTGCTGTTTGTGAAGCATGAAAGACTGTACAAACATTTCATGATGCATCCCTGTCTTTCAGAGTCACATCGAACCTTAAACTTCGTATGCTCACCTTTTTCCACCAAGATCCACCTCGTTCAAGTTCAGTTCTTCCAGAAATGTCTTTCTATATAAATCTGTAGCTGATAATAAGAAGCTAATTTAGATAAATAGGTTTTCAGTGCCTTAAATATCTATTTACTGTAAGATTAAGATTTGAGCGGTAGTGTGAAAAAACGACATGCTTTGAATGTAGCCCATCTTATTTTGAATCCATGTAGGTTCAACCATATGTCAAGGTCACACCTCAGCCGTGGCATCTCTCCTCTGGAACAAAAGCAGATCAAAGTTCTCCCCTCCCTCTCTCTCTCTCTCTCTGTCATCCTCCCACTGCTTCATTGACTCGACCACTGAGCCCAATCTACACTGATGGCACCCAGCGGAGCTCCAGCATGCAGCTGGAAGAGCAGGGGGAGAGGAAGTGTGTGTGTGTCTCAGTGTGTGTGTGTGTGTGTGTGTGTTTGAGATGGAGAATTCACATGCATGTTCACGTCACACAGTCCAGAGTCTGTAGATGTTTGTGCGACTGAAGGAGAGGACGAGGTCTCTGGCTGCTCCTGCTGCCTCATGCAGGAAACATCTGTCGTCATCTGTCTTCAGACACAAAGACCCGCGCACGTAATATTCGCCCAGACATTTAACATAGCTGACGGCAGCACACGGCCGATAATATACCACAACAAGGTGAACTATAATCCTGTCAACAGACGTAACCTCAGCCAACAAACTGCAGACTCATTCTTACAGTCACTGCCGAGAGCCGATGATGTTGGGAAGTGTCAGAACAAACCCGAGCAGTAAATCAGGAGCCTTTACTTAGTGGCTCAGCTCTCTCCTTATCACCGCGGTGCAAAATGACTCCTACATTACTGCAGCAGCTGCCGCTAAGCAGCACTCAATCACATAATTGCTTTTACCCTCGCTCATAAATAATCCTGCCGTAACATCACATGCCATCACTGATATTGGAAATGCAACTTGCTGCTCGGGCCATCACTGCAAGTCCTGGTGTCAGAAATCATTTGGATATTCATGTTTCCAGACTGAGATGTTTTCTGTATCGGGAACCTTATCACTGACCTGTTATCAGAATACAAGATTGTATTTGAATATATTATTCACAGGATGTACTTTGACTTTTGTTTCTGAAAAAAGATTAGCGTTAACATTAAAATGCTTTCAAACTAATATTTCCCAACGTATTTCCTCCCCGTTTCAACATCTGAAGCGACCGGCTGCCGTGGTTTCAGAGGAAGAGGGAAATGTATAATAGTAACTTTAAATGAGCATAAGTAGGCAGGGTATGATGGCGTGTGAATGAAATGCAGTGCAGTAACAGCAGGGATTCATGAACATTTAGCACTTCTGTGTAACTGCCATGTAGACACCACAACATAGTGATTCAACCTTTTGAATGAAAATTAGTCTACAGCTTCAAATATGGCAGATTTTGAGGGACGGTTGGTTATTTGGGACTCAGACACAGTTAAACAGACAAACGTTTCACAGCTAATTTCAATAATATG
Source organism: Lagodon rhomboides (assembly GCA_039737535.1). Lineage (NCBI taxonomy): Eukaryota > Metazoa > Chordata > Actinopteri > Spariformes > Sparidae > Lagodon > Lagodon rhomboides. Next base: position 20,787,329 of record CM077796.1, on the reverse strand, counting down.
TGTTTTTACATTCTACTTCTTCTTCTTCTTCTTCTTTCAGATGATTATCATGTCTCGGCAGTACTGAGGTCATATTTTGGTTTTTCGCTCGTTCTTTCAGTTCTGTTTCCTGTTTTTGTTTTTGTTTTGTTTTTTTAAATAACTCTCCTCTTGTATCGAATCCCCTTCCTGCCACTGTGATTGTCTGCCCCTCCCTGATGTGTTTCACCTGTGTGCAATCATCCCCACCTCCCTTGCTCATTTAGTCTGCATGCTCGCTGTCTTCTCTGTCAGTTCGTCTTTGCCCTTCATTGCAGGTGTTCCATCATTTGTCTTTGACCCTGCTTTTCCTACCTGACTTTGCATTAAGGTCAACATCTAGTGTGTCAGATTCTTGTCGATACCCAACATCGGTCTACTGCTAGCTGTTCTGCTGCTACTACTGCACTTGTGGTTACATGGACAATATTTCTTCAATGAGTAGAGATTCCAACTTATTTGTTCACAACGACACTAAATAAAGTTATCATAAGACGTGCATTTACATTATGGAGCCAACAATTAAAATCTGGACACAGTGTTTGAGATTTCCGATGAAAGCTGCTCAGCGGCACATAAAGCCAAAAAAGTTCAACCTCCCGGATCTGAAAATTACCTGGATCTTCTGCGTTGTGTGGCCCATAGAGCGTGTGCACCAGAGACTTCCGACGACCAAGCCGGCTAACTTCTGGTTTAGCGTCCGGCTACTTTGATTGGGAATAAAATCAGTGAATTGTGTGGCTCTTCAAGACTTCCCAAATTGGCTCCAATTCTGAGAGGGAAACAACTGATTTAAAAAAAATTAAGCTTATGGGGAAAAAAAACCCTTCGGGCAATAGTGTATCCTTTGACTTTGTAATTACTTCAAAGCCTGGTGCTCTTCCTGGGGGCTTGGTTTACATGACCCAAAGCATGTAATCAAAATATAACTTTACTGACATACCCAAAGTGGTTCCATGTACATGCTAGAAAAAGAAGAAGAAGAATAAAAAAGTGGATCCGTCTCTTCCAATTGAAGTGTTTAGAGGCTTCTGACTGGGCTATGATTCGGATTATTGGTGGAATGTGAAGGTCCATGTAATTACAGCTACTGCCTTAGGCAGTATACAGTAATTTTGAGTAATTTCTTGTGAACATTGTAGATTACTGCCGTTGGACTGCTTCTCTTGTAAACTTAATCTAAATCTGTTTCCGCTCCTCTGGCCCTGATCCCTTGGTTTTAGGGCAGAGCAGCTGCACACTGCAGAGCAACCTGAGAGACCAGACTGCTCCAACCTGGGGGTGGAGGCATGTGTTAGAGGTGGGGCTGGGCATGGAGGACAATACGAGTGTGTGTGTGTGTGTGTGTGTGTGTGTGTGTTTCAGATGTATGTGAAGGAGGGTCGGGGGGATGTAGGGTGTATTTGGGGGAGTGCAACCTGTCCGCACGTGAGCAGAAGGTATCCACGTACACACAGGTGCACACACATACGCACATTTCACAACATATGTGAATATGTGAACATGTGCGTGAATAGAAGCACATAAACAGCCTCACAAACACACACACACACACACACACACACACACACACACACACACACACACACACACACACACACATTCACAAATATATACCCCATATAAACTATGTTCACTCTAAAACTAAACATGTCAAAATGTAATTTACAAAAACCTCATACCTAGCCATTTTTCACAGCAGAAATATAATTTCCATATTATGTAGATCAAATAAACTCTTCACAGTTTGTCTCATTCGAACCATGTTATGACAATATTCTAACTGTGTAATTAAATTTTACGCTAATATAAAGAGTTGAAACAGGCTTATATTTAAAATGAATGAATTTTATTCAGTAAAAAATTCAAATCATATTTTAAGTAATAGATTTTCACATACATATTTGTGTATATTAGAGATGTATTATCAAAATGTACATACATTTTATTTTTAATATATGTTCTTAAAGCACAATGAGAATACGTTGGCTTGTTTTGTCAGATATACGAAGGCTCGTTCCATATAATAAAATTTATTTTAATATATTACATTATATTTTTCAGTATATGTCAATATTTGATTGCTCTGTAAGGTTGCTGAAGTGTTGTATCAGGAGAGGACAAAATAACAGGAACACACTACAGTGGAGTGCATTCGACTACAATAAGTCTGCCATGAATAATACCTTTTCAACACTATTGCAGAAGTTAAGTGTAGATTAATGTTCGCATTACAAATTTGGATAACTCGAGTACCCTTTTTTTATCCACCACCAGTGTGTTGATGCTTTTTCTGTCATTCGACCTTACAAATGCACCAGGAAACAGAGAAGAGAAAAAAAAACAGAATGGAGGCCAGTGACAAAGTTATAGTGGGAACATGGGAACTTCGAGTGCTTCAATGTCCGCCGTAGCTTTACACCAGAAAAGGGGCAAAAATTTGCACCCTAAACCAGGATGTCACGTATCCATCGCTACCGATCGAAGCTAGATTTGATAAATACAGTGTGAAAACTGAGTCATTTGACCTGGGAATGAATGTGGATTGCACCCTTCCCACTGAAGACATAAGCCAATAGTCAGTGGGTCTTAGTGGGTTTTTTGTCCAGTGTGAAAGGGCTATAACTGATATCTTAGAGTTGTATATCAGCTGAAAATGCTGAGTGATGAAATATTGGCAAATAACAAAATATGAGCAAGAACTGTTCTCAGGACAACGGTGATGATTTCAGGAGATGAAGTGACGCCACCCTACATTTAAGATTTTAGCTTGAACTTGCTTCACTTTCGTACATTTGTGATGCATGTGAGTACATAACGGACAGATATTATGTTTCTACAGTGAAGTGAGATTTATTCTAAACTTTCCTTCGTGAAAACATAAAATCGGAGGCAACAAACACAGGAAGCAGCTACAAAAACTGACTTTAAAGGCTGGCTTTAAATATATATAAATCTGGTCATCTGGTACTCTGCAGACTATATTTTACACCTGAGTGCAGAATAGGTGACCCAGAACAGAACAGAGCAGAGCAGAGCAGAGCCATGCTGGACCATACTGGCTCCCAAGCTGTCCTGCTGTACGGCACACCTTCAGCAGCGTGGCTGCAGCTGCTCTGTCCTGTCTCGTGTGTGCGCATATGTGTATGCGCGTGTGTTGCGCCTGTTCTTGTGCGTACGTATCCCCTGCACAGGGTCTGTCTGACCGCAGCTGTCCCTACCTCTATGCGGGTCTCCGGGGCGAGGCTGACCTCTCTCTCCTGAAGCCACTTCAAAGAGACCAGGGATGGGCCTGAAGAGGTACGGGGTGCCGGGCCGGCCAGCACGGCTGCTGCTTCCCTGGGCTTTGGGAGCTGGGGAGCTGGAACTGGGGTTCAGGTAGGGGGGTGGAGGGGTGGAACGGGGTTGTGTGTGTTGCAGGAGGTGAAGGGAGTCGCAGGGGTATATGTGTGTGGCAGGAGGGCAGAGACAGGAGGCATGGGAATGAGAGTAGGGATGTGTTTAGAGCCGAAATCTGGAAGTTTTCCTTTGTGTGCATGTGTGTGTGTGTGTTTGCGTTCAACCTGGACAGACCTTCTGTGCTCTGGTGTCACACTGGGGTGTCAGGGGTGTCTGTTCGTGCATGTGTGTGTGATTCACTCGGCAGCACTCGTCCAGCTTGGTGAGAACTGATGGCACAGCGGGCCCACGGGCCAACGTTACATGGGGGTCCCGATGGAAAAGACGGATTACCGGCCACACACACACCCATACCCCATACAGAAAAAAACACTTGAAGAAATCATCCAAGCATGCATTTCTGAAGATTGCAATTTTCAAATAAAAAATACAAGGACAATTAGTCTGTGTTCCTGCAAAGAAATGATTGAAAAGTAGGATATGGAGGAAGAAACAAAGGGAAAACAAGAGGGAGGACATAAAACACAACAAACAGAAAAGCAAAGGGAAAAAGAGGGCAGGAATGATCAAGAAAGATAAGGGGAGAAAAAAAGGGGAGACTAAGAGACGGAAATTTCAACAACTATTTGATGGGTTGGCGTTAAATTTTGTACAGACATCGATGTTGCCCAGAGGATGAATTCTCCTCATTTTTCCCATGGTGCTACCTTAAGGTAACATCCAAAGTCACAAGTTTCCAGTCCACTTCAGGGTGAATTTGGATACCTTTGGCAAACACATTTGCTGCATTCCATTGTACTCGGAACTTGGAGAAAAAAAAAAAACCTCTAACATGGAAAAGTTCAATAGAGCAGTCACCAGGTTGGAATTTCATGTCGGAAACTTGGGCAATGTCCACCAAGCCATGATGACATCACAGCAGTATGGCGGCACACATAGTGAAAAATTACCTTTCACCTTTCATCGCTTTTTACTCGTGTTTGTGTTGTGACACGTGCTGTAACAACAACTTTGTAGTTGCCATTTCTTCCTCCCTTCAGTTGGTTTATGCTTGAGTGAAGTCTTTGCAAAGATGCGGCAGGAGCCAGTATTTTTTGGCTGGGTGTGCTAATCTGTTAAATCAGCTGCTGCAAAGTGGCTTCACTTCTTGTGAAGTTAAAATATCTGCTATACAAACATCGGTTTGAGATGCACCAGTCAGGAATACTGACAAAATACCTGCAGAACAAATGGGATTCCCATCAGCCTCAGCTGTAGGACTATGTGTTTACCAGCAATGTTAGCTTTCTAACATGCTATACTAAGATGGTGATCATGGTAAATAGTATACCCGCTAAAGGAATAGCATGTAATTTCTGCTAGTAAGGGACTCTAAATCAGAACAATCACAAATAATTGTGTTTGATGAGGTTGTGACGCAGCATGGTATCATTCGAGTTGTTGTCTTCATTGTTTAACAACCAGCATTGCCACTGAAAATCAATAATCTCACTCTATCACAAGTGCGCAAGGGTAAAGTGGCTACAGTGTAGCGAGTTTGCCATGTTATTTCCTGTCATCTTGATGTATCTTCTGGTGTTTCCTGGGAGTTAACCTACCTAGAGGGGGGCGAAGGGCATATAACAACACTGACAACACATCAAATGAAACACATACAATCACAGATTTATCTGGATTTTAAGATTTTAGGATACATTTAGGATCCTCAGCGAAATATATAGTATCGATCTAGTCATGGATGGACATTTTAAAGTGGAAATGTTACAAGTTACACCTGTGATATATGATATTCTTACAGGGTCTCTGCCACACATTTCTCATCACCTGTTATGTACCATTTACAGTGAGAGCTTCTTTCCCTCTCTCTCTCTCTCTCTCTCGCTCTCTCGCTCTCTCTCTATATATATATATTACACATACTGTATACACTCATATAGAAACCTGACACACCTGAAGTTCACAAACATACACCATGTGGTGTATGTGAAATCATGCACTGATGAGCAAAACATACCGAGAGGATCCCACCTTAAAATGTTGTGTCTGACTGACTGGACAGACTCACTCTGCCGCTGTAGAATGCAGAATCCATAATGACACCTCGAGGGAAGCCAGAAAATAGACTCGAGCGATGATTATAAGATCACTGTTTATACAAGTCCCATTGAAATGGAGGTCACACAGAGATAACTGTGCCTATAAACTAAAAATGAAACTCTTTGATCCCATTCACATTTATATTGGCTCACATTGCACACATCCTATCATCCTATGAGGTATGCATGTATCCGTATTCGATCGTGACTGCCAGTTGCATTCTATCTACTTGAACTTTTCCTGCCGTGTGATCTTGAGACAATATCACGGTCCATGCAGAGTCCATGCTTATTCTTCAAATTCGCCCGTCATCTTTAATAATATGAACATCATGTTGGCATTTTTCCCTGTCACTGTTTTTGTAACAGTGCAGGACCTACATTATAGAGGTGAGCCTAAGTTGAGGACTGTCTCTAAGTTGTTTGTATGTGCATGTGTGTATGTGTGTGAGCGTGTGCGTCACAGGGACACGTCTGGCCACAGCAATTGCAACAGAAGGGGTCCCCTGTGTTGCCTTTTTCCTTTTCAAGCTGTCTGTTTACTCCCACCTCCGTGACCTCAGCCTCCACTGCCTCCCCTGCACACACACACACACGCACGCACGCACACACACACACACACACACACACACACACACACACGCACACACACACCTTCCCCGGCTGCTGGTTTCTGCCCATACTCCCCCGCTGCACACAGGGCTGTGTGCAAAAGGCCAGCTGATGGCAATATGTGTGTTAAGAGAGGCCAGAACAGTACACACACACATATATCATCTGACACACTAGGTCCACCTGTGTCTGTGCCCAGCCATGGCCCCATACCTATACCCTCTGTACCCTCTGCCACTGCTGCCCAGCTCCACACTCCCACCATCTGGGGAGCAGACAGAGAGAGGGTAGAGAAGAAGAGAGAACAGATGAGGGAGGGCGTCGTTGTGCCAGAATGTCTACCTTTTACATCAATGATCATTCTCACATTTAAGATGTTATCATAGATTTTGAGATGTGAAATGAGAGAGAGAGATAAGAGGGTGCGTGGGATGAAAGAAAAGGAGGATGCCCTCTTAAATCCAAAGGCTTTTGAATTAGCAAACCTCTGCTAGGATGCCCAAAATCATCATCACCCTTAACAACATAAAAGTGCTATAATTGGGAAGCTTATCCCACAGGCTTTAAACGAACCATTACAGGAATTTGAACAATGCATTGTATCAACAATCTGAGCCTTAAATGTTCACTAAACCTTTTGGTTTACACAACACTGATCAGCTGTTGAGTAAAGATTTCAGTTAGTTGCTCTGCAGCTGTCTTCCGGCTCTGAGCCACATTTAAGATACTGCAGTGCACTAATGTTAAGAGGCTAATGCTGACCAAGCTGACTTACACTTCCTTGTCTGCTCAGTTGTTCAGAGACCTTTGGATGCTAAAGGACAGGCAAAATAAGCCTTGGGCTTCAGCCTATTCAGCCTATCACGTCTTGATTGTGAGAAATTTTGTGTGAAATAATCTTTGTTTCTCAAGGTGTATATAACTGAAATAAAATTATTCATTCATTCATTCATTCATTCATTCATTCAACCACATCTGTCCATAAAAAATAAATTGTATTGTTATGAAATTTAAAGAGAATTTCATAACAATACAATTGTCCATGAATCATAAATATACAGTCTTATACTACTATACTAAGACTTTTTTTTTCTCTTAATTTCAATGTTTATCTCATAATTATGACTTTTTGTCTCTAGATTTCAACTTTGTATCCCATATTTGTGACTTTTTGTCTCACAATTTGGGCTTTTTATCTCATAATTATGACTTTTGTCTCAAGATTTTTTACTTTTTGGAATCTCAAAATCATGACTTTTTTATCTCATACTGTTGACTTTAAAAAAAAAAAAAAAAAAAAGATGTGTCAAATCCCGACTTGTCAAATACTGACACATTGGGATTTTAGGTCGGACAGCTTTTCCTTAAAATCCCATAAGTATTCATTTATTTCTCACGATTTCGATTATCTCATAAATAGGACTTAAGGGTAAATAGGCATTTTTATTTTTTTAAATCAAGGCTAAGTTTTCATTAACTGACAGAAATTGGCTTCCATAGTGCCTGCTGTTAAAACAAGGCCTAATAATTGTAAGACTTTTACTGACAAGGTTAAGGAACCAAGTGCTTCCTCTATCACTGCCCGTCAAAATTCAATCAATGTATAACTAATACTGTTTTACTGTAACCAGGGGCAGACCCAGTGCAGGCCTCTTCCCGTTTGGCTCTGACAGATAAACGGAATTAACACCGGCTGATTCTCGCGATGGTTGGCTGATTAGCCGGCAGGGACACACGGGATGTTGGAATGGGATGATGAGAGAGCTCCACAGTGGAGGAGAGCCAGACACGGAGCTGAAACCGATAAAAAACGGGAGGACGAGGCGAGACGGTAAGGTGTGTATATGTAAGTTTTGGTGTGTGTACACATACATATGTGTGTGTGTATGTGTGTGCGCGCGCCTGTGCACGAGAGGAAGGGGGTTGCCGTTTCTTTGGGTGACGTCACGAGCTTTCCTGAAAGTCAAAACAACCGTTGGCTGCGGTAACGGCAGCTTTCGTGGCTTCTCGGAAATCCGTTTGATGTCCGCTTGTTTCAGCCCGGGCTCGTTACCCTGACAGCAGAGCCGCGACCGCTGACTGGCGGTTTAGCTTAGCTCGCAGTCCGGCGTACCTTAATCACTTCAGAAGGGAGGAAAAGAAATAACCCGAGCGGTTTATGAACAGCAGGTGCACGGGAATACCAGAGCACCTGCCGCTACAGGTAATGCTGTTAGCTAGCTGCGCCGCTGTGGCAGTGTACGTGGCGTGAACCCCGCTAAAGCTAGCTTGATAATGTGTGTTTATGTTGTGATAACGTTAGCAAGGTGGGGGCGTGTTTGACAGGTCACTCGAGAATGATGCGCAGTGCTAATTGTGTTGAGGTTGAGGAGTAATTTAACACATTCTGAGTCTCAAAAAAAGTGGTTAAAGGTCATACTTTGTTATTTATTTGTTGTTATTTTTCATCTCGTTTCCTGCCACGCTGCTTGCAACATGCGTCAGTCTGACAGGCGGTTTGCATGATGACGTAGATGATGCAGTGCTGGAGCCCTGTCCTCCTCATTCATGATCTACTGAGGAGTTTCACTTTGACACGCTCAAATTCGCCCCAACAGCTAAATACGCTCACTAAAATGATATCACTTTCGATTCAGGCAACTGCATGTAGTTTATTTACATAGAGACACAACACTACTGTCAGCCTGGGTTTTTTTGACTGCACACAGGCCACGTACCATTATGATTAAGAGGGTGTGTCACACTAATGGTAGAGAATTATATCTTTGGTGATGATGGGAATAGGACAGTTGTTTATGATGATGAGGATATGACTATGATGATGATGATGATGCATCAATGTCAGACTTGGGAAAACCAGGTCTTGATTAGGGCTGGTTCTTGCCTCCCCTTTTTAACCAAAGTGAATCACAAGTGCTGGTTCTGGTCTGGTGTTAGTGTTGGTTCAAATAAGGTTCAACTTAGCCCTTTTTGAGCAAGGAGGTTCAGGTGCTGGTTCCGGAGGGGCACCAACACTTTGCTGGTCCGGAACAAAGACCCACATATGTCAGGGGCTTGCGGCAGGGTTACCGTGACCAAGGACCAACTAAAACCACTTATGATTGCCATTTTTAAAATTTGGTGGTTTGAAATGGCAGGCATAAGCTGTTTTAGTTGGTTAGGGTTGCCTACCGTAACCCTGACCCAGAATAAACCCGTGCCCAGCCCCTGACATAAGTGGTTCCTTGTTCTAGGCCAGCAATGTGTTGGTGCCGCTTCTGGAACCGACTGAGAGCCAGTTCTTTGTCTGTCAAAACGCAAAGAACTGGTTCCAGTGGAGGGAACTTGCTTTGAACCAGCACCTGAACCACCTTGGTCGAAAATGTTGCCTACTTTTTTGGTGCTGAGTCTGAATGAATTCTGTCCATACCACTGAGTATTAAACTACTTAGTACAGTTCTTTGAACAGATAATCCTTTACCATTTTTAAAATGAAAGAGGATTTTGTCCCAAAAAAATACCTGTTTGTATTAGGGTTGGGAGAACCAATTTACTCTTGATGCATCACGATAATTGGAAATTTAAAACCCATTTCTCCCCCCTCATAATCGGCATCAAATTGAATCATGTTTTTTTCAAAGAAGGTATGGAGCCAATGTATATTTTGCTCCACAACATAGCTTTCATCAGTCATATTTTCCTGCTAAATGGACAATATGCCCAAGATAAACTCTCTACAAAGGACTGCAACTAACAATAAGGATTTTTATCATCAATTAATCTTATCTGTAATCTGTCTGTAGATTGGGGGGAAAATGTTTCAATGTTTTGTCCAGCCAACAGTCAAAGACATTCAAATTGCAATGATATAAAAAATTAGACACTGGTACCAGAACATCTTTGCTTTAAGAGATCAAATCATTTGACTCATTGATTAATGGACTAATCCTCTCAGTTCTGCTCTTACACCCTGTCTACAAAGTGCAGCAGCAGCAGCTTCTGTCCTCCATCAGTATGTACGCAGGTTCAGCGTCTGTACTACTGTGTGGTTAACTGCATTTTGGCAGCACTCACAGCCCACTACACGACTGCTGTGTTTATATGCAGAAAACAGAAGAAAATAGACTTGAATCCAAAGTGTGTTAAGTGATCTGCAGGCTCTTGCGCAGCATGTGTGGTCAGCTGTATTGATGAAAATAGAACTGCGTTTGTTCCATCAGACGTGCTTTGATGAACGACTGAAAAGCGTGGCTAAAACACATCCTGTGTTAGCAAAGTGTAACACTTGAGGTCCTGCCAAAGGCTGGTTTGCACTTTAGGAAAATAGACTGGGGCCCACTGCTGCTGTATTCAGCCAGGGTTCGTGTGTATGAGGTTTTGGTATGAGGCGAGGAGCTGCATAGATTCTCCACCTCCTTGGTTTCAGTTCATAAAACAGTCCACACAGACACTGCAATCAGGTAATCCACCACAGTGTTATAAGAAGTACCCAAAACACATACTTGAGTATAAGTAAAGATATCATGTGAAAATATTACTTGTAAAAGTCTTAAAGTACATGATAATATGTATACTTTACTATCAAAAATATTTTTTGGGCAATAAATGTAGTATCAAAAGTAAAAGTAGATTATACAGTATGCATCTTTACTTGTATGTAAATTCTGTATATTATGGGTTTACAGATTATTGACCTGTCTGATTATCGGATCTGATATTCAGCAATTTTTTTTATTAACAGAGGCATTTTTTCCCCCTCGATTGATGAATAAATAAATTAATTTAAAAATGCACTACTCTGAGGCAATGTGCAATCTGAAAAGTAACTTGTAACTAAAATTTGCCTTCAAATTGTATTGGAGTAGAAGTACAGTATAAAGTAGCAGAAAATGGAAATACTCAAGTAAAGTACAACGAAATTCAGTACAGTACTTAATTAAATGTACATCTTTACATCACTGAATCAGCAAAAGTTGATTTTGTTCTATTTACTACAGATCAACCAGTATGTTTTTTTCAGTCCCAAAACAGATACCAATTATTAGCAATCAAAGAGACCGATAAACAGTATTTGGAACTGATATACATTTGCATTAAAAACATCTCAAATCTTAGAGTTCTTTCTTTTTTGTGTCCAATTACAATGGCAATTGGACACAAAAAACACCAAGACCGATAATCAACCAGGCCAATAATTGGCCTATCCCTACTATTTACTGTATATCAAAGGTGTATTTACAACCAGTAAATCAGTTCCAGGAAGTGATTTGTCTTTGAAAGCAGTTATTGGTGTGGTAGTTCTTTTTAAGAGTTTGTGGAGTTTGTGGACACAGGAAATCAATCAAAGCATTTAGCAACCCTGCCTTGGTGAGTGGTTGGAGGTTGTGGAGGTCTAAAACATGCAAACCTCCGGTGTGGTCGTTTTGAGACCAGGAATATAGCTTGGCAAACTTGTTGGTGTCCTGCCAGAGGATGATTTGGTTGTCAAATGCATCTCTAAATTTATTACTCAGTGTTTTGCTCCACTGTAATATCAGCTGAAACCAAGGATAAGTTCAGCAGTGTAACAACAGAATCACAAGTATAAGTCATGCTAAATGTGTGTCATACCTGTGTTTTCATTGTATTAGTTTTTTAGTCAGATACCATACTTTATTGCCTTGCTTGACACATCTTGACTGATTAATGGTAGGGTAGTAGACTGTCTGGTCCCTGCCCCCCCCTCTGTCTCTCTCCCTCGCTCCTCTCGCTGTCTCTCTCCCCCCTTTCTGTCTCTACTTCATGTGCTTCTGTGTTCTTCTCTCCCGATCTTCCTTTCCTTGTAATTTTTCTGTCCTTGTTGTTGCCTCTGGAATGAAATATCGTGAAATAAATGTTGTCTGGCAGGTGCTTCCCCTGGCATGGTCGGTTCATCATGGCACTGGGTATCTCCATAGCAACAGCTGACAAGGGGTTGCCACTGTCTCTCCTCTCCTCTCCTCTCCTCTCCTCTCCTCTCCTCTCCTCTCCTCTCCTCTCCTCTCCTCTCCTCTCCTCTCCTCTCCTCTCCTCTTCTCTGCTCTCCTCTCCAGATTAAGGTTAAAGCTAACTGAAGCTCCATTGAATTACATAGTAGTCTTAAAGCTTAATCCACAATTGAACTGTGTCTATAAAAAGGATTCGATCCCCTTGGATGTAAGAACTAGAGCTTGGTATTATTTGATTTTTTTCTAAATCAGTGCTAACATGATAGCCAAGTTGGCTAAACTTATATCGTTTCTTTTTAAATTTGATTGTAATATTAAGTGAGGTCTAAATTGAAGTGGCTGTATCAGAACTTTCCCTAAAAAAATAACCTGAAACTGGTCGAATTTAAATAAAAGTCTGAGATTTGATGGCGGCTCTGGTTTTCAAAAACATGTAGATGTTTTAGAGATAGTTTTGGTCAGCACCAAAAACAAATAGAGGATTGATACCCAGATAATTTTATTATGTCCACTGTTACTCAGTGTGTTATTATAATACTAAAACAATTTCTTATATTTGTTTTGTTTCAACAGACCAAACTGTTGATTTATTTATTTGATTCACTAAAATGTCCATTACAATTTCCACATGCCCAAACTGTCCTTGTATAATAAGTTTAAAGCCCCAAGATATACAATTTTAAATAAAACAAACCTTAGGAAACCCAGCAAATGTATGCATTTATTTGTTTTTTGATAAATGAACTTGACATTTAATCGATTATCAAAATTGTTACAGAGTAATTTCATATCAGTTGCTGCATCCCCAATTGATAACTATTTGTGGTCTGGGTTCCATTTTGTGTCAATTCTTGCAGAGCTGCAGTCTTTAACTTCACTGAAATCAATTTTTTGCATTGAAAATTTGTTGGCAGTTTGCTTATCTAGTCTTTATCAGTGTAATTAAACTGGATGAACATCTCTTTAATTTGGGTTTACCACAGCCTTTTTTACCAGAGCTGAGATGAGGACAAATCTTCCCATCTACTTTTTATTAAGGAAAAAAACAATAACTTCATGAAGTTTAAAATTATAATTTGGCGGAAAGCTGATAGCTGGTAAGTATGGCAATGTTTTTTTGTTGCTATTTGTTTTTGATGTTAGGGTTAGGGTCCATTATTTTGGCAACTGATGATATAAAAGTGACAAAAATGTGAAATTTGATGAATCTGATACAACACTGTATAAGGGTGAAAGCCTGAGCTGAGCACTGTAGAAGCCCCTCTAACAGAGACCTTTAATGTGCTTGTCTGCATCTATTCGTCTGGTTTTACACCGGTCACTGTTCTGCTGCCTCAACATAAAAAAAAGCTCTGTATCACCTACTCGGGTGTGTGTGCGTGAGTGCGTCTGTGGGTCTCTCCCAGCCTTCGTTATGACGCTGCAGTCCCCCAAGAGTCGGCAGCAGTGCAGACACTAGCTGATCTGAATACTGATCTCCAACTAGATGGCTACCACTGCTAGCCTAGCCGCCGTAGTGCTATTCCCCATTCAAGCTGAGCAGCGTAGTGTTTTTGCGCGTTGTGTAATACAGTGTAGTAGAGTGCATTTGAGGTGAACGCGGCAGCTATGCAGAGAGAGAGAACGAGAGGGGAGGGAGGGAGAGAGCGGGAGTGAGACGACAGAGAGAGGTGCAGAGATTTGGGCAGAGAGAAAGAGAGTGTGAGAGCATCCCTAACTGCCGTTGTTGCTATTTATAGCCGAGCCCTACTCCACAGTCCTGAGATGCTCTCCCACCTCCCACATATAGACAGACAAATCAGCCTACGCACGCACACACACACACACACACACACACACACACACACACAAAAAATTGACATGTTGAAATACAGCGAGTGCAGAAAGATAGACTTTGCACACTGCACATCCGGCTCAGCAGAACAAAAAGGATGCATGAATGAATGAAAGGTAGAGCTCAGGGATATTTGTTTGGCAATCAAGGTCAGTTTTTGCTTCATCACGAGCTCTGCAATAATTCATCCTGTTTATCAGAGAGAGTGTAAGCGATAGAAAGAGGAACTGGGTGGGGGGAGCGCGGAGGGCGTGTTTGTCCTCACAATAACTAGTTGTTTGTCTTGTCAGATTGTATGAAAGGGCTTTGGAGGGGCCGGGAGGAGAGCAGGAGCAGCAGAGGAGGAGAAGAAAAATAAATCCATGCCTTCTTTTTTCTTTATTTTTTCTTTTTTCTCCTTTCACTTCCTTCCAGGCTGAGTCACTGCTGGTGAGGAGGAAGGTCTGGAGAGGGAACGAGAGAGGAGGAGGAGGAGGTGGTGGAGGAGGAGGGGGAGAAGAAGACGAAGAAGGGAGGGAGGCAGGGAGATAAGCCACAACAGGAAGCAAAGCGACACACGCGCTTACACATACACACACACACACACACCGCGTGTTTGTGCGTGTGTGTCTGAGAGGGAGACTGCGCGAACGAGAGGGTGAACGGGAAAGGAAGGGAGGGAGAGTGACGCGGAGGCTGGGAGAGCCGGCCCCCCCCCCACTCCTCTCCTCCTCTCCCTCTCTTTCTCTCCTCTCCTCCTCTCCTCCCCTCCTCCCTCTCTCTCTCTCTGTGGAGCAGGCGTGTAGCGGCATCAGACTCGGCGTGAAGGAACCATGAGCGATGTCACCATCGTTAGAGAGGGATGGCTCCAGAAACGGGGTAAGTACATGCAGTACCTCTCCTCTTCTACTCGCCTCCTCTCTGCCTCTGCTTTCTCTTCTTCTTCTCTGCCTCTTGTCTAGACTGAGGGCCTGGCCGTGCCTGTCCACATGTGCCGGTGGGAGGATGTGAGTGTTTGCGATTGAGTGTGTGTGTGATCACATGGATGTCTGATTATCTGCTGTGTGAGTGTATATGCGTATATGCCCCTAACACACACACACACACACACACACACACAGGGATGTGTCTTTTTATTATAAGCTTGGCTGGCTGTTTGTTTGCTAAGCCTCTATCTGCTTCAGTCTGAAAAAGAGTGTCTGCATGGGTATGTGCATGTATCTGTATGCATAAGTGTGCAGTTAATAACATCTACCAGGCCTGTCGTTACACTGCTGGTGCATAGTGTTCTGTCAGGCAAGTGTGCCTAATAGTCTGTGAAATCGACTTAGTTCTGTCTCTTGAGATATTGTTTGTGTCTTAAGTTTGTAGAAAATCCTGAATGGTGTCACTTAGAGTCATATGACATGGGGTTGGTTGGGGTGGAGTTGAGGGGGTTAATGACAGCACATCCTGCTTACAACCAACAGAATGATAAATAGGAAACAAAGAGACTGTGACAGTTGAAGAACATGCGGCTAAGATAACACTTCCCTTTTTTCTCTGACATTAACAGCTTATGTAAGTGAGTGGCTTCTGCAACAGGTGAAAAGTCACATGCAAACTGAACTATAACCAGTCAGAAAGTGATCAACAGTAGCTCTGGCATTTAGGACTCTGATTGTTTTCTAATGCACAGAACATTGCCTGCAAAACCAGGATTTCATGGGGTCTTGTGCCTCATGATGCTGTTCCTTCCAATCACAAGTGTATGTTTGTGTGTGTGTATGTGTGTGTGTGTGTGTGTGTGTACATTTTAGGAAGAGAGCCTCAGGGATCGAACAAGGGGGATTTCCAGACTTTTAGGCCAATGAGCATCATCCCCCCTGACTATGTAATGGAGTCTAGGAATGTGTAACACAAACTGTTGAACAGGAAGTGACATGGATACATAACAGACAGCAGGCTTCTGGGTAATGTAGGCAGTGGCACAGCAGGATAACATGTTGGACAGCTCCTTACTACATGGAAGGGATGCTCTCTCCCACTATGTATTGCTGAAGTATTGGGGAAAATCTTTGTGTATGTGTGCCAGCATGCCAGTGTGATCCTCAGACAGTCGTCTGTGCATATTAAGAGGAACACATCGCCCCCAGTCACGACGCAGCGTTACCAGTGTTCGTCAGTGTGTGAGAGAGACAGAGGTTGTAGGGAAGGGGGGTGTTTGTTTGTGTCAGGAATATGAATGTTTGTCTGCATCATATGCTAAATCATTGTCTGTATGTATGTGTGTGTGTGTGTGTGTGTGTGTGGAGAAGAGCAGGGTCAGGGTGCTGACTCACTGTCCAGGTCGTGATACAGCAAAGACTGCAGTCTTAGTCATTAGACAGCTTTTTAGTGAAACAAAACAGCAACAGGGAACCGAGAAAGGTATTGAAACCTTTACACACACACACATACACAAAACCTTTTGTACTAATAAGATTACATTCAGTTCTGTTTTGACTTTCTGGAAGGGCCTGTACTTTCTTACTTGTTTTGCCAAATAATGCACATTGTTTTGCCTTGAATTGAGCGACATGAAGACCGTGACACAGCGAGTGAATGAGCGGAAGATCAGAAAGAAAGACTTGTGAAAGAGACGGGAAGAGAACAGAGAGAGAGTCTCGTAGAATTCTGAATAAAAGAGAGACATTCATGTGCTTCTTAGATGTGTCTAAGGATTGTTGAACGGTTTGTTTCATTAGATTAGAGTCAGAGGAGCATAACTACTGAGGTCTTATGTATTGTTTTTTGATGAGTTGTGATGTATCTGATTCTTTTCGTGTCAGTAATGAGCAAAACCAGAAGTATTATCTCCATTGTGTATGAAGGTAAATGCTCGCCGAAACAGGTTGTGAATTTGTTAATCTCATAATTAATCATTTAATGTTAGGTGTGTTGGTTATACTTTCATGCTGCAGTTCTGGTCTACAACAGCTGTTAAGCATATCCTTCCAATATGGTGCAATTTTGTTGCCAAAAAAAGTAATTTAATGATATTTTTATGATTACAGAAGATTAGTATTTTCCCAGTTCTACTTACGCAGAGGTTCTTCTTAAAGTAGGCAGTCAGGTCATAATTTTATAGACAATTTAATGCATGACAGAGACTTATATCGACATTGTCGTAAATTTTATCGTCAGGGTGACACACTTACACATAAATTAACATGTGGATTACTGATGTTATGCTCTGCTTATTCAGGACTTACTGTATAACATAAAAGAGCTGTAAAAGAGCTGTAAAAGAGACTTACTTTTGCACACTATAATGTTTTGATGATGCTAGTGTTTGCATTTTATAGTGCTTGTCATTCAGTAAGTACTTAGTAAGCACTGGAATCCTGTGTGTAAATGGATGTGTAGACTGGATATCAGTGTGGGCATTTATTTTATTATGATTTGACCCAAATGTGTAATAGATGGTGATAATCTACCTATACTATCTATCTTGTTTTTAGTCTGATTAATGGGTCTGGATGTACATTGGATTGATTGATTGATTGATTGATTGATTGATTGATTGAGACTTCTTGCTCATGCAGCCTCACGGTGATGCTTATTTCTCTGCATGTTTTATGTCAGGACTGTGTTTATCTGTGAGTGTGTAACTTTTGCTTGCCGAGCCACTACCCATTAGAATAATTGGCCAATCATGACAGATGTGTATAACACAATGCCATGCTAGCACACTGAAGGTGCACTGATCAACTTACACATGCCTGGCAGAACTGCATATTGTAATGCTGCAAAAAACAATCTCTTCATTATTTTCTTGATTAATCGATTCGTATTTTGGTCGTTCCTCTTCTCAGTTAACGGTCATAGACTAGAAAGATGAAAATATTGACATTTAAGAAAGTTCAGTCAGGGAAATTTATTTCTTAAAGAAATACTCAGCTGACCAGCTGATTATTAAAATAGTTGTGGATTAATTTAACAGTTGACGAGTTGTGATTAACCCATTCATTGTAGCAGCCGTAGTGTGTTGTGCATTGTCCTTAATAAGCTTCACTGACTGTCAATAAGAAACATGTAGGCAGAATAGAAAGAAAGAAAGCAGGAATGAAGGCTTTCCTGGGATACTAATGTAAAATATACTGCAGCAACATGAAAGCTTTAGGGTTCGTCTTAATTCCCCCCTTCCTTTCGTTAGTCAATCAGTCCAACTTAAAATAAGTATTTCACATGATTATGTGAGATGAAACCCCAAAACCAGTGCAGATGATACAAATATAAACAAACATAAGAGAGCAATAAGGCAGTAAAATGTATGTGTGGAATGAAAGCATAAAAGCAGACTTCAGTATCATCTCCACTGCAAAGTACAGTACACCGTGTCCTCAGATGACCGAGCCTTTCAGTACTCACTCGCTCACCAGCATGGCGATGATTTCCTTCCTCCTTTCATCATATCCGAGTGGGGAGTGCATTTGGCTGCATCACTTATTTATCTCTAGAAATCAGGAACACTGGATAAATGGCAGAATGTGTCAGAGTCATATATGATATGATGATAAAAATCTGGTGTACAGGCGTGAGCTCCAGGTATAGCATTGTAGGGACATTGCGTTGCGTTAAATGGAGTATTTTCAGCAAATATAAGGTACAAGGCTGTTTTATTGTGCCTTAAACATCTGAATCTGAAGTGAACTCCACTTCATTTTCATTCAGGCCAGAAGTTTACCTTCTGTCAGTCCGTGTGAGGCCACAGAGGTCACAGTCAGGCACTGTAGTCGAGGATACTGTTACCTTCTCCAGCATCAGCCCACACAGCAGTCAGCACAACAGATGGCCAGGAGGGAGGAGAAACACTGAAGGAGAGAGACAGGGAGAACACCATCATCTCTTCTCTGACATTTTCTGTCCCCCAGAAGTGTTTCTCTGCTAATCAGATGAGATATGGCTATGTCAAAGAGGAGCGAGTCTTGTTACCGACTCGTTTTTGAAATAGTCGAAGATCAATGGTTCTTTGTCTCCCAGATTGATTGAAGCAATCACAAACACTGCGAGATAAAGAACACGAAGTCAAGAAGATGTTGTACGTATTTTTGCTTTTACAGATGCTTTTCAAATTATCAAGATTTGTCATGCGTCGAGCTATTGAGAAAGGAGATTGAAGACAAATGTAAGCCAGCCTATGTGGTGAAGTCACAAGGCTTGAATGGATTGTCCTTATATTCTACAGTTGCTCTTATTGAGATAATGTTTCTTTCTTAAACTGCAAAGAAATTACATATAAGTCCAACATGATAATAATTTGGATTTTAATTCAGCAGTTTTAAATGACTCAATGAACATATTGTATTTATTGTTTCACCCTTAATAACCATAAACACATATTACCAGAGCTCGAAAAAGTTACTTAAAGTCAAACTTGATTAAAAGGAAATATATCATATTAGAATATTACCTGAAAGTCAGCCAGAATAGTACTTGAGTAAAAGTCTCAAAGTATCTGATATTAAATGTACTTAAGTATTTACAGTACTTTTCTGACAATAAACAAATAAAAGTAAATTATGGTAAAAAGTAGAATATTTGCCTCCAAAATGTAGTGGAAGTATAAAGGAGCAAAAAATAGAAATACTAGTATGGTACTTGAGTATATGTACTTGGTTACATTCCATCACTGCACATTACAGGGTAGTTAAGCTTCACTTAATGTAAAGTGCAATTTACAAAAATATCTCTGTGGTAGCGCAAATACATTTTTTTTATTATCTGAGTTTTAAAGCCCTACAATCAAATGCCATGAACATACTTTACAAGAACTTCCACTACAAAGAATCTACCAAACACAGTCATCAAATAATATTAGGGGTGTAAATCCCCAGTTTCATCACAATAGGATGATACATGAATTTTTTGGAAGATACAATATATGTAGATATCACACAATACGATTTTGATTCAATTCAGGGGCCCGCGATCAATATGAGATGATATCATCTGCCCATTTAACACCATAAGTTACAGAAGAAGCCCCTTTCACTTCTTTCTTTTGGCCACAACTAAAAACACAAAACACGTAATTAATTGTAAATAATTGACTTTGCTTACACACATAAAACATTGCTCAACAACAATAACCTTTAACGAAAGTATACAATTTGGTTCAATAGCTATCAAGGAGACAAAACAGATTTCAGAATGAAGGTGTATCTTAGCAATGATGATATGGTTGCTGTTTTGCATCAAGGATATTGGATCATTAATCCTTAAATCGATATATCGATCTGAATCGATGAATCATCACACGTCTAAATAATATTAGAATCAGGATCTCAGTAACTGGGAGTGTTTCTCTTTTTTATCTGGAAGTTATTATTGTTGATTACATTGATAGCATTTTGGCTATAACTTCATGGGGCTGGTGGTGGCTATGGACACATTCATACTGACATAATGCAGTATTAAATAACACTGCTGCATCCCAGACTGAAATGTTTGTTCTGCATATCTTGCTGGGGCTCTTGCTCCTTATGTACAGTGTTTGCAAATCGCATCCATAATATGCAGAATTCTGATCACAGTATGAGCCATTTCACTGTGGAGACACTAAGGAATTGGCTTTATTAGATATGTATTGTCTCCTTTTATGAGAATCCATGTATGTATCCAGACCTGTCACTTAATACATCTCAGCATGATTGTATGTAGACATCAAGCTGAAATGTGAAGCAACACACCTGTACCTTTTCACACTCTTCTCTCTGTACTCTCCATCTCTACAACTTAATCCCTTTGGGAACTGTTTGTGCTATACGTTCGGCTGCTGTGGGGTTCATTGGGTGCAGTGCAGTGAGGCAGCCATCTTGGCTCAGTGAGTTCAGTGAGTTCGATGTTGCTGGAGGCTGGCTGGCTGGCTGGATCAGGTGGCAGTGCCAGATCTCTGATATCAATCACCATCCGCCGCTGCTGCTGCTGCTGCCGCCGCCGCCACTGTCTGCTGTGTCGCCCTTCTACTCTCCTCTCCTCCTCTCCTCTCCGCCTCCTCCTCCTCCTCTGTCCTGCCTCTGCTGAGCCTGTCAACACAACTCACCCCTTTTATTGCAATTCACCCTGTGTTTCTATCCACCCAGCTTCCATCTCCCTCTTTCTATCCCCTCTGTTTCTCAGACTCACATGCATATACAGGGCAGTAGCAGACAGGCAGACAGTGCAGGCTTTGTTATGAATGGCATCCTCTTGCACATCCGGAGGAAGTGTACGCTCCAGTGTGGCTTTACAAACTGTCTCCATTGTCCTCAGAATGAGTCACTCTACACTGCAGAGAATGGCAGTCAGCCAGACAGTCAGACAGACAGACAGTCAGACAGACTAACAGACAGACAGCACAGCGCAAACAGACAGACTAGTCTGCAGAGCCTACAGACAAACAGCACAGGAACGACAGGCAGAGAGACAGATAGTTTGTGACAGATACAGCCAGAACAGAACAGAGGCAGACAACTTGCCAATACAGAAGAGACCTGCAAGTAGCGGGTACAGACAGCGACTGAAAGACAGATGGGTAACATACACAGACAGGCAGCAGAGAGTGTGTCACCTTTGTTTTCAGTAGGAATATCATATTTTTGTTTTGCAAAGTGACTAAGTAGAAAATTAACATTGTAAACCTTGAAATTAAATTCAGCTTCATGTTAAAGCTGCAGCATATAAAATGTTTTATAAATAACACCTGTCTAATCTGATGCGATCACTAATTTAGGATACAACAGATAGGGATGTCCTCTTCTGGTGTTCTGCATGGTTAATGCAAGGGATACTAATAAAGACAATTACCTCTTATGGTCGATACAGATAAGATAACCGATATTTTTACATTTTTGTTATTTTAAAAAGTTCAGACACTAACCTGTAGTTTATGCACACCTGAGGGTAGGAAAGGCTAAGATGTAGTGAGCAAAGATGGGCGATTTCTGTGAACCCTTGTGAAACATGGGTCGCAAATTACAATCAATAAATGGCTGCTAACATGCATTTCTCAATATCGGGCAGACAGTTTATCAGTTCAATTTATATCATGCTTACCTAGTTTTGGCAACAAATCTGGGCCATGCACTGGGGGATGTGATGAATAAACACTTTAAGAGTGCAGCAATGAGACTCTAGCTTGACAGTATTTTATGTATCTACTCCTGTTTCTTAGATAACTTTTGACACCCTCTTAAAGAAGGGGCATGGAGAAATGTGAATGTATAGTTTTGCCACAAAACTGCATGATAACTGTGTTGGCACTGCTGTTTTGAATGTAGCAACTCTTAAGCTCAGAAACATACAATGTACTGTGCAATTTCTGGACTACAGTAAATGGTGGGAGCTGTATAACTCTGCAGCCTCCATCAGTTAATAAGATGAGTGGTAAGTGAGAGGAAGCATCCTTGTAAAGGCCATACAGAGAGATGGATTAATGGATGAGAGAGTGAATGAACTAATGTAGAGTAAGGCAGACTTAGATAAATGAATGAATGGATCAATGAATGGAGTGCTGATCACTGCAGAAGGAAAACTTGGATAGAGGAAGACAGACGGGGTGAAGGGAGGATAGGTTGAGTAATGGGATTAGTTTGTAGCAGGATCATAGAAATGCTCACTGCAAACATCTGATCACCGCCTGGATGAATGCTTGCACATGCATTTACATGTTACATTTACAAGCTAATTATATTCATTGTCACAGTTTGTTAGTTTTGTTTATGATTATTCTGGAAATTTTTTTATTTTTGTTATTTTATGTCTGCGGCAGCTGTCAAACAAATACAACCAGAACAATAAACATTACAACAATACGTCAGAGACATTTAACAACAAAGTGTTTTACTTACGTAGTCACATGCTACACATCTCACCGATTTTACTTTTAAGATATTGTATATCATCTACCGGTAATAATTAATCACATAGCAGAGGATGATATTGCAGATTGTAGCAAGTTTATGCTCCTTCCCTTTCACAGTGATACCCGCTTAAACATAGAGCTTGTTAGACCTTTTGACAGTTGAACCCAAAATGCAACAACGAACAAATGATGTACAATGGATTTCTATAAACATCAGTTTATTATCTCAGTATTCCTGGTGTAAGCCACTTGTTGCATAAAAATATATATACTGTTGCATTTTTACACATCATTTCCAACACTGAATTTGACAGTGTGACAGTTAAATGATGTTACAAGAAAGTTAATCAAGGCAAGAGCTTTCATGAAGTCATATGAATCCTGGGTTTCTTAATTTCCTCATGAACTGTTACATGTTTCTGTTATGTTCCATGGTGATCTGTTGGCTGTAGCAGCTCTGTCCTTATTTGATAAAGCAATTTAAGCTCAAGCTGAAACCAGATTCTATGTTTAAATGTGCTAACGGACAGATTAGACCGGGGGGTAGTGTGTAGTCCAACATCTTGAGGTATTGTGGGCTGGTTGGAGTAGGCTTTGGGCTGATTAGAGGAGGCAGGTTAGAGTGGGGGTTGGTTTGGCTGATTTAGGCCAACAGATTAGTGCCTAGTGGCTAACAGCTAGTGTAAGTGTTGGCTGGCAGGAGAAGGACCCCAGAGTGTGACCATTTGATCTCATATCACCACTTTGATGAAAAAATTGATCTGTAACTTTTCCTATTTAGAAATTTTAAGAAAAAAAATGTGCGAATCGTACTTGGAGGGCTTGTAGATTTCTGTTACAAACTGCTGTTTCTGATGCTGTCAGATGACTATGCAGCAAGAGTTGGAATTGGGCACTCTTTTTTTTTGGTCACTTTCTCTTATTTTCTTTTTTGGCACAGGAGAAGTGGTTTCAACAGGGGCAATCACACCAACCACATTTGTGGACAGTTGCCTACATCTGGTTGCTAAGGGCAACTGGACAACCATTGTTGCTCTGAAACATCAGCTACATGCTTGCTGCAATTTCTCCTCTTTACTACTGTAGCACAAAGCTCTGTGTTGCTTCATTTGTAGAGCAGAGCATCAGTTCAATTTACATAGAAGTCATAGAAGATTATGCAGAGACATAGAAGGCAGCAGCTACTGCAGGCACTTGATTACCCGGTCTAACTTATAAGACACAATGAACACAGGGTTTTTTCCCGATTCTCCAAACCCATGATTCGGTTTGACTTTAATTTTAAGGCCAAGATTTGATTCAGTTTTTGATTTGAACTTTAAAAAGAAAAGGGTATCTTATGAAAATTAGTTCAGTTTCTCAAGTCGGTCTTGAGTAAGCCCTCTAGCCAAACAAATCAATTGAGGATCTCTGGCAGTGTCAACAGTTCATATCAGTTCAGTTCTGCTTTGTTCTGTTCCTCTCCCATGAGTATCTGAAAACAAAACATCTCCGACTCAGCTGGAGTTACCTCTGGTGTCAGTCATTTGATCGTTTTCATGCACCATTGATAAGTGTCTCGAAGTGCATCTGCAAGCTACTGGTAAGCTAGCTGTGTTGTCTTTGAAGTTTTTTTGTTATTTATTCAGATGTGCGTGAACAGGTGTTGTTAGAGCGGAAAAAACTAAAACTGAGAGAATCATAATCCTGCCTTTGATTTAAATTATTGAAATTAAAAGGCATATTTAGACTGATTTTCCATTAAGAATCAAAATTGTGACACCCACAGTAAATTTTAACAAATTGCAACAATGAATTTGCATAGAAACAAATGAAACGCATCAGATAAATAACTAAACATTGAGAAGGGGAGAAATATTGCCCCCCATTCATTTGAAGCGGGTGGCTGGGAATTACAAATAGCTCCTTTAAGTGATGTCTATCTTAATCCATTTGACCCATCACATTAATGCATTCTTTAAAGCATAACAAGGGGAAAGGGGAAATGTATTAAATTAACAGTATAATTTGTGTAAGTCACACCTTGACTTAAACAATAGGGCCTTCATACATGTTTTAGGCAGCACTGTCACAAGATAATGCTCATTTCGTGCCCTGCAGAGTAAATGAGTGTAATTGAATGAATGTTAGTTAACAGGTTAATATATTGACTAACATATAGTGCCATTGCAGCCATGATATTACTTTTATTTCTGAGTTTGCTCCCATTATGCCTGACTTAATAGTTGAGCTGCATGCTGATGTCACAGTGGCCAGGTTAAAGGGACAGTCTGTCTATTTATAGCTTCCCACCTGTAATCTGTCTCTGACAGGATTATCTAAGACACTAGCTTCGGCCTGCTGTGCCACACAGACACACTGAAAATGTGAGCCTACCATGCATTCACATAGATGTACAGGGAAAACAGTGTGTACAGTACACACGTGTGTGAAATGCGATCAGTGTTCGGACAGCAAGGACAAATGGATGTCTGTTTTAGACCAACAAGAAAATGTGACACTGTTTAACCATGTGACAGGCCTGTAACATGTGTGTTAACATGTGAACTTGAATTGCTTGTCTGTGTTTATGCATGTTTCACAGAGTCTCAGTTAGGCCCAGTTAGTCAGTTCTTAAAATGTCTTTTTTATAGGTTTTGGCCTTTTGAACACATGTAAACAGCATTCTAGGTCACTAAAAATTGACCTTTTGGAAAACTTCCAGAAACTCTGTTGTCAGTGTTCACATCTGCACGGGCAAAAGACAGAGATTTTTTGAAACTACAACACAGACAGCCATGTAGGTAGCATCACTGGCAAATGTGTACTCTGGAGTATGCGTTATGATATTAGTGTACAGAGTTTGTACATTTACAGAATGGAGGTTATATTGTTAATATTTATAAAGACACAAATAGACATAGATAATGCAATAATGAGAAAGAGAGACAAAGTCAGCTGCTCACAATGTTTTTCTGACAAAATAGTGTCACGTCTTCCTGTCTCGTTTATGGTATTTTCTGTAGCTAAGCAACCGGCCAGAGTATACAATCTTCTTGCTGTTTTAAAAAGGCACCCAGGACCCATCATGGGATATGCGTTTTCAGGTGTGTATATATGGACAAAGATTAATTCTGAAGCGGTGTGGAAATGCTCGTCTGGATGCCAAGTGGACTAGTTCTCAGTTAGCCTAATTAAAAACAGAGAAGAAGAGTGAGAGAATTTTTTCATCCTCCCTCAACCTCCTCCGTCTCTGGTTGCCAATCTCCAGTCATTAATTAGCTATCCATGACAAAATTCCCCGTTCCAATCTGAAACTAGTGTAGAGAAGCGGACGGCAGTGGTAATCATGTCAGGGAAGCTTGGCTCAATGATCTGAAGGGGCTAAATGTCCCCCATATGGTCCACTGGCTGGGGCCTGCACCTCACCAAACTCTCATTAAACTAGCGCTTAATATACCAAGGTAAAGAGGGACACACACACACTTATGCATACACTCAGCTGTAAGAAACAAATCAAGACATCTGACAGGGGATTGGGCACAAAGGGACAGGAGGACAAGGAGGTGGTGTTTGTTTGTGTGTGCATGTGGTGTGTGTGTGTGTGTGTGTGTGTGTGTTTGTATGAGTGTGTTTTGAGAGACTGATGCTGTACAATTGTTGACTTGCCATCTGTCATCAAGAAGAAAGTTCCGTGTGTGTATACAGAGGAAAGATGAGACGGAAAAGAAAGAAAGAAACAGTGAGTGAGGTGCAGATGTCTCACAGCATCGAGGCCGACCACGAGGTACAATGGCAGACTGCTGTATGAGAGGAGTTGGAGGGGGAGAACAGAGAAGAAAAGAAGACGAACATCTGCCATATTCAGATATTGCTCCGTGGTTTGAGTGTTTCTTCACAATATCTTGAGTTTGAATAGACCTGGGAAACGGCCTGCTCATTAAGTACTTTGCAGGGCGAGGGAGCCATGTTACGGCAATATTATGGCGGATTCACATATATTCCTGAGATTTGAGATAAGATTTTTTCTGCATCTAAAGAAAGTAAGATGTACGACTACTTGTCATGAAAAAAGTATATGGTGCATTTGTTAGTTTTAGGATATATTTTTTTGTCAATTTTCTAGTAAAATAACCAGATAAAATTTTAAATCATAAAACAAATCCCAAAAATGTCCTTGATCCATACACAGTCCATACACAGTCCATAATGGCTGAAGTGGATCTTGTCTATAGCAGTTGGTTTTAAACCTTCGAATGAGTTTGATAAAATACAGAATTCAGTCTGGCCGTTCTGTTGAACACATTCATTTCTGCTCCTGATGGAGAATGTGATTAATGTTCATTATGTGCTTTGATTGTGACTTATTTTTCAAGAAAATAAACAATAGTATGGAATAATCATGCAGAAAGAAAACAAATAGTAAATTACACATATAAAGATCATTTTAAGAATCTATTTAACTTTCTTTTTGTTTTATACGTATTACAACATAGATAACACAGTCTACAACTGCAACGATTAACTGACAGGTTTCACCAATAAATCAGCGACTATTTGGAGAATGGATTTATCAGTTTGAGTGCTTCTTTTAAAGAAAAAAAAAGTAAAATTCTCTAATTTGCTTGTGGATGTGAATAGTTTCTGGTGCCCTTACTTTCTATGAGAGTAAACTGGCTGTCTATGGTTTTGGACAAAAGAGGAAAGTTAAGAAAGTCTAGGTATCATCAAGACAACAATCAACAACTCAATCCAGAATAAAAATCATTTGTCTGTTGGGGCCCTACTATAGTCATCTTTGTTTCTTTTGAATTGTCTCAAAGCCTCAAGTGCCTGATGCCGGCCAGCTGAGTTGGACATGTGTCAAACACAGCCTCTTAGACAAACAGACGTTACAACATGACAAACACCAGCTCTCAGGGAAGGAGAGGGAGAAGAGTTAGTCTGAGGTGGACCGGCATATAGAGCTGTCTGTCACCTCTGAGTGTGACAGACAGGCACACAGCAGTCACTAATTGCAATCACACTGTGATTTTGTTAGCCCAAACTCTCCAGTAGTTCATGAACACTGCCTAATCACAGGCAAACAGCATCTTGTAAACAAAAGTCACATGGGCTTACAAGCAGCTCTTTGATTGGACAGTGTTTTGGTAAACTGTCTGCATGAGACATCAGGGACTTTTAGCAGCAGATGAGCCAAAACTAATATGATTCCACTTTCTGTAACTCAGGCATGTCAGTTACGCGTGATAGAGCATGACTGATTGTGTGGGAATCGGATGAGACTGTGTTGTGCCCTTGCTTCGTTTTGTAATGTTCTGCTTTACATGCATGATTAACTGTAGCCTATCACAATCCTCCATGTATCCATAAAGCTGTGATTTATCCAGATACAACCATGTGTTGTAGCTCATACAAACCGAGTGGTGTCACACCGGGCATCGCTATCACCTGTAAACCATGGTTTGGCAATGTCCACCAAATCTGCATATGACAATCATCATGACATCATTGTTGCTTATTAGCACAATACTGTAGTCACCCGCTATTTCCCACTGTTCTTGTAAGATCAGCTTTCGCATCCCAGCATGCAAGTGTCTGACAGACATCCCCATGCTAGGTTTAAAAGGGTCTTTGTCAACTCACCACATGTCCATAACTTAACTATGTCAGCATCAGAAGCTTGAAACAAAGTTAGTCAGGCTAAGCTAAGAATATGCAAATAAAAAAATCCTGATTTAGAGAAACACACTAACAAGAAAAACACAGCTGCCACTAATGGAACTAAGTGTCTTGGGTTCACCTAACTGGGGAAGTTTAATCAGAAAATGATCAGATCACGACGTTGTAACATGCATTGAACAGCAACAACTTTGCTTTATTTTCTCTGCCATATGTTACAAACGCCAACAACTCCTGCCTAACGGCAACTCTGTAGTAGGCGACCTTTTAAATGATAATGTTATGATGGTACAAGGCTCAGTGGTTGGTGATTGACAGCCATTTGCGATGGATGATGCCATTGTCTATTGGCCTGATACTAGTCCACACAAACAAAAATCAAGGTGGCAACTGACAACTTCTCCAGCTTATGCTTCCAAGTGGTAGTATTGTTGGCCCCACTGTTGCAAAAACAGCTGGATTGTTTCCGTCGCAAATAACAACAGCACATCACAAAACATGAGTTTATTCAATCATTTAGTTCATTGTAGAAATTAATTGCCAGTTAACCTTCCTTTCCCAGGGTGGTCGTGTGCCCAGTGGCAGACAACATTATACACTGGTATCAGGGTTCATAGGGAACTAATCTAAATTCTGATGCTTTTTTTTAATATATGGTTTCTATATCCATTACACTGTGCAATCAACTTTTACTTCATAATCATACGTTAAAGCAGAAATCTAGGGTCAGTTTACGGAGTAAGTGATGCAGAGTTTAACTTAGGTCTAGGCTCCAAACATGCCCAGTGTGAATGGACCCTGATGGACAGATGGGCCCACACTTGGGCAGGTGGAGCGACATACAGGTAGCCAGGACAGAGGGGAGAGCAGAGAGCAGCAGTTAGTGAGGTGGAGAGCACTTAGTGTCGGCCCTTTAATGCAACACATGAATGGAACCTTTAGAATGAGACTGGGCTGGTGTGTGTGTGTGTGTGTGCGTGTGTGTGTGTGGGAGGGCGGGCGAGCAAGGCTGGGGGTGCACTTGACAGTAGTTGGGGTATAGTGCTTGATTGTTTATTCTAGCCTGCTGGGCTGGGCTATTGTGCTCTAGTGTGTGTGCGTGTATGTATGTGTGTGTGTGTGTGTATTTGTGTTGACAGAGTATGCTGTGTGTGAGCGTGTGCATGTGTATAAGTTTACAGGCAGACAGGGGAGACATACAGCACAATGCTTCTCTGCTGCTTCAGGAGAGAAGCAGGGTGGAGTGGGGGCGGGGGGGCTCCACAAAAGACCAGGGGGGTCTGATGTTGTCCAGACACACACACACACACACAGGCACACTCAACCACATACATGCACACGTAGCGCCAGCTGCCGCACACAGCCCCAGCCCAGCATTTCTGAATTAATAATACAGAGCCAACCACTCTGGAATAATAGTGACTCACACACACACACGTGCATAAAGCTTTGCACCTGTTCACCACTGCTCAACTGGACGGGGTTGGGCTGGTTGCCCCCCCCCCACCCACACACACACACACACACACACACACACACACACACACTCCTTATACCCTGTCTGTTGTCGGCAACAGTAGGACAGCTGTGTCTGTCTCCTGACCCTCCCCTCCTTGTTCTGATCGACAGCTACTCTCATTGACCGATTGGTCCAGCTGCCTTACTCTGTTCCTCTGATTGGCTGGTTTTACATCCAATGAGGCAAAGGAACAGAATAAGAATTTGAATACGAATGTCAGATTTAAATGAGGAGCCTCTAAGAAACCCTGTACTCTTCTGAGCAATTATGAAGTTTAGAATTACTAAAGAAAAATAAATGAATGTCCAGTCAGATTCCATTATTTTTACTATACTACTGATACGCAAGTCATTGAGTATGTAAACAGCACACACTTTTTTATTGTCATGAACTGGTCCTTGATGATGTGTTGTGGATTTTATAGTAATTTCATTTATCCATTCATTCATATTTTATTTATTATTGCTAATTTCACTGTTGTAAAAGACAAATAATACATGTTTACCCACCATGCTTACTTATATTCCATGAACAATAGACGAGCAGGAGGAAGAATAACTGCTTTACCTCCTCCTTTCTTCAGACATGCACCGACTGCAATTTTCTTGGCTGATTCTGATTACCAAGTTTTTTTTAAAATTGGCCTGCCGATTTTGATTTTGGCTGACTCTTTTTAATTTAGGAACTGGAATTCACAGCATACACAAACATTTTTGTAACCTTCTTTTAATGGAAAATTCTATTCTATGTTTGTGATAAAACATTAACTTTTCATTAACTAGTAAACATAAAACATCAAGATATTTTAACGGCCATTTGCTGACTAAGACTTTTGCACACCTGTGGATTGACAGGTGCGTAGGAGAGGACCAAGGGCAGACAAAATCAGGACAAAAACTCCACAATCTGTTCACCTCACTTGCAATCAAGAATTCATTTTAACAACAACTCCTCTGTATAAAGACCTTCATCAGGCTATCTTTTACCTTTAATGATCTTTTACTGAAATGTGTCAGTGAATTTTAGCTACCAAAGCATTTACGCAGTGTGCACTTGCATGCATATCCGGGACTCTTATTGTGAAAGGTAAAAACTGAATTTTGGTCAATTGGTTCATCTCCACAAATCACATAACGCTCTTTTCAACTAATCGTTCTACTGTATAGTATATACAGTGTTTTGTAAATGAACTGTATAATGTGAACTTCAATGATATAAAATAAATGAAGTGATCAATTATGCCAACACACAATGCCATCCAGAAGAGAGAACAGAGAGAGGCAATACACCAGCAATCAGTGCAATTTGATTAGCCTGCTCATTGGCTGTGTGTGCCTTTCCTAATCGCATTGGATCCACTGCTTTCTGAACACAAGCAGCATGGCATTCCTAATGTTATTGGGGGTTTAAATGCAGGGGCCTTTTGTACTGGTTTGCTCGGATTGTATTTTTACCTTCTTGACATACTAGAAGACATCTAAACAGATCAGTGTTTGTGTTTTGAATGCCATGATATGCCTTGGTAGTGTTTGTGTGGGAGGATGGATATGTGGATGTAGGGGAAATAAACCTTCTAACTGAGCTGTGTTTAATATTCTTCATCTAGACATAAACCTGAGTTTTCCCCGTTTGGTTATGATAATGATAGTCGTATATGTCCTACGTATGTATCCTCCTGTATGGCTATAGTATGTACTTAACTATAGCCTCTGATGTCAATGTGCACTTGTGTTGTGGTTCATCAGTATGGCAAGTCTGTAGAACAATTATTGATGAGAGAGTTTTTACTGGACGTGGAGGCTGACCCAGCCTTATGTACTGTACTGAAGGTCACAGTGGGCCCAGGTGTGTCTCCTGTTTCACAGGGCAGGCCTCTGCAAACAGAAGAGCACGGAGCAGGAAACCAGCAGGCAGTGCAGAGAGGCCATCACAAAACCCTTTTGAATTACAGCATTAAGGAGGAAAACCTGACTTTAGGTGTATACTTTTTAAATTTCGATAGGGTGTTTTATTATTTGGTGTTACATGTCTATTCCTAATTGGAATACAAAGAGAGTTTAGTTGTGAAAGGTGACAGTGAATCTCTAGAGATGTTTTGCCTTCTGGCATTTCCTTCTCATAATTTTAGATCAAACCCAATACATCGGTATTAAACAAATACTGTATGTCTGCAAAGTCATTTGTCTGTCTGTAGAGCAACCTTGAATTATACATTTTTTAATGTTTATGTAGTCTTAATAATGTTAATAAACATCTTATACAGATTTATGAGAGCCTTATGAACTATTAACTTGTGCTTTTTTTTTTACAAGGACCTTTATTTATAGAGTTACAGGTTAAGGTAATGACATAAGCAGTACAGGTGTTCTTGATGTAATTGGCCATCTCTCCATTTCCATGGTAATTTCAAAGAAAGTTGCTGGACTTTTACCTTGAATTTAATATGTTGGACATAAGGTGAAGTTAATTATATTTTAATGTGACTTTGTTGTAAGAATGCAGCGTGTGAAGAGACAGATAAAGTGGTAACAGTAATGAATTAAGACGGTAAGCTTGAAGTTGCTGTAGCTAAGTGACCTTCACCCACCCACTGTGTGTATGTGTGTGTGTTTGTGTGTCTACATATGTGAGTGTTTGTGGGTGGGGTGTGGGGGGGTAGAGAAGGGTGGGGGGTGTGGTTGAGTAGCCTCCACAGCCTCCTGTCTGGCACAGGTGGTGTTAAGCAGCAGCCCTCCAGCTAAGATGCTAATATGCTAACACCACACTAATCCTAGGGTGCTTTAGGAAGCAGCGGACCCTGCCTCCTCCCCGACAACACAGATGAGCAAACACTCATGTATAAACACACACACACACATACGTATTTAAGCTGACTGAATGCCTGCGTACAGAAATACACACACTTACACCTGACATGTACACACATGTGCTGATCTTACATATGTATATTTGTACTGTACACATACACACACACACACACACACACACACACACACACACCAGTGCTGTTAGGGGGATTAGGATGTGAGGCATCTTGGCTGCTGTGCATCTGTCAGTCACTCTCCAGCTCTGTCAGTATCACAGCGGTGGCCACCATGCTCCAGGGAGCCACCACCATCTACTGGACTGTAGGGGTACTGCAGGAGAGGACTGAAGACGGGAGGAGGAAAAAACACTATAAAAAAATATGCAGCAGAAATAAAAGAAATAGAAATATATCAAAAAGGGGTTAATCTCAGTGCAGAATTGTGAACCTGTAATATGTTGTCACTGTGTGTGTGTGTGTGAGTGTTTGTGTGCATGTGCCTCCTTCTATACCAGCTGGGAGAGCAGAGGGGCACCAGGGCAGCCTGCATTGGTGTGTGCATGTCTGTGTGTGTGCATCCAGCACAGTCTACCAGGAGGATCTGGCTGTGTGCAGCTGGCTGGATGAAATCTCCTAGTGGGCCCCAAGGGATGGCCACACTCCCATGGGTTTCCACTCAATCTGGCCGCCCTGTGGCTTCCCTGCCCTGTCCCAACTCTGTCACTGTCATAGCCTAACCGCTAACACTGAGGCCTGCCTCGCTCTTTCTCTCTCTTTTCTCTCTCACGTTAATTCTCATGCTCAGCCCTCTTCCTTTTCCCTCATCCTTCCTCTTTCCACGGACTGAGCCACAGGCTTGTACAATTACTCCAGTACTAAACCTTTAAACCCAGCTGCAGCCCCAGCTTCAAACTGAATTCAGGTCTTTGATTCTTCAAATCTTTTTTTCCCCACTCGTTCGAGTCTTACACAAGTCATCATTACACAAGTGACAAAAATGCCTCCTGAACTCTTACAGGTAGAACACAGTGCTACTTTTGTGTCGTCAGTGATGGTCCTTTTATTTAAAGCACTCGTACATACACACACACACACACACACACGCAAACACCAGTCCAGTCCCGATGTGGTAATGAGACTAATGCACTGTAAGTGGATTGGCTTTGAAGAGCCTGGATTCGTCTTAAGATGTCTGAGCAGGCTGGAGTTAGAACTGCTGGGGTCGGGGTCATGCACACACACCCACACACGCACACCCACACACACACACACACACACACACACACGCACACACATGCACAGAAATTGACACATGCACTGGTAAATAGACTGTACAGATTGTGCAAAAAAACATTTTAATTACTATTTATTCATTGTTTTCCCTCAACGCTGGTTTGGAGCAGTGAGAGTGACTGCAGGAGTCCAGTGCAGCGTTGCAACATGGACATACTCAGAGACAGATGTCTTCCTCAAGCGTCTTACCACACAATTCTCCACTTTCTTAACCCCTGTACCCTCTGCACTGCACACAGGCACCTCCACCCCTCACTCACTCACTTACTTGGCTGATGTTTAGCTAATCTCTCTTACTCCCTCTCCTCCCAGTGCATTACTGCTTTTACTCAAGCACCAGCCGCTAATGCCCACATACATAAACATATGAAAACCCTCCTCGCACTGTTGTGTCTGGAGGTGTATTGACCTTAGTCTATAAGGAGATCAGTTCAAGCCGCCGGCCAACCGTTTCAGCTCAAACACACCCACCAGTTTAAATGCATTCTGCTGCTGTCCCATGCTGCTACAGTGTGTATTAGTGATTTGCATTTAGCTTTACCTATATGAGATATGGAACATTTTGGACTGTGCAGTAATATGACAGAATTGACATACTTTTGTCATTTAATGCTGTTAGGGCTAGGGCTGCAACTAAACATCATTATCATTGTCAATTAAAACTGCCATAAACTTTATTTTCTTATTAAAATGTATGTTAAATAGCTCTGTATTCCAACAGTAATCACTGTTATAGTGTGAGTGTTTGGTCATTAGCCAATTAGCCTTCAAAAAAGAAGAGTTGTGCAAGTGTGGTGATGAACAGAGGAGGGAGGGGATTGCTTACTGAAGAACAGCCGGAAAGTTCGCTAAAACGATGATGATGAGGCTTACAGCAGCTTTAATCTGTCGATTATTTTCTCAAATAATCAATTTGTTCAGTCTGTCACATATTCAGTCTATTGTCATAGAATAGAAAAAAGAAACTAGAGAATATTCACATTTAAGAAGGAAAAAATTACTTGATTATCAGTAAAGCTGCCGATTAATTCAATAGCTGACCTCTTATTGATTAGTTGTTGCAGGTCTAGTTGAATTATGATGGGACTGCAACCAAAGATGATTTTTTATTGTCAAATAATCTCTCCATAGTCTCTAAGGTCTGGTCCATGGAGTCAAGTCTGGTCTTCTGTTTTTCTGACCAACAGCCCAAAACACAAATATATTCCATATAACTGTGATATAAAACAGAAAGAAGCAGAACAACTTTGCATTTGAGACGCAACACCTGTTTTTTGTTTTCTCAATGACTTAAGTGACTAATTTATCATCTTTTGATGGACTAGTCAGTTACTTGAATCGTTTCAGCAGATGAACACAGCACACTTAAAACCAGTCCTTCTACCTGTAGGAAGTCTGTTATTTTCTCCTTTGGTCAGTCTGGTGACCAACTATCCAGCTACTCAGTCACTTGGTCAGTAATTTTGTTATTTATTCTATCCCATGTCAGCCAAACACTACTGTTTTAAACGCTGAGCATGTGTGTCTCTGCGTGTGTGTGCGTATGTGTTTGTGTGTGTGTGTTGTCATGCAGCCAGACGACACATTCCTCTCCCTGCCGGTGAGCTGCTGTGTATGTGCTGGAACGTGGCAGAGCCTCCTCCCCACTCTCTCCATCCGCCTCCCCTCCCCTACCTCTATACACCACCACCACCACCACCACCCGCCACCCCTCCAGCTCCCAGAGTGCCAGTCACACAGCCCCGTCTCTGCGCCATCTGCATATCAGCTCCAGCCTCGGCCAAAGCATTAAATTAAATCCCTGTTTGGGTTGATTAACAAATGGCTGGTGAGCTCACATAGTTATGGAGTTATTTATTTAATTGTCATCAAGGTTTTTCCTGCTTTTCGTCTGTCTCGGTCTCTGCTGAAATGTGGCAATCCGGCAAAGCAGCAGAGCAGAGGTGTGCTGGTGTCCTGAAGGAGCGAGCGTGAGATGGAGAGACGGAGAGAGACTGCAAAGTTTCGGTCTTGCTGGCTGAAGTTCAGCCTTACCACTTGTACCTGTCTCCTATTTTCCTCTCTGCATTTCTCACTCTCATTCTCTCCCCTTTTCCCCCTCTGTCCTGAAATGAATAGTTAATCAGTCCGCTAATTGACTGACAGTTAGTCAGTGCGTTGTTGTAATTGTCCAATCAGAAAGCTTGGAACGGACACAGTCACAGCTGATTCATCTCCTGCCTCTTACTTCTAAATCCACAAGCTGCAACTGGAGGATGTGCCAGCATGAGTTATTTCTCCTAGAAAATTCCAAAATGACTTTTAAAAAGTTTAGTTTTTAATTTGTAGTTGAAAAAGCTGAAAATGACAGGTCTTGAGAGGTAGAGAGACGCAGGGAAAGATGCAACCTTTTCACTTTCCAGCACTCCTTTCTTTAGTTTAAGGCTTAATTAGGCAACATACAGTGGATGTGGTTGTTGGTAGCTTAGTTATTGTCATCAGTCTTCATGTTATTTTATACGTTCCTACAGGGAACGTAGGAACGTACGTTCCTACAAGGCAGTCTGTAAGAGAGCACTTAAGACCAGCTTCTCAAGTCTATATTTTGTCTCTGTTTTGAACAAATTTAGCTGAACACTTAAACACACTTCAAAATGGTTTATCTTCTCCTCCTAAATATCCTCTGTTCCTTGGATGTTTCAGATCACCCACGTTGTCCTGTATTTCTGATATCCTGTCGTTCTAACAAGGAACAAGAGACTCCTGTTGTCATAAGCACTGTATAGTGTAGTATTTACTAATTGGCCTTAAGGGAAAAGTAAAGTTGTGCAGAAAACTAAATGAAACTGAAGTGAGGAGTCCGAGAGAGATGGTGTGGGAAGGAGACCGGCTGTTCTGTTTTCTCCAGCAGTCCAAACTAGAGACATGTGGCTCCCCAGACAAGCTGTCCAGAGTGGGAGAGCTCGCTGGACTCATTACAGGCAGGGCCAAGACGGGATAGCTTGACAGAACACCATTGGATCATTCGGAGAATTGGAACGGTCGAAACTGAATTGTGTCGGTTTGTGTGTGTGCGTGTATGAGCGTGCGCATGCCTGTGTTTGTTTGGAACGCCATGTGTGGACAACTGTCCATCTCCTCTCTCCGTCTGTGCCACCCCTGGCTGCCCCCTCCCCCGCCCCCCAGTGGACGTGTACACACGCAAACACACACTCGCACACAGGCACACACATATACATGCTGTCTATGCCCGGCCAGAAGGATTGCTTAAATGTTTTCAGTTGTACTGGACAGCTGAGCGATGAAGTGGCCAGCCACAGGCTTCCATTGGTTGGACACTTCATCTAGAAACTGACTCAGAGAAATGACTGGACTTGGACCAGCAAGCCAGTCATCACTGCCAGTTTATAATAGTTTTATCAGTTTAACTTTCTGTTTATCCTCATCCATTTTTGTCAGTCAGTACATCTCTTTTCTCCTATCTACTTTGAAGTCAAGCAGAGTTTCTCTTCATTAAGTTTTTTAAGGTAATATTTTTTCTGATGTGAACCCACAGGAGCTTAAAACCTGTACAATACTTAACATTAAATCGTGACCTTTATTTTGAATAGAGCTGGGTATCACCACTGTATTCCCAAATTGATTACAGTCCGATTCACAACATCCAAATTTGATTGAATTTCTGATTCAGTTAGGTATATTTCATATGAGTGTTTACATTAGGAAATTAATTATGTAGATTTGTGGCTAAAATCTTCCTGTGTCGAAATGAATGGGATGTTATTGAAAATCCTGTAGTGAAAGAACAAGAAAGTAACGACAGATGTAGGCATCTGTGTTTCAGCAAAGGAAAATAAGAAACAAAAAATTCAACCCTTTGCCTTTTAAGCACTTTTGAGTTTCCGAGGTGCCTTCGAGTTCACTTGAAATCCTAAATTCCTGTCCCTGTGCCATGTGTGTAAATCGCAGACACAGAGAGACGGCAGACGACAGAAGCAGCGCGTCTTTAAATGACACTAAAACACTGCAGAAACTCTCAGCATAGTTTCAAGGCAGATAGCCTTTGGAGATTTACTTGCCAAACTGAAAATCTACCCACATTTGGCACTTGGCAGGTTTTAATTTCGCACCCTGACATGCATCCACATATGTTGAGGGATCAAAGTTGAGATTTTATGAATCAATATCCGATCATTTAAGTCAGTGGTTCTCAAAAATTGCAGTTGCCGCAGTTTGCATTAACAATGTCTGTAATTAATACAAAGCTGCAACTTAAGTGTGACATCTTACTGAAATAACTAAATAAGGAACAAATCTCGTTCATACTGGAAGCACTAAATTTAGAGTTCTGTCTCTAAGTGGTGTCTTTACTTGTTCAGTTTCACACTGTAAGAAGCTAATATTTTGAGACACACAGCACACTTTGGTCTCTCTTCATCACCAGCCGTTTGACCGTCCTGCGGTCCTTTCACAAGCTTGTCCATGCTTTGCTAGCGGTGCAGAACATGAATGAATGTCTTGTTCATTCAGATTTGTAATACAAAATCAGTTTTTTTAAACCCAGTCCTATTTCTGACACATTCTCTACAAAAGAAAACTTTGTTTTTTTTCCTTTGCATTCTTTTTCTTTTTAGATTTTAGTGTTATATCCATTCCATTTGTAATTTATATTTTAAAAAAACCCTGCATCTATAGGTTTTCTAAACAAAAGATCACATGTACAACATACACTAAAAACATTAGATAACGGAGATCTGTTAAATTCACTCACATTAATTTACAAAGTACTAATGAAAGTAGTTTTCTGGTACAATTTAAGCTCATTAGGCGCGCCTACATTCAGTCTCACTCCAGGGAAGCAGAACCCCACAATGCACATCAAATTGCTGAACTGATTACATGCGAGCCTAATCCCTAGCTTTATATATACGGTATTCTCTTTCCACTCACTTACAACCCCCTTCCCCTCCATTCCATTTTTGCTTTGCTTTCTTAATTAATTTTTTCCTTATGCCTCCCCGCCATCTCTCCTCCCACCCCTCCCATTCAGCCCCTCTCACAGTAGCGAGTGATCCAAAGAAGATGCTTTTGTTTCTGAAAGAACAGGAGAAGGAAACGGGAGAGGAGGGGAGAGTGGGTGTATTTGTGAAAAGGAGAAAAATAGAGTCCGAGAGAGGAGAGGAGAGGAGGAGAGGAGAGGAGAGGAGAGGAGAGGAGAGAGAGGTGTGATTTGGTAATCCTGATGACGCACTGGCACCCAACAGCATTTTGTTATCTGTGTCTATCTGTGTCTCTGTCTGTCCCCGTGTGGTGGTTCAAATCAGCCGCTACCCCCCCCCCACCACACACTCACATACACACACCTCCACCACCAGCACCACCCAGAGGTACCGGCAGGCCCGGCAGTCGCATGGTCCCTTCGGCGGAGCAGGTGTTTTTCTGCGACGTGTTAACGAGCGCGGCCTGCTGTCATTTCCGCTTTAAATGGATGTCACAAATAGAACACATACACATACACACACTGCCTATTCTCTTCTCCCAGCGAATTAGCCTAAGAAAGGTGATCAGAGCTGTTACCGAGCTTTGTGTGTGTGTGTGTGTGTGTGTGTGTGTGTGTGTGTGTGTGTGTGTGTGTGTCGGCGATGAGTGTGTTTATGCATGCAGACACATATGCACCTTTGTCTATTAGTATGTCTTCGCAAGGTGTGTAAATGTGTGTGTGTGTGTGTGCATGTCAAGCAACGGCTGGTTAATTAAAAGGGGCTGAGAAGTAGGGAACATTTGTGTCCTTCTGTGGTTTTTATTTCTGTTGTTTGAAATGAGAAAGTGAAATGTTTACACAGCTCCCGGCTTTGGAAAGTGTCGGGATTGTCAGTTTCTTTCACCAGAGCAGCGTGTCTCAGTATTACTTCAGCCGTGTACCATGTGCGCGTGGTTTCCTCCCTCGGCTTGTACTCATTGTACTCGTCCGACTACGTGTGAATCCACACATGTGTGTACTTTTAATCCATGTGTGTATCCATGCTGTTTCCAGTAAGTGTTATCCGCCTCTGTGGTGTGGAAATGTTTGACACTCATGTAATCCTGCAGCGGGTCATCTGATAAAGCTGTGGTGCCACCTTAGTGCCAGTCTGTGCCAGCCAGTTGGGTAATACTCGGCCACCAGCTGCTCAGCAGATGTTGTTATTTGTTGCTGCGGTCTAAGAAGGGTTATTCCCTGTATGTAATCTTATCTCATCTCATGTCATGTCATCTCGTCTCATCTTATCTCATCCCTCTTCTCCTTTCTTCTTCCCCCTTTGCTGCCGACCAGTGGTTTCATGTGCTTAAATCATGACTTCATACATGTGTTTGTGTGTGCGCAGTGTGCTTTGGTGTGTGTTTGGTGGCAGGGTCATCACCTCGACACCTGCCCATGTATCAGCCAGATGATGTTTCTGGCATGGATATTTCGGTTGTTGTGCTGGTAAACATGTTTTTGTCGTTTTTTTTACATGATAATCCGATCTGAATCTGGCAAGCGCTGTGGGAGTCATACTGTGGGAGTTTGTGTCTGCGGACAGTGTGTACGTGTGTGTGATGTCCTCTGGACAGATAAGAGTTGAGCGGACAGGATTTTAGCTGTCGAGGGAATAAAATCTGTATTTAAAATCATCATCATTATTGCTATTAATACGTCCATATATTATCGTAATCATCATAATCATGATTACCTCTGAGTGCACTGTCGCCTTCAGCATCATCATCACTGTTGCCTTCATGAATTCAGTGTCTGATTGACTTATGTTCTCTTCTCTTTGTGTCCATCTTTCTCCTTCAGGTGAATACATAAAGAACTGGCGGCCGCGTTACTTTCTCCTGAAGACAGACGGCTCCTTCATCGGCTACAAAGAGAAACCTCAGGATGCCGACCTGCCCTACCCCCTAAATAACTTCTCTGTAGCAAGTACGTAATCTCGCATACATACATCACGATAGGCTTCTGGCGCCGTGCTCTAGAAGTGACTGTTAAATACTGATATTGCATTTAAACTAGAATGGTTTTCAGTAGAGCGTATACCTCTGTCAAGGCAGTACCCTTTAATTCCATCAAGCCTTATCCATACGGTATCAAACTCGGTAGCGCTGTATCGCTCTGAATTTTAAACCACTAAATCATAATTTAAACTCACCAGATCTAGGATGTGCATCGCTCATAGATACCCACGACCTAAATACACCTGTTTTTTTCCATCAAGATTCATGCATTAGTCCCTAGGTTCATAAAAGTGAGAAAAATTTCCGGGATCTCTTTTCCTGATCTGCACCAAAAAGTTAATAGGGGTTTACCCTGGGCCTTCATCCATCCTCCATTCAAGTTTTGTGAAAATCTGTTCAGTAGTGTTTGTGTAATCCTGCTGACAAACCAACCAATGGAGAACTCTCCGAACAGACTGGCAACGGTAATACATTATTTTAATTTGATCAGTTCACCTTTCCAAAAAACAAAGAACTGGTCATATCACTTTTGATACCATGTAGTGACTTTAAAGAAGAATTTGAAAAAGAAAATGATAGTCGTCAGGCCATAAAACTTGATCTGTGGATCTTTACAAATCAGGACTCGGTAGTCTAACAATGACATTTGTTAAAAAAAAAAGTATAAATCAAGAAGCGAATCAGGACCTTAAAATTGGAAGTCACATTTGTTCATTGGATTTGGAGAGTCGTGACACCTCTAATCTTGGTGTATAGACACAGAACTGAAGTGTTGAATTGTAAAAAAAAAACACAGTCTATCCATCAAATGCTTATTGACTCCCATCTCAAGGATGTTTTTACTTTTTAATCCTCACAGAAAAACCAGGAGCAATGTGTCAAAATACCTGTGTCTTTTCCATATATGATGCACCCGTTTACACTGCATACTTCTCTCTTAATGTTAGTGGTAATGTTAATACTGTGACACCTGCTGTGATTATGTGTTTTCTATGGGTGGTGAGCTTGCTTTAGCAAACTTAAGCAGTGAATTAAACCCATGTCTGCAGGTTGAAAGAGACATGTATTCCTCAAGTGGACCTCTGTCATGTTAAGTGCCATTAGATATTGCTTATATGTTCTTGTGGTTTCATCACACAGCGCCACAGTGAAATGGTACAGCAGCCATTGCATCAGTTCACTCATGACGTGTTGTCAGTCATCAGTCTTCACAGCATCAGTATGCTTTACAGAATTCACCATGTGCTCTAATTAACCATTTATCAGTATATCATCTGTCTACACCTGGTTAACAAGCGCCACAGAATCTTTGACATGTGCAATTAACCAGCTAATGAGTTAACAAGATTAATTTTAATGTCTCTCAGTCTCATTACCACCACCGTCACCTCTCATTGTTCATACAATAAATGCAGATTGGCAGTAAAGCTTTGGAAGAGGGATGATAATCACCCTAAAAGACAGATGACATAACCGAATTATTACTAAACTTATAATACTCACTCGTTGGTCTTTCATCACTTTTACGTTTTAAGACACAAAACCATTTTAATTTGACATCACTGTGATAACTGAGAATATTAAGCACAATTAGACTGGTCAGAACATCACATCACTTCTATCACACAGCTGATTATTCCACTAAAGAAATACACACAGTGCACTGATTCATACTAGGTACGTCAGTAATACTGGCGGTTCTTGAAGTAGTTGACCTCAGATTTGTATTTTCCATGTTGGAAAGTTCATTACAGCAGATAAAATCAAATGAGATTCAAAAGGACAAAACAAAGCAAACAAACTCAATTAAATCATTAACAGAATAGTTTTTCCGATAAATATTATAAATAAAAGACTATAAATGTGGTCTTGTCACTTATATAGGCAGTAAACTGTTTTTTGCATTAGACTAGTGGAATTACTATAATCAAGTTGAAATGTGATTAAGGATGATCTTTTATAAGTTGCCTGAATTTGGATGAGTAAAGAGGATTATGTAATTATGATTGATCTTTTTCCGGAAAACAAAAATACACCCAGATTATTGATGGATCAGCATCCACGATTGTGCTGGATAAACCAGATAAAACACTTACAGTATGTCATGCAGCATATGTCTCTTAATAAAAAAATGGATGCATGTTGTGTAGCTGATTACTCTCTTTCACTTTCATGCATCGCTTTCTACTGAACGTAATCTGATAGGTATTAAGCAGGACACGTGCCCTGATGCAGATGCCACTGTAGTTACTTGCAGTGATGCCACACTGACAAAAACAGACACTTCCAGCAAGTGTCAGTAAGTTTTAAAATGTCTGTTGTCATTTTTAGCTGCAAAAACAGTGGTCCAACCGATTTAGCTGCCAAGCTTCTTTGATTAACCATATTTTCCCAAAAGTGACATCTCACTGACAGTCACCTAACTGCTAGTTCTGGATTAAAATTAAGCTGTCTTCTTTATTCTGGGGCCTAACAGGTAACCTAACCTTAGTAAAACTGTTACTATTAATGAGATATCTCACCAACAAATATGCATTTTTGATAAATGAGATGTGTATACACTGAAATAACATCAGGAAAAATAAGTTTTCTACCTGAAAGTTATGGTAAACAAACATTGTAAGGGATTCTATCCATAGCCTTAGATTTGGAGGGTTTGAGGGTCATCAATTAAATGGATTTAGACAAGCGCTGTGTAAAATTTCTGCAGAACAATTCAGTGAAGATTGGTGATGGAGGGGATGATAGTGGAGGCAGAGGAGAGTACAGGAGAATGGGTGCGAGATGGGGGCGAAAACAGAAGAAAATGATGACGAATGGTAGAATACGAGCTGAAACTTCAGAGAAAACGATAAAGAATGGCACATCAAAGGACGGAGGAGGAGAACGAAAGACAGGAGTCCGGAAGGGAGGACAAGTATGGCGAATGAGCGATGGGAGTCGATCGAAGGGGGCAGAAGAGAAAATTGGAGACGCGGGGAGGAGAGGGGGAAGAGGAGCGAGGACGGAGATGGAAGGATGATTAGGGTGGAGAGCAACGGATGAGAGACAGAGAGAGGGACGGTGGGATTGGAGATGCAGATGAAATATGGGGGAGAAAAAGGGAGGAGAGGAAGAGAGGAGGATCATCAGCGCTGAACAGACAGGGAGGAGGAGACGAAGACTGGATTGGAGAACGAGGAAAAAGGGGGAGAGGAAAAGAGTTTGCGAGGAGGACAAGCCAGGCCATACATCCGGCCCCGGCTGCTTGGCACCGCGCTGGCACTGCCACATCTGTTGCCCAAAGCTGGGAGGCCAGGTGGCGTGTGTGTGTGTGTGTGTGTACGTGTGTGTATGTGTGTGTTTGTTTATCTGTGCGTGCCCGTGTGTGTGTGTTTATGTGTGTGTGAACAACAGAAGTGGTCAGATGGAACAGAGATGGTACAGGCCTGTTCCCTGCAGAGGGACTCATACATACAAGCCTGTCGCTCACACGCACACACACACACACGCACACACACTGATGCATGCACTCACACACACCCACTAAACCGGCACACAGATTTCACAATTGCCTGCTGTGGCAAACAACCCAATTTCAGCTAACGTTCAAACTTCAATATCACTTTCTGTGTGTGTGTGAGTGTTTGTTCATGAGTGTTTTTTGGCATCGTCCCATAGCATGACCTTGTTTTCTGGCGGCACAGCAGGCCACGCTCACGAGTCAGGTAGTGACTTCTTTGTGTGTGTGTCTGTGCTTGTTTGAATTTACATTGAATCTCTGCCGCCCGTACGACCCGAGGTGTGTTGTCATTAACCTTCCTGTCTATATTTAGGCTGAGCCACGACGTGCTGTGCTGTGCCACACTTAAACAGAAAGTAATTGGAAGAAGGGGTAGC
The DNA here is from genome assembly GCA_039737535.1 of Lagodon rhomboides. Classification (NCBI taxonomy): domain Eukaryota; kingdom Metazoa; phylum Chordata; class Actinopteri; order Spariformes; family Sparidae; genus Lagodon; species Lagodon rhomboides. The sequence goes on along the minus strand of CM077796.1, from coordinate 20,742,465 downwards.
TGAGGATGGGAGGACGGAGGAGAGAATGACAGGAGACAAAAGGAGAACAGAGGGGAGGAAAAGAACAGGAGAGGAGGATGGAGGGTGATGTATGTAGAACAAAGACGAAGTAGGGGAGACGAGAGGTCAGAGGATGGATCATTCTGCTCTTTTACATCAGCTCTCATCCCGGATGAGCACAGAGACTGCTGAGGGACAATGAAGATGCATTCCTTCCCACTGAGATCTCACAGCCCCATCTGGCTATGTGTGCGTACGTTTCTGCGTTTGTGTACTGTATTATGCGTTTGTGTAATAATGGCCTACTGTATTGCCCATTTTCACAGAAATGTGTCTCTTCGGATATTCGCCAGATGCGTATGTGCTGGAACACATAATATCCCTTGGAACAGGAGAGAGCCTTTATTTGAATCATGGGCGGCTGAAGTTATTGCCTATGTTTAAACTAAAAAAAATTAAAAACAAAGCTGCATCTGTACTTAATTGTGCAGTTAATCTCAACTTGATATTCAAATTTGGTCTGTTTAATTTCAAGAAGTGGGTCTACATTCTTTGGTGAATGGTGAGGATAGACCGATTATTGGCCTGGCTGACTTTTGGGGTCGATAATTAGCATTTTCAGGATCTGCGTAGTAACTAAAGTTAGGAAATAAATATAGTGGAGTCTTTGTGGAAGTGGCAGAGAATGGAAAACCCCCAATTGTACTTTGGTACAGTACTTGAGTAAATTGTAATTAGGTACATTCCATCACTGTTTATTCTAAATTTTCACACTAAGACTTTCATTTTACTGTAAAAGTACATTGGTTTCAAATACTGGTTTGGTACTGCACAATTTATTATCAGTTATGACTAACCCTTAAAGAATGAATGAAGTGTTTTTTACTTGAACAATTTCACAAAATGATATGCCCCGACATTAAACTTGAAATATTGTTGGATAATCAACACGTTTTAAATTTGCATATACCTCCCCAGCTTGAGATTCACAAAACAACACAAAACAGCTTAACGAACACCTTTCTTGCGACATCAAACAAAAATGTTTCATAGTAGCGGAAAGCAAAGGTGTTATCAGTTACCTGCATTTGCTCGATTCCACAGTTAATTATTACTCTAGCAAGCAAGACAAGGGAGATTTATTTAAAAACTATACTATTACAAGTTAAGTTACTGAGCCTTACATTAAACTGCACACTGCTTTTAGTAAAAACTATGATAAAATACAATAAATTGTATCAATAACTACACAAAAGAAGAGAAAAAACTCCCAATAACACACAAAAAGTTTTTTGCACACCAGAATTTTGAACTTTGACACTATGCTAGAATAAAAGCCAATCTCAATACCTCTTTTGATACCATAGCAACAAAAAAAAACCCCAAAACTTCTGGTCACACAACACAGGATAATTGTTTTGTTTTTCTTATTAAACTGCAAACAGATCTGGTACAGAAAAGGTCACTGAGCACATACCAACACAGCTGTAATATTGTAGATATCCATGCAGCCTTCGGGTGAAATTCTGATTGTAAATATGTGTTGTTTTCTTTTAGAAATAGTACTTAACAATATTATCACATGCAGATATCATGTTGTTTTAAATATGATGGATTGAAAAAGTAGTAAAGTACCAATCATTTTGACAATCTTAGACTGTAGCCGAGAAAACAGAAGGATTTACCTTCAACATTGACACTGTTGTGATTGATGTTAGCTCATCAGTGCAGCTAACTGAATCCTTTTCTAGGTACAGTTGGACGCTTATAGCTCTTCTTGATTTCCATTTTCTCTCTCTGCCTCGGTGTTGTAGTTGTACTGAATCTCTGGCTGGTTTCAGAATGTCAGCTGATGAAGACGGAGAGGCCGAAGCCAAACACCTTCATCATACGCTGCTTACAGTGGACCACTGTCATCGAGAGGACCTTCCACGTGGACACGCCTGATGAGAGGTCAGTTTCCTGAAGACTAGAGCAACTTCTGGTCGTTGTTGGTCAGTGAAGAAAGAGGGTGTCAAGCATTGTCTCCTGCTCGAATCCCATCAGGCTGAGATGAAAGATAAACCGTTTTTACGTGCAGTTGAACCAGGTATTTGAATGCTTGCTGCCACCACTGTAGACTTTTCTGACATTTCTCTCACAGCAGCAGTTTGGATGAAAAATTGGCATTTAAGTTAATTAAAGCCTGCCAGTTTTCTTTTTCAAACACTTCTTAAACTTAAGTCAGTTTCAGTTCAATTTAAACACTTTCAAAAGCGCATGACATTAGTCTAAACATAGATAAAAAATAAATATATCATGTGGGTATCATCAAGGGCAGAGGTAAATGAGAGGAGGTTTGTACTGTAGAGAGTTGGTGTTTTTGGTGTGTGTGTGTGTGTGAGGGAAAGAGAGAGGGTGAGAGAGACAGAGTGGAAAGGAGACCTTTCAAGTAGCGTTGGCATAAATTCTCCAGCTGCTCAGTTCCTTTCTGAGGAGCTGAGGTGTTTATCTCCAGAAAATGAACAGCTTTGCCCAGAAGACCACAGATGCTTCTGTGCATCCTTTGAGTTTGTGTTTGTGTGTTTTATGTGTGTGTGTGTGTGTTGCAGCTGTCTGTCCAACTTTGTCTGTGTTATATGTTGCTTTATAATAGTTTTGCCTCGAGATAATCAAAAACATTTTCGGAGTTAACATAAAGGGAATAACTTTCAATCGATTATTTTATAAAGTTAAGTGTTTGCATTAGTGGACAGTGAGCTCCAGATGTGTGCATGTTTCGCTGTAGGAAGTGTGTGCGTCATTGAAGTTTAAGTGGGTTGGAAAGGAGTGTGCGTGCGCCACACCTGGGTTTCTCTGTGTGTTTGTGTGTGTGTTACTGTATTTGTTGTACTGTACCAGCGCTGGCAGGGCGCCAGCTACCACAGCCCCAGCCGTGAGCAGAGAGGGTGGCACGTGTTGGCATGGTGCCCGACTGTAGGCAGGCCCATTATCTCTCATTAGCAAAAAAAAAAAACTCATTATACAAAAAACACTCTAACCAAGAGAGAGAGCATTTATCTGCTGCCTGACCTTGAGAGAGTTCCCGTTGCTTTTCATGTAGCTACACGCACACACACACATCACGGGTGCCACAAATTGAGTGCTCCATTGTGGTAGACGGAGTGTAACTTGAGTTTGCCCTTGTTTTGGAGTGTGTAGGGTACGCTCAGAAGTCTTTGCAGAAGAAAGGGATTCAGATCTTAAAAACACAGACAGACACTGCTCTGTTTAGGTTCAGATGGAGTGTTTCTCCAGATCCCTCAAGGAAACATATGGGCATCTAACTCAAAACAAAACAAGACACAGGGGTGATCGTTTGGGAGTCAAACAGGTTTCATTATTATGATCTCCGCACGGCTTACACTTGGTAAGTGTATTTGAAAGTGCACACTCGTAAATCCCGACTTGCTTCTCTTGAACCCCGAGGATTTCTGAATATTTGAATATCATCTTGGGTTCACCTCAGTTTGGGCTCTTTAGCTAACATGTAACCCTTGCATGTAGCACAGGATTAACACTGTTTGAGTGAAGATCAGTGGGGGAAGAGTTGAAAAGAGACTGAATTCTGAAGCCAGTTCAGACGAGAGGAAGCAGCATTTTCAGCATTTAAATTTCATGTTTAAAATCAGAAATGTGTTAAAGTGATTCTCGTTAACGAGATTTACAATTTCACAAAATTCGAAATAAGTATCTCTTCTCTTCTCTTCTCTTCTCTTCTCTTCTCTTCTTCTCTTCTCTTCTCTTCTCTTCTCTTCTCTTCTCCTGTATAGACCATTATATTCATCATCATTAAGTACAGTTAACATGCCTACACATCCTGATGCATGGCTGGCCTTCTGCTACAGATGATGATCACACACACATACACACACACACACTCGAACTCACACATTTTCTCTCAACAGATGTTGAACAACACCACTAATGGAAAGTCAATGGGGAGGAACAATGTTAGCAAACAACAATGCATTGTTCCCTCCGATGTATGGGTGTGCGTACACACACACACACACACACACTCCCCTCTCTCATACACACACATGCACAGACTGGTAGGCATTAGTTCTGCTCCATGATCATTGCTCATTTGGTTGATTCTCTAGTTGACCATGTTTCCTCTGTGTTGAACAAATAGGTGTTTATGTTAATTGAAAACAGTTTAGCGCCTTTAAAAACCTGGTTAAATAAGAGCGTTAGCCATCCTATTGGAGAACATGGGAACAGTATTATATATATCTGTGTAATGTAATATTACCTGGGATGGTTTCAGTTATGTATTGCTGTAGTGTGTAGAAGTATCCCTTAAATGATGATCAGTTCACAAAAATGAACAATATTGTTGCTGCAAACCACAGTACGTTGGGCCAACACACGACAGGGCACCGGGCACAAGAACTATGACAATAATAACATAACATATAACATAATAAACTAAGTGCAAATTTAATTTTTGTCAAACACTAGGGCTGCACAATTTGGTAAAAGAAAAAAAATCAGATTGTGATTATTTTGATAGATATTGCGACTATAATCTAATTTACGATCAGTGGGAATTGTCAATTTTGCATCCCTAATTTCATTTTCTATGAATAAATAATTATCATACCTTACCAAACCATTTTTTCTTACATCTAAAGAACAAGATTTGTAGGCCAGGCAGCACTACAGTACTTCATTATAATGCCGTTTTGTTCAACATTTTACCTTGCACTCGGTCACATTGCAATTTTGATAATATTTTGATTAACTGTGCAGCCCTGCAAACGGCTTGTTATTGAACATGACTTTCCAAACATGGAAACCTATTAAATTTAATGTTATTGTGTCTGTAAACTCAGAGATGAGTGGACAGAGGCCATCCAGATGGTGGCTGACAAGCTGCAGAGACAAGAGGAGGAAAGGATCCAGTGCAGTCCCACCTCCAACATCGACAACATGGTCGAGGAGGAGATGGACATCTCCACCACACACCACAAACGCAAGGTAACACGTGACAACAGACGCGCATACACATGATCCGAACACAAATGTACTCCAACACACTCTCCTCTCAAAATACAGAAATGATTTCACCTTTTTATTGTCATCTATTGGGTTATTACTTTCAACTGCAATTTTAAAAATGGTCCTCTCAGTCGCAGGTTTGTGTCAACATGAAAAAGCCCCTTTGAGGGTGCAAATTGGTTTTCCCAAATTAAAGTGCTCCAGCAAGTAAAAGCAGTCATGTAAAATAACATTTGTAAATGTGTTTTGTATCAAAGGCAAAGTCTACACACAGGTAAAATATGCACTTGATATATCAAGTAAACTACACAGTCTAAAGTACAGCCTCCACTCATTACACCACACACTCGTGGGTTTTGCAGGGTTTTGTATGAGTGCTTTAATGTTAGAAATTCCAGTATCAGTTAAAATCAAACTTTCTGTGTATTATCCATGCTTTATGTTGTCTTAGACCAGAGAGTGGGTCAGTTCTGACCAGACAAAGATGAAAGAGCATCACTGAGGCCCAATCCCAATACATCCCTTCCCCCTAACACTCAGCCTTACCCCTCTGATTTACAGGTTCACACCTAAGGGTAGAGCGTACCATTCCATTAATGATTCATCCTAACGTGTAATGAATGTGCATGAAAAGCTTACATTGTGTACATTCTGTGTTTCCTTCCCAAAGACAATGAGTGACTTCGACTACCTGAAGCTGCTGGGAAAGGGAACCTTTGGTAAAGTGATTCTTGTCCGAGAAAAGGCCAGTGGGAAGTACTACGCCATGAAAATCCTTAAAAAAGAGGTCATCATAGCCAAGGTCAGTTTAGAAGAGAATCTTCATATCTTTTTATCCTGCACTAAATCTTTTTTGGGGGGGGTACTTTAAATTTTGAGTACAGTGTCAGATGTCAGTATCTGATGTTTTTAATGCATCTCATGGAGTGCTCTTCAGCTGCCTGATTTGATTGAAAATGTTTTGACCGTATCTGTGCAGGATGAAGTGGCTCACACACTCACAGAGAGCAGAGTACTGAAAAACACCAGACACCCCTTTCTCACTGTAAGTACCTCACATCCACTGAACAAAAACGGTTTCAATTCAGAGATATGTGCATATGCAAATGTACAGACATCTGTAAGAGTGCATGTCACGTGCATGCACACACACACACACACGCACACACTTACACAGCATATTGATCCTATACATAACCACGTCTCTAGAGGCTAATTATGAGGTAGACAACGAATAGTTGTACATTAACGACCGCATCTGTTAGCTAAACACTCAGCTTGTCTTTGATGTACACATACACACATTATCTGCAGCTCATTCCTGTCACACTCCTTGTAAACACACACACACACACGCACACACACAGTTGTGAGCGCAATTACAGTTCACATCTGAGTTTACCCTCGTCACACCTGCAGCCACAAAGAGACTCTGACCAACTGTTCTTTTGTTTAGCAGCTCTCTCTCTCCAAAGAAAAGAGACACACACCTTCATGCTTTGAATAAGCAAATAAAGACATAAAGTGTTTGAAGCTATGAATGATTACGTTTTGTTGCTCCTGCTGTTTTAGCCAGAATGGGAACAGACTTTTTCGCTGCATACAAAACGCTCACTCATTCGCTCACACGATGTGAATAAGTACATAATGTACATAATGTATTATTATTATTAAAGAATTGAAATAACAAATGTTAAACAATATTTTATCCCATTCAAGTCATCCTTCTGTCAGTAAATGCATCGTGGTACATGTAGGAAGCACTCAATTAGTAGCAATCGCTTATATGCTGCTGTGTGGGATAATTTGAGTCATTATATACATTAAGATTTTAAAACATCTGACCACATGAGGGAATAAAATAAAACAATTAACATTGGACTGAAACTGATGAAACTGTTTGCTATATGGTGTTATTCTTGTGACACGCATGAATCAATTCACTTTTATGATTTGTGTTTGTGTTTCAGTCATTGAAGTATTCATTCCAGACTAAAGACCGCCTCTGTTTCGTCATGGAGTATGTGAATGGAGGAGAGGTAACACACACACACGCACACACACACACACACACACACACAGTTTCGTGATAGTTGTGCAGTATGTGGTAACCCTAATTTGTGTTGCTGCTTTAAACAGTCAGTTGAACCACAATTCCACCACACTAACTGACAGCGACTGGGCCCCTCCACCTATTCTGCTGTGAGCTCAAAGCTGTGTTGAAGCTCAGACAACAGGAAATTGGCAATGGCTTCAAAATATTTACGATACTCATAAAGATACATTTGTTGAAGCTTTTGTCTAAATTTTGATGAGTAAAAATGAACTGACATAATTATTAAGAGAGTTCTTGCAAGCATTTAAATTGGGATGCACTACATTGGATTTTTGCCGAGATATGAGCAGCATTTTACTGTTTTTTCTGTTTGAGGTGGAACTAGTTTATCTAAAGGTTAAGTTCACCCAAAAATGAAAATTCATTCATTATCTATTCACCCTCATGCTGAGTTTCGTAGTCCACAAAACATTTTTGGAGCTTTACAGCCAAACGGTGTTGAATAATTCTCCTATACAACTGAAGCAGTAGATAGGGAATGTAAAAAACAACACAAAAGAACGTAATTTCTTTGCAAATCAATTTGGGATTTTGTGGGCTTCCAGAGACTTGACTTACTCTGGACAAGTTGTATGTTGCCATTTATTGATTTCTTTTGTTGTTTGTTTATGTTTTAAAACAAATCCCCATCTACTTCAGTTGTTAAGGAGAATGCTGGAACACGGTTTCACTGTGAAGCTCCAGAAATGTTTTGCGGACCACAAAACTTCGCCCGACTCTCCATCGGCATGAGAATGATGAGATAATGACTAAATTTCCATTTTGGGGTGAACTGTCAGATGCAGACATACAATGCTTTTCAAAATGTACACATATCAGAAAAATACTTAGTCAACAGTTTGTCTTATCGGCAAAAATGTTGATTTTTGGACTTAAAAGTCTGATACAGATGACGTGCTGATGGTAAAGTGCATCCCCAGTTCTAAATAATGATGTCACGTGCCATTGCTGAAGGACACCAGTGTTTCCAAGTGTTTATGAGTTGTTCTCAATATTATTTCAAAGGCCTCCTTAACACGATTTTTGCATGGTTAATGTGATGTAATTGGAGTTGAGCGTCTGCGACAGTAATGCAGCAAAACAATGTTAATACGTGCAAACACTCGAGAAGTGGCTAAAGTTTGACTGTTTGATTGCTTCCTAACACAGTTAATTTGCCAACCAACTGGCCTCTCGCTTTCCTTCTCGTCTTTCTTTCCCATTCCATCCCTCTTTTGCTCGTGTCTATTTATGAACACACCTATGGGGCAGTTATAGCCAGAATGACAGTCGGAGACGAAATGAGTTTGGATTCCCCCACTTCTCCACTCCTCAGATTTTTAATCGGGCCGTTTTTTGCAATCTTGGTTCATTCCCTCAGTGTAACTGTCACCTGCTCCCCTCCCAGTTAGTTAAGCAGTTCAGCCAGCGCCAGGCCTGAGCAAACACACACTCACTCACACAGAAAACACCAGCAAACACACTCATATTTACACAAACACACACACAGCAAATTTTTACCTCAACGGACAAATTGTGACCAGACATTCCTCTCACAAACACACACACACACACACACACAACCCATTACAAACCTGCCACAGTCACAGCTGCCAGTACACTGATGAAGGCCCACCTGTCGTGTTACCCCATCTCACCGCACCCCCACCACACACACCACACACACACGTTACACATGGACACCATTTGAGCAAGGTGGTCTGTGAGCATCACTCCAGCGGCCATATGCAAACCTCCCAGAACAATTAATGGGGAGATGTGTGCCCCTTGGCCTCATGGGTAATTTGTACGACTTGACTGGTGTGCCGCAGCAGGCTGGTGTCATTTTGGTGCCACATGTGTAGCCGTGTGACAGTGATAACTTGACAACTGACGGCTGGGGAGAGAGTAAGAGAGAGAGAGAGAGATGAAGGGAATAAAAAAGCAAGACGGAGAAGAAACGGAAGGTCGACCCACCTGGGAAAAAAACAAGTTGTGTCGTCTTAAAAGTATTAAAAAAAAACAAGCTTTGTGCCAAAAACAGAGAGGGATGGATATGAGAATGGAGTAAATGAAGACGGAGGCTCAGGGGGCAAGGCCAGTTAGGCCACTAATGAGTGCTGCACTGGAGGCTGTTGGGATGGAAGGGGAGGGGGGGGCGTTGGCGGTGATGGCGACGGCGGCAGCAGCGGCGGTCGGCCTGTCTTTAACTAGACTGGTGTATTGATTAAACCCTTGATTTGGCCCCCGTCGCCGAACTCCACGCCAGCACAGTGCCAACCTAGCCCAGAGGGTAACGTGGAAGAGGTATGCGAATGTGTGTGTGTGTGTGTGTGAGTGGCGAGGGGGGGGGGCTGCTAGATGAGGCGCCAGCTGCCGAGCGCCTCCACCCGCCCTCCTCCGAGACACCCCCCACCCAACCCCTCTCCACGTGCACCCCTCACACACACACCCCCTGCTCACCCTCCCCTCCGCTATCTATCATCTCAATATGGTGCGGGCAGCCAGTTTGTGTTGTGCTAATTTCCTCCAATAAATCAGTAATTATTGCTGTGCCGTCCCTGCTGTCTCTCCCCTCTCTCTCTCTCCCCCGCCCTCTCTCTCCCTCTCACCCTCTCTCTCTCTCTCTCTTCCTCCCTCCTTCTCCCGCAGCTGTTTTTCCATTTGTCCAGAGAGCGGGTGTTCTCAGAGGAGCGCACGCGCTTCTATGGCGCCGAGATCGTCTCGGCTCTCGACTACCTGCATTCAGCCAAGATTGTGTACCGGGACCTCAAGGTAAACAGAAACAGAGAGTGGAGGCAGGTTGGGGGGCATGGATGAGAGTGATCAGGTATTTGAGGGAAAACTTTTTCTCTTTTTTTTTTTTTTTTTTTAGCCCCCCACTGTTTTTTTATTTAGTATTTCATCCAGGATAAAAGGAGTGGCTCTGGATGTGTGGTGATTAGGGACAGGGACAGGGACAGGCACACACAGACATAAAGCAGTAAAGAAGCGTGGGAGGTGGAGGCACGCAGGCGGGGAGTGATGGAGGGAGGGAGGGGGTGCTGATGCCACAGAGGTAGAGAGGTAGATGGCTCTGTCTGAGAGTCTGCCTGGCAGCCTTGGCCCCAGCCCTGCTCACAGCATCCAAGAAAACAGAAAGGAGAAAAAGCAGACCGAGAGCGAGAAAAACACTTCAGCCATTAAAATTAAAAGGTTGAGTGGCTTCACTACACGCCTGAAGTTTATACCCTCCTCTGCTTGGAGTTTGTGTGTCTGAGTGTGTGTGTGCTGCCACGATGTGGGTCTAACACAGTATTGTTTCCTTTACCAGTCTGCCTCTGCTCTCCTCTTCAGAGGAAAGTCTTTTAGTCAAAGCAGTAACGTATTGTGTTGATTCTCAGTCACAAACGATGAGAGCTAAATATTATTCCAAACCTTTGACAAAAATCCCTCGAGATGAATGCAAGCCAGTTCCCTTCTTCATGTCACTCCAAGAAATGTATTGTCAGGATTTAGTTTTCTCTTCTACATCCACTTAATTTTCGAGATTTCAATGATGAGCGTTGCATTGTGGGAATTGCTGTGTGTTTTGTTCCCCTTCCAGTTGGAAAACCTGATGCTGGATAAAGACGGCCATATGAAGATCACTGATTTTGGACTCTGCAAAGAAGGCATCACCGACGCTGCTACCATGAAGACCTTCTGTGGCACACCAGAGTACCTTGCACCTGAGGTAACTTCATGGTTTTCCTCTGTATCTTTTGATTTAATTCAATTTCTCTCTCTCTCTCTTTCTTTTACTCTCTTATTGATGTTTTCTTTCATGACTTGAAGCGAGTGTTTTTGCACCTTTCCACTTCTTCAGCCTTCCTCTCCCTTTCTTGCTTTCTTTTTCACTCACCAAGCAGCAGGTTACAGTAGGAGTGCACCAGAAGAGTAACCTTGAATCTTTGGGTCTGTAGATTTGCTTTTTTTAATTTTAGTTTTTATTAAAATTTATTTTACTAAGACTAGTCACATTGAGAGTCACTTCCTTTACAAGGGAGACCTGGCCAAGTCAGCAGCATAAAACATCTCACATAAAGAAACAAAACATCTGAACAACTTATAACAAACAACATACACATTTTCACAAAAAATTAACAAGAGATTTGAAATAATCAGCAAATTACAAATAAAGACAGTGTCTTTGACTCAGTAGCAGAACTTGTGCATTAAGAGCTCAAATAGTCCTCCATCCTATTTTTATAATTTTCGAAACATATCAAGTAATCAAGTTTAAGGTGTCTCTGTAACTCACACCTGCATGAAGATGCAACAACTTTAAAACCACTTTCACCAAAGACGGTGCAGTTTCGAGACAGATAACTAAAAGTAAAGTATGAAGCATAATGACAAATGTCACAGCTACTACTATAAATACAAAACTAGATTACTCACATCTACTGCATGTACTTTAAAGGTCTGAGGGGAAGTATTCAGAGCCAGAAATAACTTATTGGTCAGTGCAAAAAATGTAATCTTGCTAAGTTTATTTGTCTTGTAGTCAAAATATCACCTAGAAAGAAGCATTTCAGTGAGTTTTTTAGACAGTTTTCATTTTTTTTTCTTATTTTTGAAGCGATAGTTTGTCAGTGTATGTGGTGCCACGATATATCAGCAATTTCTTTTGTTCCTTTTTATTTCACATTAAATATGAACGTCAGAACCAGAGGCACATTTCTCAGATTCAATTCACATTACTGTCACTGACTACTGCAGCAGCGGAGGCTGGTCCATGGAGGCAGAGGAGGAAACTCATCCTCTACTTTTGAGAGGCAAGAGAGATACAATATTAAATAGTTATTGGTAGAAATACACATTACCAAATCTCAGCACCATTTATATAATGATTTGTCTCCTTTTTACATTGACAATTTTTTTACTTCAACTTTTCCAGCTACTAAAGATAACATTACACGTTGGGTTGGATTTCCTCCTGTCCCCTCCAGTTTTTTGAGTCACCGCACTTCAGGATATATTTTGTATAGTTCGGCAGTTCCATGCATCATGTACAAGTACGAACATACTATACACAGTCAGGTCAACTAAGTTATGTAGCAGCAGTTCATCACATGCTCACCCAGGTCAACCTCAACATGTTTCAATCAAGAAACAAAATAATACAATACAAAATAAACATCAAACTTGATATGTGTTGATGAAATTCTACTCTACTTACAGTACATCATAGATGACATGAGAAGACGTAACTGCTGAATTTAGTGTGTTTCAACTCACGGCAGACGGGGAAACGTGCGTCCGATGTGGCCAAATGCTGATAAATTTGATGACCACATCCTCAACACAATGTCAACTCTATAATTCACATGAATCTACTAATACATTACAGAAAGTTCACTGGGACTGAATGTGAAATTCTGTAAACTGAGCAGATTGACTGAGACTGTGTAGTACACAAAAGCATCTGCACACGTACACGAAACCTGGAAGTCATGAAGTGATGATCCAGGTACTCTCTCACAGCCCGCGTTTTATCAGGACTCTGATGTTTGATGTCTTATAGTGGAGTTTATGTATGTACATTTCATTTGCAGATTTCACAGGCAAACACTTTCCATAATATCTGGATGAAGAGTAAATATGCAGCTCATGCGTGTGAATGAGGGTTGGATTGGAAGAGGGCACAGCGCTTACACACACAAACACACACAGCTACATTCTTGTAATTTTTTTGCAGCCATCCGCTGTCCAGCCATCAGCGCTGCCTCATGCGGAGGCCAGCAGATCAACTGGCGAGAGTGCTGCAGGACTGTGGGTGGTGGAGACAGAGCGATGTAGATGTGGAGATGAAGGCGGGAGGGGAGAGGCATAGTGTATATCCCACTTGAAAAAGTATGGAGGACAATTTGGCGCAGCATTTTGTGCTTTTTTTTTTTTTTTTTTAGAGTCCCTTCCTTTGCGTGCCAAAAGCTGATTGGAGGCTGTTGGTTATTTTTCACAGGATGTGCGTCTGTGTGCATTTATGTGTGTGTGCGCGTGTGCGCTGTGTGTGTGATTGCAGTAGAAAGTGCGGGCTAAAGCGAGGCAGATGGCGGCAGATGGGCGAGGTTGGAGGAAGGTGCTCGGA